>NTHP01000258.1:182867-205172 GCA_003416845.1 Oplegnathus fasciatus | reverse complement strand
AAAAAAAAAAAACACTCTTGACCACCGCCTCCCTGCAGCCTGTGCAGTTGGACAGACAGTACCAGTCTTTTACTGTAGGTCCTTTACCAGCTGCTTCTAAACAGAGGGTTTTATCACAGCATGGTGTGAAGCCTGAATACAACCAATTACCCAGTTATAACAGACATGCACCACGGCAGTCGCTCTGCTCTTTTTGCTCTTTTATAGATAGCATTGTTGCCTAGCACAGTTTAAATGTGTATGTGAAAGATAGAGAGGGAGGAGAGTGCGCAAACATGCCTATAAATAATGTATGTAAAATGTTTGGTTTTTTTAAATCACTGTACGCTGAGTGGCTTCACAGGCAATCTTTACCCAAATTTTTCCCACTGGTCAAGCATATTGAAACTGGTGACCTTCCGTCATTTCTGGCTCTGAAATACCGTATACCTCCTCTTTTTTCCCCCCTCTTTTCCTTCGTTGGGTAACGTCATGTGGGGGGTCTGAAGGACAGGACATAGTTCTGTTCTGCAGACAGGTGTCCTGACCTTCTGTCTGCACTCCCACGCCTCAGGGGACCTCTGCGAAATAGAGGCCAAGGCTTTGACCTAGTCTCTCATCTACGGTTTGTCTCTAAACGGAGGCACACTGCAGATGCAATGAATCACAACACTGGAGAGTAATGCATCAGTGCAATGCCTTTATTTCAAAACTAACACTGTAGATTTTTAAGGCTCATATGGAGGTATTTTATTTAATTTATTTTTTATTCAAAGAATAACAAAAAAAAAACAGTGTTGGTCATTATTTCTTTCAGAGGGCTTCCTAGCTCTCACCTCCTCACTCGCAAATCAATTGAGCACCCATATGCTACAATTAGATTTCAAATGGCCTCCCTCCAATACCCACTGGCCATGGCAAGATTGCATTATTCAAAGATGGAGATGAAAGTCCCCTCTGATCCACCAAAATAACATCTTGTGCAGTAATCTGTTTGTAGATTTGATTCCTTTGATGATATTTTCCCTGTAGTTGGCTTTTCACCAGGACTTCATGACTATGAAAGGCATGTATGTTGGGCGCTTCATTTCTGCCGTTTCCTGTTAATTTTTCAACCTTGTAAGCAATGATGGCAGTTGTTAGTGTCCATCTCTGAAAGAATGCCAGGAATGACCACGACAGCAGATGAAAAGCCAGTAATTACAAGAGAGAAAAGAAAGGGACACAGGAATGGTTACAAAACCCTCACAGCCATTTTCCAAAAAGCAAATAGCGAATTGTACTGCTTTTACCGAGATGTTGTATCAAAGTCTTTGTTGCACTGTTGCCAAGCAAATCAAGGGGGAAAAGGTGTACAAGTCACTTTGGCACTCTGTTACAGAGATCCCTTTTCTTTAAAGGTTGTCTTATTAATGAACCAAGTTATTTTCCAGACAATGAATGACATTCTTTTTTGTTGCACTCTTGCACTTTTAATTACATGCGCATTTTAAGAGGGTCTGTTTGCCAAAGTACTAATGTGAGATCTTCTTCCTAATGTAGAATGCACACTGCTGCAAAACAGTAAAAGCAGGAGGCATGTGTTGATTTATTTTATTTTAATGAAGAAAAGCCTTTTCTTCATTTTTGCATTCTGTTTTCAGTGTAGCTCATTTTTAATACTGTGTTAAANAAAAAAAAAAAACAAACCTTGAAAAGACTATTGTTTATTAACAGTTTCGGGGCCAGGTTAATGCCCAAGGAGGTGTTAGCTGAAGTAATGGAGAGTATGCATGCTAAAATATGCTAGAAAAGTTAAAATATGCCATTGCTTACCCTCACTTTCATCTAATTAGTCTCCTTGCAAAATCGCTGAAATTCAATTATATTGGTGCTCCTTACATCCACACTTGAGTGGAAAAGCCCTCTTGCTCTGTAGTAAATTTATTCAAATGAAACTCTTGACCTTGGGAGATTAGTCTAGCCGCCACAATTCTACATTTCCTCACAGTTGCTAACCATCCATGCAGGTTCTTTTTCTCCATTGAAAGCTTCAGATGAGAATCAGAAATGATTCCACACTCGATAGTTTTGCGCACAATGAATGCATGAATTGATATGCAGTGGACTTCCTCTCTGTGTGGAAATACAGCCGGTGCAGTCTGGGCTCAGCAGGTTGTTAGGGAAATGTGCTACATTTCGGCGATCTCGGGTTCTCTGTCTTCTCTGTACTTGTGCAGATAATCACCCACTTGTGTGATTGTATGTGAGAAGGCATCGTGTTTTGAGTGTTTGTGTGTATGCACACGTGTTTGCACACTTTTGTACTTGAGCATCAAGTACTGTCAGCCTGACTGTGTATGTGTGTGTGAATGTACGTCAGTCGGTGTGCGTGTGGCTGCCTGTGTGTGTTTCATGCCGAACATTGTCTTCTTGAAACACTAAGCAAATCTCCTCAATGTGATAATTGGCTCCCCGGGGTGCTTGTATCTTTGCTGCTCATCATCGTCATCCCCTCCAGAAAAAAAAGAGTGTGTGTTAGATGAGATAGGCGAAGTTTGCTCGTTTGCCGGGGAAACTGATCCCAAGTCTGCCTGAACTCTTTTGGCCAGAAGAAACTTTGAGGCAATGAGACAGCCGGGCCAGATCCGGTGCAACCTGACTGCAGGCTGCTTTCTGCTGTTTTCATGGCATCAGGGCCTTGTTTTCGGCAGGACGCGATGCCATGGAGGAAATGAGCTATTTTAGGCAGGTGATACATGATGCAAACATCAGCTTCCATTGCTGCAATGTCATGGAGAGCAATTGAGAGATTTTATTGTTTCTCTTCAGGGAAAAAAAAATGAAATCTCAAAGGGAGGTGTCTGTGTTAAACCACCCATGTTAGGTTATTAGTCACAAGAAGTGAAGCAGTTGTTTGAGGCTCGGGATGCTTCACTTGTTCAGATATTTTTCATGTCACATAGACGACCTTAGTTGGTGGTTTGCCTTGCTGGCACCTGAGGTGTGTAAAATGCAGACCTGTTTGTGCGCCTGAAGGCAAATAGAAACACTCATCTGGTCGATGGAGTCTCTCCCTCTCTCTTACTCCCTCTCATCCATATGTTCTTGCAGTCTCCAGGGTATTATGGACCACAGAGCAGATTGTTGGCCGCTTCATAGGGGAAACAGTGAGACAGCTGGGCACCCATCACAAGGCCAAACAGATGTTCAGGTGACTTGGAGAGGAAGTGAACGGAAAACAGAGGAACGACGGGGGGGGGACAGAGGGAGAGGGGTGATGTGGAAGAAAGGGATGCAGAGGGATGAAAAAAATGAATTAATATATTGATGCAAGAACTCAGAGACTTCATTAGCAATCCCCTGTCAGCCTCTGAGGTGGGCCAAATGCTTTCCACTATCCTTAGGCCACAGGAGTCTGTTTCTCCTATATTGATTCACCCACTAGTCTATCTGCTGTAGGTCTAATGCCTTTGATCTCTTGATTATCTTTGCCTAAATGTGGACGAGATGGCTAAGCGGCTCAAGGATACAGTGGTTTAATTCTGACGCACCTTAGGGAACAGTCAGAAGTTGGAATTGAATCCGACCCTGCAACCAAATAATGACTTTTGAGCAACTTTTCTCTTTTTTTCCCCTGTTCCACGTGATGATAAAAAAAGGAAATCCACAAACAACTTTCACAGATTCTGTGGCTCAGGGCCAAACTTGATCCAATCACAGCCTCTAATCTGACACAAATCTGCATAGTGGCTGATGTAATAACTTCAATTTTCATTCTGGTGAGCTTCTCTACCCCCCACTGGTATTGAGGCCCTTTTTTCTATACTGCATTTGTCAAATTAAACCCGACGAAGGTTCTTCGATTTTTTTTCCACCCCCCTTCTCTCCTTTCTTGTGCCAGCCTTTGTTCTTTGGTTGCAGGTCTCATATATAATACATGAGGATTGGGAGACTTATCCGGTCCTGGCCATACAGGCTGTTATTCCCTGGGAAGGGGCTATATTTAAGAGCTGGATAGGTCATAGATGGCGCCAGGGGAGCTGCTGACTTCCACCCAAAAGGTGGTGGTGGCTGAATACCATTAAAGACCTAAAATAGAAGTCGACACAATTACACTGTAGCAGTGGCAAGGCAGCTGTAAAGGAATTACAGTAGATTTAGCCCTTAATGGAGGCAGTTTGGATCTAGTTTTGTCAGAAAAGTGTCTTGTTGGTGATGACACTGTGCTCCCTAGTGTCTAGTTACGGTGTGTTTTTTACATCACAGAATTGAATTTTACCCTTCTTTTATCTCCTCTGTTTCTCCTAGAACAAATCTAATTGCTGCCCTTTTTTATTTCTTGTGTTTCCACAGCTGGCACCACCTATATCTTTGGTAAAGGAGGGGGTCTGATCACATATACATGGCCCAATAATGAGAGGCCAAGCACACGGACGGACCGGCTGGCGGTGGGCTTTAGTACGACCATTAAAGACGGCATCCTCGTCCGCATCGACAGCGCTCCACGTCTGGGTGACTACATCATGCTCCACATCGTAAGTACTATTGTACATTCAGCATTATTTAACAGCTTAATATCACATTCACTCTACTGAAGTCATCTATCTAATTAGATTGAGGCTAAACATCTGGTTCAAGCTAATTATGAACTGTTAGTTAGCCATTTTAGCACCTATAAATTACAATAAATGAATCTAAGCTTGTTTTTTGCCATTAGCACTCATGTGTTTCTAGCATTACAGCCAGAAGCATGGCTGGCCAGGATGATGACCACAAACAAACCTCTGAATTATTCCTCAAGGTTTCCTTATTGCTGTCTTCAGGCCAAATTTAGCCCATCATGCTCAAACTGAATTATACAAACGGTGCAGATCCATAAAAGAAAAAAAAGTAAGATAACTTACTCCCCTACTGTAAGTCTCCGCTCACCATCCTCTTCCAGAATAACCCTACTTCTCCACCATTCGAACTGACTCCCAGCATGAGTAATGAATGCGGCTCCCCATACATATGCAGTGTGTTCCCACATGTTGGAGAAACATGATAGAATCCGGGGGCTGCGAGTTGGAATTCTTGGCCAGTTGACCGTGCATCCATGCAGCATCTTAATAATCTGACTTTGTGACCTTGTGTTTGACTCGTTTACATAAGCATTAACTATTTACATAATCATCAACAGCAGCTAGATGAATGCAGAGCGTCAAATCAGTGCAGTGGAGGTACAGTATGTAGAAGCGGTGGTGGTTGGGGGGGGGGTTTGCTGCTGACGCCATGCGAAAAAAGATGTGATGATGAGGAGGAGCTACAGTTGCTAAAGCAGATTGAAAGTCTTTTTCTTCTTAAAGAGCTCCCCTCATCTCCTGAGTGCTGGCCATGTGGTGCAGAAAAGCAGCCATCTGCTCTGCAAAGATGAGGGCCAACAACAAGCAGTTTTGAGCTGCCTTTACAGTATAGGGAGATGAAGTGTGTGTGTGTGTGTGTGTGTGTGTGTGTTTGCATGCGTGTGCATAGGTGTGAGAGGGAGTGGAATGGCATAGATGGAGAGAAAATGATAAATATGTACAGTAGCCTGTGAGGGCGATGTGGGAAACGCCTCCCTGCGTCCCTAACCGACTGAGGAGGAAGGAAAAGGAATTCATTTTTAATTCTGCTTTTTAGTTATCACAGCATAGCTAGCCAGGCAGGGTATCTCTTATAATTTGGCTGCGAGACGCTGGGCGGCGGATGTCTTCATTCCTCCAGTCTCATGACGCTAATGAATTTATTAATAGAAAAAAGCGACTGGAGATTTCACCAATTCATTTAGAGAAGCAGCATGTTCTGAGCACTGTGTAGTTTTTTCTTTTTTTTTTTTTNTGTGCTGCGTGGGTAACATCGCACTGCTAATATTTCAAATGATTTATTGACAGCCAAGGGTGTACAAACAACGTGGGTTTCATTTAATATTAACAGTGATTGTGCCCGTAAACTATAAGATACTTGGCAAAACTCACGGCACTCCCAGGCTCCCCTTTTCCCACAATTACACTGCTGTTGAACAGAAAGCAAATGAAGAAAGCTGGACTTTTTGCCACCGGTGAACATTAAATGATTAATTAGACCTTGAATGAATATTTAGCTGTCAGTCTGGTGGATTTGGTTGCATCTTGAGGATATAAAAGAAATAAACTACTGCTTGACCTCACTTCTAACGTTTGTTGGTATCTGGATAATACATTATCATTTAGCCCACATTAGATTATGTTACTCTCCAGTTCTGTAGTTGTGGGAATACTGGATCTCTAGGAAGGTTACCACAGTTAAAACAACTCTGCTGTCTCTACGAGCTTTATGTGTGGTAGGAATGCTATTAAATTTAAGAGATGTTCCAGACTTCACTGAAATGTCATTAGATTATAACTTCTAATGACTGACGTCAGGTCTTCGCTGTCAGCGTTTTGTGTTAGTAATGAATCTGGAGGAAAAGGTTAAAGGTGTTACGCCTGTCCATTCTGGATATATGTCTAACCAAAGGTCTTATCAGGCCCAAAGCCATTACTTTAGCCTTTGCAATTATTAGGTCAATCCTTGAAAAGCAGCACACTAAAGTCTGGATACATCACGCACACTATAACATCTTTGATAGCTGATATATGACATGGTGGAGTCAAGAAAAAGGAAAGTAACTTCTGCGGTTTTTATACTCAGTTTTAAGTAGCTTATAGATACTCTTCATTTCCGTTTAAATGAAACTTCACCAGGAGAACATGAATGTCTTTGGCTGGCCTTGAATTTGTCTCAAGTATCTCATACTTGCAGTTTACTCTGACAGACAAATAAATGGGCGTACATGGCATTTTCTTAAACATGCAGAGCCCAGAGAAAAACCTAATCACAGTCTCCCTCTCTCCTTTGCTTTCTTCATTATCTCCTCTCCCTCCTCCCTATGATTAGCTTACGGCTTGTTTGGCAATCATGAATTAAAATGCTGATTGTAGTGTTTACATTTTAACTGCTAAGAACAACTGCATGCTTGGTTTGAAATCTGAGGGGCAATTTGGGGTAATTTGAGGAGGTGAGCACGGCATTTTGCCACCGCTGGTATTTCATTTACGAGCTCATTTGATTTCTGAGTCCTAATACAGAGAGCACAGAACAGACCAGCATCCTTGTCAGGTAATATCTTGTGTCTCATGTTGCATAAAGTAAGAGATAATCTCACTCTAATGCTAAGACAAAGACATTTGTATCACAGGTGACTTTTTAGTACAAGATGAGACAAAAGGGGGGGTATACCGCAGTGATTAGTAGTAATATGTGTGAGTGTGTGTGTGTGTGTGTAAGCTTAAATCCATGACAGAAAGACTCTAAGCCGTAGGCTAGATGTGCCGGTTGTGACTCACACAGTCTCTCACCAGGGACTGCACATGACTGCAGGTGAAGATTACCCAAGACACACACACAAAAACACATGCACACACACATACAGAAATCTTTCAGAATCTCATCTCTGCTACATGATTTTGGTCTTTTTTTTTTTACTTTACAAAGAGCAGTTGCCACAAACAGACAAGACAGGACAATTAACGGTGCAAATTTAAACAAACTGTGCTACTTAAAAGACATTGATGTGAACTTATTACAGTGATAAATCTGCTGGTAAAAGTACACTTTATTAAAGGTTGAAGTTTCAAAATTGTTACAATATTGTCTGGGTAGGAAGGAAAATCAGTACCTTCTATTTCTTTGAAGAAACAACCTTGTAACTAGGGTATCATCAATTTTAATCACCAGTGTCTGGGAAAATATGAAGGTAAATAAAAGATAGACATTATGGATGCAGCAAATGTATACATTAGCCAATACGCATCCTGTACTTGAACGCTGTTGTCTGCTATCTAAGAAGTGAAGTTCATAATTATTTAGAGACAGGAAAGACAGCGAGAGAGAAGGGGGATGATAAAGTCCTGGCCTGGGTTTGATTGCATGACATAACGGTAACGTTGTACGTGCCTCAGCCACCAGAAAGACCCTGTTGTTTCTCTTTTACATTGTTTGAACACTACAAGAGAGTAGCGCAAAGCGAGGGAGTTGAAGCCTGGTTCATCACGGCTCCGGTGAGCCCAGATGAACTCCCTTCTGCGGAGACGTCGTAGGTGACAAGTTGGAGTCAGGCGAAGCTGAAATTGAGAACGCTCCATCAAGTTTCATGTCTGGCAGCTCTTTTGGTTTCCAATTAAAGGAGAAAAACACAGCAACACACCTGACAAGATAAAAACTCTGCGAGTATTGCAACACATTCTCTGTAACCGGTAACTTAAAAATGTGTGCCACTGCATACGAAGCCATTACAGTGGAAATTCCAGTTGCTAGTTTATGGATAAATGTGACATTCAACAAGCTCTTAAAAACTGGGTTGTGTTGGTTTGAACTATAAACCGTTCTTGTTGTAATGTGTAGTTTATTACTTGTTTGTTTGCTTTTAACATTTCAATCTTAACAGGGATTGTTTCATTTGAATTTGAAGTTATGTTAGGAAGGCGTTAAATTTCACTCAGAAATCACACTAGTAGTCACATTTTTATGGTGTGCACTCGCGTTTTACGTCGAAATAAAACCCACAATTTTGGTGATAATAGTAATGGCCTTCATAAAACTTTCCCAAATGGGTGGACAGACGCACCAGATGTCTTAACACAGCACACATCTTTTTCATCTGATCTCGCCCAGCCATGTAAAACACACGTATTCACAGTTTTATCTCCGTCCCTGGAGATATTTTAAATTTTCACCCTTCTCTCTAAAGCATACCTTGACAGCCAATCAGGCTCGTGTTTCCTAATGGAGTAACGGCACACGGAATTCCATTACCCACTTGAGTTTTCCCCTCACGCTAATTCACAGGGAGAAAAGGTGCGGCTGCTGGATAATTGAAAGCCCTAGTGCAGACACTCAGACAGAAGATGTGGAACGAGATGAATTGCTGTGGATGGTGAATGTTGCACAGACCCCACTGTATCCATTTTTCCATCACCCTTACATGCATGCATACATACACTAATGCATGTATGTGTTAATGAGTTAGTGCAGGAGTACAGATATATTATTCATTCAACTTTTCCCTCGTTCCTGTCTTACCCCATCCATCCATCAGCTTCTTCTCTGTCTGTATGCATTCATGTCTAACATTGTCTGTCTCCCCATCTCCCCCCCCTCCCTCCCTTTCCCTCCCTCACCCTCTGACAGACCTAATATAAGATGTTTGATGTGTACCTGTGTGCATCAGCGCGTATATGGCCAGCAATGTATTGCTTCTATCAAGTTACCCTACCTCGGCAGGGAAAGATAGATATTATCGCGGTTATGGCTCATGGCCTCTGATAACATTACAGCTTCTTGTTTGAGTTTGTATTTCCTTACCTCCCACATTTGATTCCCCCCACAGAAATAAAGAGCCGGGAAAATATACCTCGCAGCTGTTTTCACAACTAGTTGCATGCAGTACATGCAGTCAGCATTATTGTAACTTTGTTGATAAATAAGTATTTCTCTGAAGCGGAGCAGCAGAGCCATTTTTATCTCAACTGCTTTATTATTCAGATTTTCCAGGTGATACAACAGACTGTATTATTTCACCTTATGACTGTTATTTAAACTGAAAAACAGCTAAATGTTACGATTACAAGAATATTATTGGCACTAGCTCAGTTTGCCTGTTATGAGGTCAATATATAATACCAGATTATTAGCACTATACCTTCCCTGGGAGTGATACAGTTGACATAATGACTTTTCACAGCAGGCTGAGCTTAACTGGCATACTAGCTACCAGATGGTGTGTGTGAGGTAAGCCTTTACATTCACGGTGGGTACTTCCATGAGAAGCTGTCAAACACTACATTATATGATCATAAAAGATCATTCATGTGTGGATTTTAAGGTTGCGTTTGGTCCGTGTGTACGAATCAGACGCGTTTGATTTGACAGACAATACAGAATTAGCTTGACAATTTAGCTGCCGTGGATGTCATAGACATGCTGTACAATTTAAGGCAAATCATTTTTTTAGACTGCCAATCTAGAGGTGGCGAACCTGGAGACATTTAAAACTAGGTTCTATTGCTCTTAATCAGTGCTGACAACTGTTTGTGTGGTCAAGGCCGGATTAACCTGCTAGGGGGCTTAGTTTACTGTATGACATCCCACTCCCAACTCCAAACATTTTGCATTTTCTATGTACCCTGTTGCCTCCAAGTTTTCGTTACGTTCAGTTCGCACAGGAGACTAAACTATTTATGTCCGGAGAACCGAACAGTACTCCTATTAGGGATGCATCAATCTTATGATTACTCTCCCGATATGATTCCATTACCTCATCTCTACTGTACTACCAATCAGTACCAATCTGTTACCACTGCTCTCTTTTTCCCAAATTCAAAATCTGCGGCTCACTCCGGCCTTTTTCACGGAGGACATGTTGACATGTCACAGTAGGAAAAGCCCAGGTGTTCATAATGAAATTAATAATAGCTAAATTCCATTTAGCTGCTTCAGTTTCAGGGTCCTGATAATCTGCATGCTGGCTCACTGTCACACTGTCATGGCTTACTGGGACACTTGAATAGACCAGAGCCATCTTTAATATTATTAGTAACACCTGTGCTTCTCCTACAGTGGCAAGTCAAAATGTCTGCTGTGAAAAAGGCTCATTGGAATCATTTTCACGTAAAGCTAAAATGAGGCCTGGGATAGTTGTGACCCTAAAACCTGAGTTGGTGACCCAAAGTAAATAATTGAATGGAACTGATTACAGAAACAGATTTTTATAATGACACTGACAAAGAAACTTGATCGGTCACATCTGGCCGATACCTAATCCACTTTATTAGGTGAGTATTATATGATACCAATCTATCCCTAACTCCTATGATGGAATAACGCCACCTGGCCTCAAGTTGTGTGTGTGTGTCAGTTGGTTTGTGGTAGTTTTAATAACACTATTTTATTGTGGACTATGCAGAGAAACAGAGACCTAAAATAATGTCCTTAAAACTAGATTCTGACATGGTGCCCCTCAAGCAGACAGGGCCACAAGATTGGCTAATAATGCAGGACCCGCCTCAGTTGATATTATACTTTATTGGTGTGAAATTGAAAAACAAATTTGCAGTTAATTAATCACTACAACCAACTGGCATGCAGTGAACTTGGGACTTAAAGGGCCTTGGTGGAGTCTGGGGCCTCGGGGCAGTTGTCTGCTTTGCCTGGTTGGTAATCCAGACTGTACAGTGCTTACTGGTGGAAAAAAATCATGCATTTAAAAGGAGAACTTGACAAAAAAATCTCTTTGGTGTTGTACCTTCTCCAGTACCTTGATGGTGGTATTGTAAGAATGGATGGATTGCAATGCTAGATGAGTTAATTTTTTAATCTTTAGAAAAACTGATCATAAAGTAACCCCCAGAAAATCTTGTTTTTTAAGTAAAATCTCTGTTCTCACAAAAAGGAGTGAAATCTCACCAAAGGGTATTGAAAATTACAGAAAAGAGTAGCGTGTTCATGTAACTCTGGTAAAGTATTGTCACTGACGTTCGTGAGTTTACACAGAATAATCAAAGATGGAGGTTGAGAGTTTGGTGCCTGTGGTCATTAATAATTAACAACTTTGACAGGCACCTTTGCTTTAACTGAAAACACAGAAAAAGATGCACAGACACACTTAAATGCACATTACACCGAAAGCCTTTTTGCATCTTGTATTTTCTCAAACAGCGCATGCATGGATACACAAAAACATATGTAACACAAGAACTCGCACTCTTTATTTCTCCCTCTCTGGCTCCCATACACACCCGCCTACACGCTCACTCTCACTTATTCTCTCACTCTCCGCTACGGCCATGTACATATATAAACACGCACACACATAACGCACACACACACACACTTCGACAGGCTCCTTCAACAAATTCTCACACCATGGTACACTGGCACTGACACTCCAAACATGATACAAGGGCTCTTCGGGGACATCTGGCTGTCAGTCATCCATGTCGAACCAAAGGCACTTCGGGGGAAGAGTTTATGTAGCAAACCCTCTGACACACGCTCAGACTTCACCCTCCTAGCCCTATTTCGGGAGAGCAACAGCAAGTAATAACCGCTCAAGTTGGACAAACAGAGCAACATTATTACAATGTACCCATGTGGTCCGTGGCCTTAGCCCCGGCCTCAGCGATGTATATTTCATGGATTAAGATGAAAAATTCAATGAGAAACAACAAACAGTGCGCCTCCCTCTCCATCCCTCACCCTACTTTGCTCTCTCACAACCACCCCTCTGGGGGATGCTTGTGTTTTCACAGCTTCATGGTAGGACATGAATCCCATTCTCACAGTGATGAAGAGACAGAAGGAGAAGATGAAAGAGACAGAGAGTAGAGCATCGTGTACATCCAAAAGTAGAACAAATACAAGAGGCTGAATGAAAAAGAGAGAAAAAAAAAAGAATAAGAAGAGGTGGGAGGAAAGGAGTTCGGGAGAGAGATAGAGAGATGTGGGTATTTTAGAATTCAGAGCAGGATCAGAGACAAACTTGGCTCAGATAGGTCTCAGCACATTGGCTGTGAATTTCAAATTATGTGTTGCCTTTCTGTCTCACTCTGACGCCACCCCCCCACCAACCCACTACCAGCTTTCTCCCTCTTATCTCTCACTCCTTCTTATCGCTCTCTTTTTCTTTCTTTTTCTGCTACGGTGCCACAGAGCTATTGTTTTCATGCTAAAGGCTAGATTGGCCGCTGGTAGCTGGTCAGTCAGTTGGTCTGATAGAGGCCAAGATCATACTCACAGAGGTGTGGACAGAATGTGGCCATTTTAGTTGCGGCCATTTTGTTTTCAAAACTCTACTCTGGCTGTGTTCGAACTTGCATACTAACATACTATTCATACTGGGTATGATGTAAAATGGAGTACGTAGTGCGTTCCAGCTGCATAGTATGCAGATTTCAAGTACGTGAGAAATGCCCGGATGTATACTAGATTAGCAAGAATTTCTGAGTATGCTACGCGAGCTTACTTTACATACTCACCCGCCCCAGAATGCATTGCGGCTCTTCAGACTGTCCAATGGCGCACTTCGAAGTGGACGGTTTAAATAATTAACCGTTGGATAAAATAATTAGGAATGATGGCGAGTGACGTTAAGGTATAGTTAAGAGGAAAAGAACGGGAGCTCACATATAGGCCTATAATGTGCTGTCGAAAAAATATTTAACACTAATATTAATTTGCTTTAAAATAATACTGGAAAATACTACATTGAGTGGAAGAGGTAATGTTGATATAACTTACGTTTCATTCAACACTATCTCGGACCGGTAATGTCATGATCGCGAATGTCATGATGTCATGATCGATACAGTCATGTGATGCAGGGAAGATTTATACCGCTTTATACTTCAGTGTGAACAGTTGGCGGTTAAATGCATACTTAATCTTTAATTTAGTATGCATTATGCAGTACGTACTGATTGAGTATGTAGTAGGCTACATAGTTCGTTAGTATGCGATTTCGAACACAGCCTCTGTCACTAAACCACTAATTTGTTATGACATTGGAAATTTGAGAATATTAGTCCTGATCATTCCTTGTTACACATTAAACACGTACACATTACTTCACTAACTACTCAACAGCAGAAATAATTAGTTACATTACTTTATATTAAAAAGTGCCTTCCTACAACTTGCCGCCAACTCTGAGCAAAACCTCATCATAAATATAATCTTAAATATAGACACTTTTTACCAGAAGGCAAATGCAGTGCAGAGGTGAAACCAGTGTAACCAAAAAAGTTTGGAAAAATGCCATTAGAGAAGAGCATTAGTGGATATTGAAGAAATCTCTTCTAAGTACACATGCTGGAAAACTTTCAAGGCAGCTGTATTTTTTTGAATGCTAACAAATGAATCGTTGTTTAAAGGAATATACTGATATTTTGGAAAGCATCCTTATTCCCCTTCTTGCTGAGTTACATGAGAAGATGGATACCACCCTCATGTCTCTACTCTAAATATGAGGCTACAGCCGGCAGCGGTTAGCTTATCTTAGACTGGAAACAGGAGGAAGTAGCTGGCATGGCTCTCTCCAAAGGTAGCAATATCCATGTGTATCATATAAAAAAGCTACTGTACTGTAATTCATTACTCAGTCATGGAGGTATTCACTCAGTATGACTATCAACAGATATCATTCAGTCAGTGGAGAGGCAGCACTGCCCAGCACTGGTCCTAACTGCACATAACTCAGTCTTTAAGTAGCTGCACTTTCTTAGATGGAGACAGATGCTCTCTGAGATCAAAGCACCTCGCTTCAGTCAGCAGCAGCGTCATTTTATAATTTCCTCTATTTACCCAGCCCCAGACGCTATGCTATGTGTGCTTGAGTGATGAGCGGGACAGCTTGTGACGAGCACCTAATGAAAGATCAGAGGGATTTGGAATCGATTGAGGTGTATCTCACACACAAGGCTAGGTGCCATCTCAGCTCCAAAGACATTCCTAAATCCTCCCGCAAGGCTCGACGTTACCCTGTTACAGCCACTCTGCGCTCCTCTGCCGTCTCTCACCTGAGCCGCCACAGGACAAAGAGACAGATAGGAAGACAGAGATGGAGAGAGAGAGGGAAGGGAGGGGGGGGAGTAAAAACCAAATAAAAGAAAGAGATTCACATTTTAGCAAATTGACTCCTGTTTGGATTATCGACAAGAAGGGGGGATGATGAATTGCGGGCCTGCTCAAGTGATAAACGTCAACATTAGAAAATAAATCTAGCGGAAAGAAGGCCAAAAAAGAAAATCTTCTGCCTTCAATATCAGCGACGGTGTGGCAGATTGGCTCACTCACAAACACACGCGTACACATATGTACACACTGCAAATGTATTCAAGGAGGATTAAGCGCCAGCAAGAAGTTGTATTTTTTTTCTCTCTCTCTCGCTGCGAAAGAGGGAGATCAAATTTGAGTGCGAAGCTCCTTCACAGACGGAGTGAAAATGTGAAAGTGAGTACCTGTGCATTTTACCAAGTGTGAGTTTGTATTTATTTAATCCTCCCATTATCGACTCTCACCATGACAAAGCTCTATTGACAAGGAGACAAAAAGACTATATCACTTTTTTTTATGAAGCTGGGATCATCAGAAAACCAATCTATAGGGATAAAAGATATTTCCTACTGGATGGCTCTTAAATAGAATTATTATAAGCTCTGGATCACTGAAGGTTATATAGAGTGTATCTCCGAGTTTTATTGATCCTCAAACGTTCTGGGCAGGCAGCGGGGCAGATGGCCAAGGACATGACAGCCAAGTCTTCCATCTTTACCTCTCTTGTTCTGCTCCTCTATTGCCCTCAGCCATTTCCTCTGTCTCTCTATTGTGGAAAAAAAAACAAAAACATATTTTCTATTTTTAGTGTGAGCTCCAGTTCTGCAAAACACTGCTTCTGTGCCCCAGCACACACACACACACACACACACACACAGACACACACAGACACTGCACATTTCCTGTCAGGTCAAAGCTGGCTCCGAAGAGGCCACGGTCCCCGATAGAATCCAGTCTGATTGGGCGCCCAATTTGACCAATAGGGTTATGACCTTTTTAACCTGATGACATACTTTGTGTAACTGAGATGTGTCTGCATGTGTGTTGGCTAGAGCTTTTTCTGGCTAGTTCATAGTTTTTGCAAGGGGTCATTTTAAGGTTACCTTTAAGGTTAACCTTAAAGGAAAATGGAAAGAAGAATCTACTTCCATACTTTGAAGTATCATATTTAATCAATACGTGAGCCTCACTGCATTCTGGTCATTGTTTTCTGTTGGAGACCTTCAATTTTCTGCTGTGTAACTCACTGGAACTGTCTGAAAGTAATGTCTAGCTGTCTGAATGTGGTTAATTCTCAGCAGAAAACAGATTTGTTTTACAGGTCCCATAGTTTCCTTCTAATTAGAAAGGAACTGATATGTAACTTTAATTTCATAGGAAGATTCTTGAAAGGAACTATGTACTTTCATACTAATTAAAGGGAAAACAGACACAGTGTTGTGGTACACTGGTGCACTTTCAATTAAGTCTTTTGAATTGGTGTAAACTATTTTTACCAAAGTCAGGGTACAGCAGGTCAGCTGAACATGCATTTGATATGTAATTATAGGTTGAGATAAGATAACATGAGACTTTATCGATCCCCGGAAGGAAATCACAAGCTACCCAGCAGTATAAAGTTATTAGAAATATTTTGGAGGTACGTTTACAGAGAGTACAATTCAGCCTGTGAAAAGAGTTGTTTAATGTTTTCTGTGGCTCTGGTGGAGCTCTGTCAGTCTGAGAAAATAACCCTGATGATATCAAAGTGAGTGTTTTGGAGCTTGACCCATACTAGGAACTAAAATCCTCTGCTGCATCGATTTTGACTGTTCCTTTTTTAATCTGTCTCTTGCAAGCATCCCAACTTTATGGAAGAGCGATACCTAAATCGCTGGAGTGCCCCGTTGGGAATTTACGGAACCCATAAAATAGAGTATTACCAAAAAATACAAAACATCACAGAACAAAGGTCACATTTTCCTTTAAGGTTATGATGATGCATAATGTTCCATGTATTGTATGCAGATAAAGCATTAGATTAGGGTCAAGGCTCATCAAATAAATATCGTCAGTGGAAGCTGTGTGTGTAAAATCTGTCCTTGCCTGATAACCCCCCCCCCTCCATCCTACCCCCTGGAAGATCTAAGCCTATGGCCATGACAGCATGAGTCAGCACAGAGGTGACAGATGTTAAGACGATGGACATGGGTGAAAGCACAGCTCTCGTGACCCACCAGAACCTACCCTCCCTTCCCCGTCTGAATTTCACAAGACCCCTTTGATTAAGTTGGTTTGAAGGCTGAAGGCGCATGGGTAATTCATTCTTCCCACATTATCTTTAATTTATTCAAATCTTGCTGGAACATGCCAGACTGGCCAAAGAGAAGAAAGAAAAGGCATGACTTCTTTCTTTCATGATTTAACCAGCTCATTCGCTTGACAGATTCACTTAAAATACAGTGTTCATCATATTTTCTCTCTTCCTGATGAGACGCATGTTCATGTTCTTTGATAAATGACCATTCTTGACACACACATGATGCAATTGCACACATTTTAGAAAAAATGAGATGTGGCTGTTTTGCAGTGTTGAATTGCCCTGACCTGCGCATAGGTTGGCCGTTTTCCAGCAGGCTTCTGCCTGGACAGCAATTAATGTCATTTGGAGCGAAGAGGGACCTCATGACTCATTACATATGCCTTTTGCTTGGAAAAAGCCTCTAGGGGCCTTCTCCTCTTGTGTGCCAATGCTGCCACTCGGGGGATGGCACAAGTTGGATAACGCTCTAATTATAAAATTCGCTATGAAAAATGTCTTCTGCAGTGCTGGCAGGGATGAGATTAAACATTGTTTTGGCTTTAGTTTAGTTGAGCTTCTTGTGCCCACAGACTCTACAGTTACTGTATGGATACTGTGGGGTTTTGCCATTTGTGCAATTATTGTCTAGCTGCCAAAAGTATAAGTTTTACATTTACTGAAAGCTATTGTGGAGGAATCCGATGGGCAGCAAGCTTTAAAAAGTCTTAAAAGGTTAGATTTTATAAATGTTCCGCAGAAATCTGCCCCAAAATGTACCGGTAGCTGAGGAGGGAAAAAACGATTTTGACAGTGACAGCCATGTATTTTTTTTACATTTTACAAAGCATTATCTGACATTATTACACTAGCTTAGCTGTCAACTGCAGCGGAAAGGAGAGATTGAAATACATCGTGCATTTTCCTGCTATAACTTGTGTCAACAGTCTTGCTGAATGGGCAAGGAGGCCCATCTGTGCCTTGCATGGCTGATCCTGGTGGACCTCCGCTCTCGACTACTGTAACCTGTTCACAGTCCTGGCTCAGTGGAGCGCACACTGGCAAATAGCAGGAGGGAAGGGGAGGGAGAGGTATGAGAGAGAATGAGATAGAGGACAGAGACAGTGACAGCGAGAGAGAGGGAATGTTGATGGGGAGAGAGAGAGAGAGAGAGCAAAGGACGAGGGCTGGAGATATGGAAAGAGAGGAAAAACAGAGATAGATAGAGGTAGAGAGAGTCAGCGCAGTGTGTCTAATCTCCCTTCAGGGGCGGTGGTGTAAGGACGCCTTCTATGACAGATAAACTCGCCGACAGTGAGCCCAAAATGACGGACACCTACCAGTGGTGGAAAGTAATTAAGTACATTTACTCAACTACTGTACTACTACAATTTTGAGTTACTTGTACTTTACTTGAGTAACACCATTTTATGCAGCTTTATACTTATAGCTTGTATACTTTATACTCCACTACATTTTGGAGAGAAATATTTTACTTTTCACTACATCTATCTGACAGATTTAGTTACTACTGTAGTTACTTTGCTAAAATATAATTAACTAATGCGTTATGATATATTATTACTGATTAAGCAACCCAGCGGTATATAAAGTAGTTACAATAAGCCCACCTTTACTAGCTGCAACATTAATGCATCCATAGTTATAATCCAGTAATATAATACAAATTATTCTGAACTGGGCCAAACTGCATAGTGTTTCTACACTGTGGCATTGCTTCTTTTACTTAAGTAAAAAGTCTGAGTACTTCTTCCGACACCCACTGTGCCCGACTTGGCCCAGAGTCTCCGCAGCATCTGGCAGAGTGAAGGAGGCAGCAAATAGTTTCCATACAGCTTTGGTGAAAGAAGAAGAATAAGACGAAGATGGTGGCGGCTGGGCGGTTTTGTTAGTGGGGCAGGGGAGCTTCGAGGTGAAAAGAAAAGAGTGAGTGGAGTAATGTTTGCTCTACTGTGGCAAACACGGGTGGGGAAGGAAGCAGCAGGAGGTGTTGTTTTCATTCTCTTTTTCTCTATCTCTCCTCACTCTGCTGAAGATTGTTTAGGTCTTAAAGGAGTGGCCAGGCTAGCCATCTGAACTATTCGTCACCCGTTTGTTTTTTGGCTTTTGATTGAGATTATGCACCGCACAGTCCATGCATGAACAATCGTTCTATGTCCCCTAATTCCTTTGGAGTACGGCTTGCTCGCTCGACATTAGAGAATGGAAAATTGCCTTTGAAAGCCTTTGCAGTTATACGTGTTTTTGTCAGGCTGCACCGCTCTTTGTCTGTTTTTCTGCAGCTTAGTCTTTTTTTCTTTTTTCTTTTTTTAAAGCAAACATTGGTCCAACTGTGAAAGCACGCTTGAAGGAGTACCTCAAGAAAATTTGACTTTGTATTTAAAAGGAAACCTTTTCCAGATCAGGGCAGCCCTCTCCTTTGAGTTTACCTTCTGTCACACACATCGAAATTGGCATCTTAGGGTGCGTGTGCTTGTCTCCACCTCTTCCAGAAACAGCCTTCAGCATGAAGTCAGTGCTTCCGGAGACTCTCGAGCAGTCAAGGTGGCAGATGCTGATTATGTGGGCTTGCATGTTTGTGTGTGTGTGTCTGACGCAGCAATGAGTCTCCTGCAGTTTTGTTCGGGAGCAGCAACACAGGCCGACCTGGGACAGACCTTGAGAGTCACTGTGACATTTAAAAACAACCTCCCACTGTCTCGCGAGATAGACAATATATTTGTCGCTTTCTCTGGCTCACTATTCCCTGCCTTCTGTGAACCTCTATGTAGTTATCACTGAATAGAAAGAGATAAAGGTATATATATATATATATATATATATATGTGCCACATACCTATCTATATCTATATTTCTCTCTCTGACACTTTCGTACTGCTATGGGGGAAAATGCATGCAAGCGCACACAGGATTTGGCATCACATCACTCATGTTTGCACACACGTCGCTGTTGCATTTTTCAGCAACCATCACAACCTTCACATTAATGTAATTAGAGTCACAAAAAGCAAGAGAAAAGCACCATGGTAAACGCATCAGCGCGCACTCTGACGTGCTTACAACAGGCGACACGCACCGGCATGTACGCACGGCTCCCAACATGCAAGAAGGCATCGGCACAGTCGATCATTTGGACCCCCTGATTAACATTAATGGCATCTCTCAGAATTACATTGGCATCTCCTTGCATTCCAATCACCTAGATTTCATGCCTCCTCTCTGCAGGCAGCCCTGTTAATTGTGAGAGAGGAGAGCAGCAATGAGTGCTATCTGCTGAGCCTTTGATATGCACTTATCTTTTAGCAGTTTCATATTATGGAAAAGAAAATTGCCTTTAAAAATGACTGGTGCCTTATTACTTTTGGGCCAATTAATTTAATGAAAAATAATGCTTTTTTTTTCTTTTCGAAATAGCGAGGAAAAAATAATTATGGAGAATAATTGACAAGGAAGGACAAGCACGCAGGGAGGATGTAAGTAGACACGAATGCAAATTACTATTATTTTGTAGTTTATGAATAATACTTCATGATCTTTTTCAGACAGGCCTCATGGTTCTAACATATCTAGAAGTGTTGGGGAGACTCAGTTTGACAACTGCTTGCCCTGAAAGTGTCCAAAGCATTCAAGAAGTAGGGCACTTGCCTCAACGTTCCTTGAAGTGGGAGAGACAGACCGACCTAGATTTCCTCCTGTTTATTCAGCCATTTTAGGTGCTGGCTATTCATGTCTCCATTTCGGTGATCCCCTTTCACTGTCTCTGCGTTTTCTACTCCTGAGCATGGCTACTTTTGTTTGTTTGTTTGTTTGTTTTGTCATTCTTGCTGCCGTTTTTTCTCCTGTGTGCCCTCTGTCCATATCACCTCTCCGTCTCAAAACATACATGAAAGTGACTCTAAACAGCAGTGACACATTTAGACAGCTGCTGAGATACCCCACGCTGCTTAGCAGTAGGCGGTCTGATAGCTTGACTTATCTCAAAAAACCCTGGTGTAACCCCCTTCCAAATTTTACTTTTCACTGAAAACAATCACCTTATCTCATTTTTACAATCCTGTATCCATCCCCCGCTGATAACTTCAATACAATATCGCTCCATAATGTAGGGCAAAGCCTAACAATCAGTCAGACATTTTGCTTCAAAAACGTCTAATCAATCATCATCATCTTTTTATGTATTCCAGGGAGTTTGATGCAGTTCTGGTTGATTTAACACAGCTCTAATGCACCGGATGTGGTCATGAATTGGAAATGAATAAATGCAAAGCGAGACCTGGACCGTTGACCAGTATCAAGCTGACATGACAGCCACGCACACAGAGATGGCATATGTTACCCAGTGTGGCTCCTGAGCCATCGCCGCAGGAGAGTTTTGACTCCGCTGCTGCATTGTGCCCATTCAGGTATTCATTCATACATTAGATTATATCTGCCAGAGGTTACAGCGCGGTGCACAAGATGCATGCTTGTCACTGAAAGACAGCAGCAGAAGAAGTATTCAGATCCTTTACTTAAATAAAAGTTCCAATACATTAATGTAAAAATATTGTGTTACAAGTAAAAGTCTTACTTAAGTAAAAGAACAGTGTATTATCAGCAAACAGTGCTAAAAGTATCAAAAAAGTACTGGTTCTGGCAAATGCAAAATATCCATTGTAACTGAAATATTATTATATATGACATTATTAGATCGTCAATACTGATGCATCAATACGTAAGCAGCATTTTACTGTTGTAACTCGTTAGGATGGGGCTAGTTTAAACAACTTTAGATAAAGTGCGATAGTTCCTTACCCAGGGGTTGCACACCCTCAAAGGGTCACAAGATAAATCTGGGGCATCGTGACATGATTAATAAGGTAGGAAAGAAGAAACACATTCATCTTTTTGGACTTTTTCCTCTAGTCTTTGCTTTTTTTGTAAAATATTGGATAATTTGACCTCTTTGCACCCCTGAACAGATATTTAAATGAAACCATCTGAGAAGTTAAGAGGGCAAATGTCTCTTTGGTGGAATTGCTAATAACTCATAGTCATCTGAGACAAGACAAGTAAAGGGTCACAAGCCAGAAATGTTGGGAACCACTGGTTTAATCTTTAATAATGCTGTGTATTTTATAAGCCAATTATGTTTTCCCGTAAAAAAAAAAAATTCAGAGACAGGTACACTAGTACAGTTCATTACACAGGGGTCTGAGTCCATTTCCTGTAAGTAACAGTCCCTGCCGAAGCCAGAATTTAGTAACAGCTTTTTTACTTGCAACCATAAAAATCTTCAGCAGGTTGATATCACTTTTACGCAGAATAACTCCAAGATACAAAGAGAAAAATGACACATAAATACTAGAGCCCAGTGTTCTTGATATTAAGCGTCCCACTTTCTCCCAAAAAGGCTGGAC
>NTHP01000258.1:169672-182672 GCA_003416845.1 Oplegnathus fasciatus | reverse complement strand
AATTTTTTTTGTTCAATCTTAATCAGAAAAATAACTTCACCTGTCGAATAAATGTAGTGGAGTATAAAGTACAATATTTCCCTCTAAAATGTAGTGGAGTAGAAATATAAAATACCATAAAATGGAAAGTACAAGTACCTCAAACTAAGTAAATGTACTTAGTTGCCTTTCACCACTGTTGACAGTGGCTGTAATGTAATCATGATCTGTTTGCTTAATGTTGGTCGTACAGGTATTGTTCTGTACAAATTTCACAAGCCCCATTAATATATCTCCATTATAACTGTGTTTATAGCAACTGGAGATTCACTTTATCTTCTTACCGAATCATAATCTTTCCAAGTTGAAGCAATTACACTGCAAATGGTGCGAATTTAAACAGCAGCAATCGGTGTCTTCAGCGCTTAGTGGGAGGGAGCGACCCACGAATTGATATTATCACAGAGAGACGTGGTGGATTTGAAACTAAATGAACTCAAATCAAAATAAAATGAATCTCCTCTTCAGTAGACTATCAAAGACAGAGAGAAATGGAGAGAAGAAAAAAGGAGTGTGGTTGGGACCGGGTTGCCTAATGCACTCCATTCTCAGTTAATCATTTTTCTGCAGCTCTCTCTGTCTCTCCACCTCACCTCATAGCCTCTCTTCTCTTTTTTCTACCCGTCCACTTTCATCCTGTGAGTCTATTCTCTCTCTTTTTATTCCTTTCCCTCTACCTTCATCCCTGACACCTCAGCAGGCAAGGTAGAGGGTAGAGTCTTGATCCCAGGCAGGTTACCCTTGGCAACAGACCACCCACCCCTCTGCTGCCAGCGTGTTTCGGGCGATCCAAGTAGCTTTGGCGCCAATGTTGGCAACTACCTCCCCCCCTCGGCGGAGAACAGAGGAGGCCCTCTTTTCTGCCTCATCATCTCCTGTGATTGGGGAACAAGCACCCCTCCCCTCTTTTACTTCACTTTGCCCTCCACAATCTAGACCTGACATAGCCGGCGAGGGATCAGAACACTGTCTACTGTAGATGCCAGCCATTAGCATTAGCATTTGAACACCTGTTCCCGGGCACGTGGGTGTTAGCACTTCTAATTTTAATGCAGCGTGCAGAGACAACATTGGACAAACAAGGGCTGTGACAAAATAAAAAAACAACCGTCTGTGTGTGTGTGTGTTTACATTCATCAGTCCGTCTGTTTGTGCCTGGAAGTGCGTGCCCAGAATAGTATGTGTATATAAACAGATGGATGAAAAGCTGCATCTTTCTCTTTCACTGTCTCTACGTCTGTCTCTCTTTTTTCTCACTCAATGAACTGCAGTCCAAGCGTTGCTCGACGTTCAAAGACGTGTTTATGGCTACCAAACACAAGACAAGAGAGCAACTCTGTCCATCTCCTTTTATTAGAAAGAGCCTCTGTGGCACGGCTTCCCCCCTATTTAGAATTTATATCTCTTGCTCCAATAATTACCATCCGTTTTGTTAATTGGGATGATGTGCAGCTATCTGAAGTAGCTACTGTTGACAGGTTTTTTTCCCTCTCTGCTTCCCTTTCTCCCCGTGTGGTTTCGCTTTGCATATTACCCCAGACATGGTAAGGAGAGCGTGCAAAGTACAGAGGGCAGCTCTTCAAACAAGCTGAAATCTTTTGTGTGTCTATTCAAATAATTTCACCCCGTGACTCTTTACCAAGCAGCTTCAGCGATGCATGTGATTGTGACTGAAGGTATTCTCTATGGGAAAACACACTAAAAGGTCAAAGATAAAGTCTCTTTGTGATTTCTTTTTTGTGGTACATTGGTGCTGCATTTATATTTTTCCATTTATTTTTACTCAAACACTTGAGTCTGTTTTGTTTCAGAAACAGTGGGTAGGATTTGTGCAAATACAGACATTAGAAAGTTGTTCATTTCAAAAAAATGAGGGGTGGAGAGAATGTCGGATATATTGTGCCCTTGCTTGATTTATTGTGCACTCGTTTCATTCTGGGGCTACCAAATAGAAAGTGCTCGAATTCAGCAGCACATTAAATTAAATATCTGCCGAACAGATTCTAATTTGATCACCAAGCTGTTTCAATTTCATTAGCCTAGTCCCTAATGGACTTTCACAGCATATTATTCCATCTAGCACAAATCCCATTCATTGGCTCTTTTTTTTCTAAATGAGCCCTCTGGCGCACGGGGACCATGTGGCCCAACGTGGTGCAGTGTGAGGTCACACAAAACCTGCTTTTTCTTTAATGGATGCTGGTGCAGAGCTACAGTGAGTAAATGAAATCAAATCTGAATCCACACTGAGTGAATGCAATCAAACTAAAGATTTATGCCCAGCACCTTCTTAACAGCTGTTGCAAAACAGCAGTCCAAGCAGAGCATTAATACGATCACGGCAATGTTAAGAGTGTTTGTGTGTGTATGTGCAGGCGACTGAGGCCCTTTTGCATATGGCCTGAGTACATGTTGTTTTTGGCCGGCACACACTGCATTGTAATGGTGCAAATGAAGTAGTGTAGCAGCAGGTCAGGCAGGTGAAAAGTTTTACCACGCTTCTGTGGTTTAGCAAGCTTGTAATTATGCACTATGCATTATAATTACCTCACCTGTGTCGTATTCTGACCATAAACAGAGATGGAGCAACACTCAGCACCTTTGAATGGCTCTGCTCTCTAGAAATTGTGTTTTTTTTCTGTTGTCAAGCTATAATAACATGTTGGAACAAAGTCGTATATTTTACGAAGGTCCATAATTATATGGAAGGTGAAAAATGTATAGGTATTGCTTGTAGTATTTTTCATTAGTCGTGCTGTTGGTGTCAAAACCTACAATGAATGAATAGCTTGAATGTTGGACTGATTAAATGCACAATTCCTTCAATTTAGCAACACTTAAACCTAATTTACTACTTTAATATACAACAAAAACAACACAAATTTCTTAAGCAATATTTAAATTAGAAGATTTAAGATTCCATGGTTTTATTTGCCGTATACTCATATAATACAGGTATGTGCAGTGAGAGTAAAGAGAGTAAAAATAAGCCTTAAAAAATAAGTACAATAGTTCTAAATGTACATCATATAATTAGTATTAAAATGCTGATGAAGTGTGTATTTGCCTGGTGTGTAGGTGGATTTTTTTAGTATATAAACATTTAAAATGTACAGTTGTAAGGCAAACTATACAGTAAAATGTTGCACAGCAATGCAGTGCAAATGATTCACAGAGGACAATGTGCTAGACAAGACCAGGTCAGAGGTCAGAGTTCTCCATCCTGATCGCCTGAGAAAAAATATATTAAAGTGAAAATATATTAAACATTAGTCCAGGGTTCTTGAAATTAGATACAGATTCATTGGCAGTACAAGATACAGCAGCCAAAGGTTCTTTCAGGGACAGTGACTTTACTGAGACAACGCAGCCAAGACACATGCAGTAAAGTATAGTAGCGATGATTAGGATCAGTGCAGCGTCAGTACTCCAAGTTCCAAAAGGCTGAAAGTGATAGTATAGAGCTGGAGAGGACTCTGCGGTAACATTGATAAATGTTTTCACCAGGCCGTCCGCCATTAGTGTCAGGGCAAGTTACAGCCACAAGAGCGGACAAACAGGAAATAGAGAAAGAGTGGGAGTAAATAATTGATAAGGCTGACCCTGCGCGATTCATATTCTGCGGCAGAGGATCAAAGAGCGAGGCTCAGAGTTTGACATTGAGCCCGAGCACAGGAGTCAAAGCCATTACCTTCCCCGGCAACGCTGCTGCTTGTGTTTATATTAAAAATGCAATGGCTCTTCCTCTTCAGTCTGGGATAACATTAGCTGGCACTCCTGAGCATTAACCAACTGGCTAATGGACTCACTGGTATTACCCTAGCAATTACCTACAGTAGCACTAAGTAAAGCGAGGTGGAAGCCATTTTGTTCCTGTCCATTCGATGAAGCTGTTCCTGGCTCTCTCAGGTGTGAAATATAGCCTGTGTTAGACCTCTGGGTTCTTTTAGGTGTGATCAATATTTCAGAGGCACCAGGCCTCTGCGCCTTGTATCCTCCCACATTGCCTCTCACAACAGCTCTGCAGCCGATTATGAATGTCTGAATGAACGTTTGAGTCAATTAATGATTAATGAAATTTCACAGTTTTCAGAGGAATTTTTATTTGAATAGTGCATTAAGACTGTCACTGTACAAACCTAGGAACCCTGAACCCTACAACCTCTGCTTCTAATATGAGAAAGTTAAAGTGAGTGTCTGCAGAGTTTTATTCAATCCCACTGAGAGTATATCTTTCCAAAAGTAATGCCTTTTTGTGGTCCTTATCTGTCAGCAGCACTACGTATGTATGCTTCACTGCTATATGAGCAGCTACATGTATATCAAATTGTGGCTTATTTATGACAGTAAAATATATATTTCTCCTCCTTTTTTTCTCAAGACTTCATAGAGGACCTGCTTAATTAGGTGACCAGTTCATTCAAATATTAAAAAAACATTTTTACACTAACCACTTGAGATATCTAGCCATGCAGATAGTCTTGGTTTATTTACCCAGGTTTTGAGATATCCGTCTCTGACGTTCTGCTGCTACACGAATACAATGGAGGAGAATGGAATTCTTTTTGCTCACAACATCAAACATTTACATTTAGAAGTCGCAACTTTTCATTTCAGAATCTTTGACCTTGTTACTCTGTGTACTCCACAGAACGCTCTGTGCCAGGTTGTCAAAGAAACTACTTTCTATCAACTATCTACTTTCTATTATTCAATGCCATGAGCACCACAAATGAAGGGATAAGGCTGGTGTTATACATAGTTTCCCTATGGTCAACAAATCCAATGAAAAGACCAAAATCAGGAATGCTTTAGTCCATCATCAATACTTTTCGACTTCTCTACCCTGTCTGTGGCAGTCAGCCCAAGGCTCATAGGTTCTACTGAGGATGTGAATCTTTAAAAATGGGTAACAAATTCATAGTTTTGTATTTAAAAAAGGTTAGGTGATTTCCTAAAACAGCTGGGTACTGTAGTTTTTAGCAAACGTAACTCAAACAGGAGTAAAAAGCGGATTTGTTGGGGACTATTTTCAGTGGCGGTTTGATACACATTTTTTGCTCTAGTGAGTTTTTACAGCAGGACGGAGTATGTGGGGTTGAGTTAAAATAAACTGCAATGCCCATGTTCATGGTAATAAAGGAACATGTCAAGCAGTGCACCAGTGTGGCTTATTGATGCGTTTTTAATCATTTTGGTCAACATTGGAGCTCTGGTGCACAGAAATAAGATATATCAGCCTTTGGATACACCAGAAATACTTGCTAGTAAGATCAATCCATTGTTAGTTTTGGTGTTTTCATGGGATATGTTGACAATAAGAAAAGTCACCAGACTTATCCTTTAAATTCTATTTACCTCCATCAAATTGGGGTGTAGGTAGAAATGTCAGAGACATTACATTGGACAAATAAAATCAAAACAATCTGCATAGCAAGATGCTACTAGAGGAAAGTGACAAAATATGTTTTTTGTCATTTTGGGTCAACCAAAACACAAAGCACCACTCAAACACAAAGCTTCATTTCCAGGTCATAATTTTCACATATTTATTGTCCCAAGGTTTTATCCAATAAATCACAACCTTTTGGGTGACTGTCCATTTAATTCATTGTGGACATATAGAAATTTTTTAATTGGGGCTTTAAATTTCTCAAACAGCATTACACAATTTCAAGACCACAATAAATATGCCGATCTCTTGTCTAGCCCAGGGCCTGTCGAGTTGTCAGTACATTCTGTACATGAAGAAATGACTTGCACTAAAGGCCAGCACACACACAACACTCTCCTCAACAGCCTCTAACATCCTACCCTTTAGCAAATTTCTGTCTCTAGAGCCTGACGCGCACAAGAACAGACAGCTACAAATCACTGCGCAGCCTATGAGTTATCTCTGTCAATTACTGACAATAAATGGCTTTGGCACTGTGAAGGCCAGGTGCATCAATCCACCGCGTCTCACGTTGTCCTAGCTTCTCCACTCTATTGATTCTACTTCCACTGCTTCCATGATCCAGTTTTGATGGCCCCTGACCACAAAAGCTAACTTGAGCGCTGATGTCAGATGAAAGGGTGGATATGTAACCCAAACTCCCACCCTGGGACATGTTCACATTCTTGATATCAGATCTTCCTCCCTCCCAACTGAGACTTAATATTATAGATCCACTGGAGCCATTCCACTACAACTACTCTGTACCCGTACCAGATTTCAATCATGGTTTGATTGCAATGCAATACCTTTTGTGGGGGGGAAAACTCCCACTTTAATAACATCCTCTGACCTTAAAGTGCTTTCAATGCACATCGTCTTATAGAAGTTATCTGGCACATAACCACACAAATTTATCCATTTCTTTCTCTGTCGCCATACCTCTTTTGTCAGCCTTTTTTCCCCCCAGAAGGGCTAAATGAGCTAATTCTACCCATCTCACCTCCATGAAATGGTTTTCAGATGTATGTATCTGTCTGGGGCCGGTGGCTTAGCAGAATGACCATTCAGCGAGGTGGGGATGGGGTCTATTGTGAGCGGCTTGTCCCCTGTACAGCAGCTGTCTGCTAAGGGCTGTCTGTGATGGCTGTCTGCAGGATCGCCCACCAATGCTTTGAGTGATTCTCTCTCTTTCACTCTGCCCGGGGCGCTGCATGTGTTGGAGGCATTGATCGGCCCTGAATTGGATTGCAGCGGGCCTGATTACTGATGTCAGTGTGTGCCGGGTCACGTGGGACCGCTGGAGCTCCTCGTGCCAAGCCCGGGCCAGCTCGCAGCGGAGGAGGAGGGGGGGTTGCGTTCCTCGCTGGAATTACATTTCTCAGTCTTGGTTACACAGAGTGTGAACACAACATGCCCACACATACTGTACGCTTAAGTGATGTACAAGCAAACTGCCAACATAATCTCTATTCCTATAGCGGAAAAACAGGCGGCATTCGTGATTGGCATTAAATAGAGAGTGTGGGAGCATGTTAGACTATAAAAGGGCTTTAGCACATCATACCAGTAAATTACCACTTCCCCTACTGTAATGTCATATTTAAAGTGTTTGCTTTGAGAGTTGGTGAGAGCGACTGATTGAATGTTTGGACACTGCTTTGTGTTTTTTGCCATGTGCCGCTACTGAAACAAAGATTCCTTAGCGCAAGGTTACACTCTCTGACTTTGTGTATGTGTGTGTGTCTGCTTGCAGTCAAGTGTGTGTAAGTTTGGAAGTGATTCTCTGCGCATCATTTGTTTACGCCTGGAATAGTGGCCATCATCTTTTCCTCTAAGAGAACAATAGCCATTTTTCCCCTTTGCTCAGGAGACAATGAAGTGCCTTCCCGCCTCGCGAGCGACAGGCCAATAAAAAACGTAATTGGATCTGTCAATCAAGCATTGCTGCAGCGCGGGGGTGGGCTGGCAGGTGGGTGGCGGTGGCTGAGGGTGGCCGGACAACAGGAGTAGTGCCGTGGAAGAGAGAGAGGGAGAGCTGTACCATTGCGAAGCCCTACCACACACAGTTCCCTCTCTGCACACTGCCCTGAGGCACTCAGCAACGGCTACAGAGGTGTACAATTGTTGTGTTTTGTTGTTTGTTTGTACCAGGGCCAGGGGGGTGACGATCTGTCTTTGTTTGTAGGTATTAGTGGGTCGGTGATGTGGCTTTGATGCGACTACACAGGAGAGCCGGGGCTGCCAGAGCCTCTGAAGGTCACAGTGGATGTACTAGTGCTGATGTGTCTGTCTTTGCTTTGTATGCGCTCAGGCCGTCAGACATAGTGTTTTTTCGTACCAGGGAAAGGTCCTGTCATTAGTCAGGAGAGCCAGGATGCTTTAGTAGTATTTTTCACGGTACAACACACACCCTGAACATCACCTTGTCACATTAAATCATCAACATATTCATGTGTGTGCTTACCTTAGCCCGTCTAGGTGCATGGATTATGTGTATTTGCTGCTGGAGAAGCAGCGAGCAAGCCCGTACACTTGTGCGCACACGCTTTTATTGTATGCATTTGTCTGTTGCTCTAAGTTTTAATGACAACTACTTAAATTAAGACCCCATTTACAGCCACTCTGACAGAGACGTTAAGTGCGCATTCAGATACTCTGCTCGTCTGGCTCCCACTCTGAGTCCTACCTTGGCTTTTAGGAGATGGCTTTCTCATGTCTTTTGTGACATTCTTTTTCCATTATTAGCCGAGCCGGAGATTGTTACAGAGGAGGGCCGCTCTGTTGTTCCTTGCATTATGGTCTCAAGCACACTGTCATGCCGTGCCGTATCTCCTTTTATGAATAGACAAAGGATATTTTCACTGTAAGTATGAATGAGGCACCGAATACAGTGCAGATCCTCAGACCACCTTGGCAGTTAAAAGGACTTGTTGAGGAAACTACACTATGCATAGTCACTGCAGGCTTTCCATGCTCACAAGTCATTTCGCTGCGCACTTTGGACAACTTTCTACTTCCTTAAAAACTTTAAAAAATATTGCCTTTCTGATGGAAGCACTGTACCTTAAATCAAGACAAGAATATACTCCTGCACTGTTGCTCTTACAAAAATGCTAAGAAACAAAAACGGGATCTTAATTTAGTGAAATGAAAAGAGAGCCGTCTGCGTTCTTCCAAGGGTTTCTAGGTGCTCTACTTAAAGTAGAAATGTAGGAAGAAATGTGATTTAAAAGGTAATATTTGTTCTTTATTGATCTCATGTGTATTTCTTTTTCCTTTTTATAAATACAGCAACAATGGAGAGTAAACTAACTCAGCAAAATGTGTTGCCGGAGAACAAAAGTTAAAGTCTAAGGGCACCAATAAAATAATGCACTTCATTTAATACTGCGCACTGCATCTTTATGTAATAATCTGGTGGTATAATATTCTAATATCATATTCTTCAAGTGGAGAATATTTGAGAATGTAAGAGCAGGGACTGTGTTCAGTATAGGTTGGTCTTCTACAGTGCTCTTCTACAGTGTTAAGAGCCTGTAACATTAAATAGAGATCAGCCGGTTTAAGTGTTGTGTCATTTAAGTTGTAGCAGTCTTGCAATGCTCTTGTGCCGACGAGCACTGTTAAATTCAGCTTGACATTATCAAGGTCTGTATTGTAACAGCCATGCAGGGCCAGTGTCTCAGCTGATCAGTTAACAATATGTGTCTGCCCCCTGTGCAAGCCTTCTTAATTTTGGTTTTGTTATGAGAAATGGTCCCTCTGCTCCGGGCTTCTAAAGTAGGTAATTACACTGAGAGATTCCCTGTGGGGGATTAAAACAAATGACACAGAAAACACAGCCCTTCCCCATCGCCACTCACTCAGGCCTTGCCTCTGCTCTAAAAACCTTTTGCTTGTAACGCCTACATGCCCATGAATACGCAAACACTCACAATAAAACACACTGGCAGCTCATGAAAATTAGTGGGGTCGAGGGGAGAGGGGTCCGGAAATGATGGGGAGGGATCGCGATTTATGGACACGGTAAAACTGGTTTAGCATTAGGAGCTAAACAAAACATATGGTATTCATACAGTTTGTAAGGAGCGCAGCAGAAAAGGCATCTGTCCTGCCAGTTTTGCAGTGACAGGCTGCAGGGAGCATTACTCATCATTACAATCTCTGCTGGCAGCCTATTTTCATCACATTACAGTGGTATAATGAAGCGTAGCGCGCTAGCGTCCTCAGGTTCTCTGAGTAGTTCACCATTAGCACCAGCCGAGGGCATTCATCCAAGTAGCTTTATTGAACTTTTTACAGTTAGTTTATTGTGTAATTAATTAATTGCTGCATAACAATAGGTGGAATCTTGGCACAGCAGCAGCTTTTACAGATTTGACGTGACTTGCTCTTATTGAGAAGTAGAGCTCACTGCATTTGATGGCAATTGCCAGTTCAGTAAAGGACTGTATTGAAAGATTTTTACTCATTCAATGCTGGAATCAGCCCACTAACTCTGTCCGCTCTTCTTCTCTTTGTGTCTTTTCCAGGAACAAGGCAAAGTAGGTGTGACATTCAACATTGGAACAGTGGACATCAGTGTTAAGGAGACAACCACAGCGGTAAACGATGGCAAATACCATTTAGTCCGATTCACCAGGAACGGGGGCAACGCCACCTTGCAGGTGGACAACTGGCCAGTCAATGAGCACTTCCCCACAGGTACTGCCTCTCTTTTTCCTTTGTCTGATGAATTTCTGCAAGAGTTAGAGTAAAATTATAGTTTTAAAACCACTGGACACCACCTATTTGTTTAAGCAAAGGGCACCACCAAGAATTCAAAACGGCTTACTCAAAAAGATTCACTTTCTCCTGTTCTTCTGAGTGAAGCATCTCAGAAGATTAAGAGGCATGCAGTCGCATTAGCTGGAACACAGTATGTTCCTGTGGCAAACCATGCCTCAAAAAACTCATGCCCTCACACCTGACTCCACAGGAAAGGAGAACACCAAGCTAGAACCTTTTGTCTTGCAAGAGGCATTAACTGTGCAACATCTGGCCAGTTCATTTCAGGAAAGGGATTGAAAGGCACCAAGAGGCATTTGGTCGTTGGGCAAGCAAGGAGAGGATAGAGGCAGAAACCAAGGGTGGCCTGTTGGCCAGATAAAGCTGCTGCCTGCCTGTATCTCTCATTCCCAGGTCAGCAGAAGCAGCACAGCTGCAGAATACAAATAGGGTCATCAAACAGAGCCCGCTCCATTTGGAGGCTCAGGCACTCCCTTCATTTGGCACAGATATGTGCCGCTCAGCTAGCTAGGTGAGAGAAAGGGTGAGCGAGAGAAAGAAGGAAAAAATCCCCTCCCGCTTCTTAACAGTCCATTAAATTAAGTTGGCTCTCCTGCTCTTTGATATCCGTGTCTCCATGCTAGCCAGCTAAGGAGAGGCCACCTTTGTTTCCTTGTTCCCTATTACCCACTCTTCAATTTCACTTAGTCAAACAGAGCAGACACACAGGGAAGCAACATGGGCACAAAGTGGCAGTTGAGGCAAGGAGAAGTTGGGTTGACAAAAGATGTTATGAAACTTCATTGATCTCTGAGGTAAAATTGTGCCAAAGCAGCAAGACATAATTGGACAGAAACAGATGTAGAATAAATAGACAATGTTGAAGATTAAATAGTGTTACATTACCAGATGTTGAGCTAACGTGAACAGAAATATGTCCAGAAGTAAAACTGTGCATCACTAGCTAAAATAGTTTTTTTCCAAACACTGAAAAAAACCAAGCAAAAATGCTGATGCTACCCAATGGTAAGGAGCAAACAAATAGGAGTTGATCCCTTTTACTTCTCAACCCTATGTCTCAGCAGCCCTACAGCATGCTCCTAGTTGCATGCCTTCACCGAGGACAGGGCAGCATCCTCTCCTGGCGTGACCTGGCACGCTGTTTTGTTTTGGTTCAATGCCAGCGCAGGTGATGTTAATCTCTTCTGTCTCTGGCTTTCTTTTGCCGTTGGCTGTCTTTCGCTTTTCTCTGAACAGATAAAGTTAGACGGGTTTCATAACTGCGTTTCAGCCACACTAATACTGGAAATTACTGAGAAACTCCATAACATGTGGCACACAACATGCTTGCGTCTCCATTGCGTATACACTCACGTGCACAAATGCTCATTGAGGGAATCTAACTATAAATGGAAGGAGTCTCTGTCTGTCTGTCTGTCTGTCTGTCTGACCGTCGATTATCTCGTCAACCATTCATCCGATCGACTTCACACTTGGCAGGTGTATTGCTGAGGACCAAATGAAGTGCAGTGTCGAGTGTGAAGTAGTTTGGATGAACAGTTCTCGAGAAAGCTGCAAGTAGCAATACTGGAGGCCAAGCAATCAGCCCACTCTGAACAGGCACGTTTTGAACGGGCACTGCACTGGTTGAACTAATCAGACAAATGTGACCGCATTGTTGCACAGAGGTAGGTTTTGTTCCTTTAGATGTCAGTCCCTTATTACCCAAGAATTCAACTATTCTCCATCTGTAATGGCCAGTAATTTCAGATGACGGAAGAACCCCTACTGTACCACCTTCGTAATTACCTCAAAGTGCCTTCTGCACCAGCGTTGAATGGTTGTTTTCTCAAGCTTCTATCAATACATCTGTCAATATGTATGAGCCAAAGCCAGCATCCATTCAGAAATGACTGCTAAATGGCCACTGGGTTTACATCTCAGTTTAAGCAACACACAACAGAAAGAGCTCTGGCTTTTTAGCTTTGAATTCCTTCCAAGTGATCCCATTGAGGTTTGTTCCCTTTTCTGTCCGCCTGCCATTGTCTTGGAATGGAGTTGAGGTCGGCGGATCGAATGCGTGGTAATTTCTTTTTCTCTTCTGCGCAGGTAATTTGCAGGACACTCAGTGATAGTAATTCAACGATGATTGATTTTTTTTTTTTTTCCGGCCTCCCTCCCTTGTAAAGGCATTGTCATCTCATGAGTAATTACATGTTAGGGTGCAGACTCATCGACTGCTTTCTCACACTCCTAATGCTTAACTTGAAGGCAGCAGCCGCCACAAGGCTCTCAGGTCGCTCAATAAACAGTTACCGGATCTCGGCATGCCGTCTCTCCCTGGTANNGGAATAGGTGAAGACAAAGGTGTTGGTGGATCGCTTGTCATTCAAAGCTGCTTGCAAAATAGCCCGGGGCGTGTAAATTGGACATCTCAACAGCAGGGTTTGAAAAGTTGGCCCACCAAAGCTTAGGCGTGTTAGGATCTGCTTTAAACTGCAGCAGGAGGTTTTTACACCATGACCCGCTTTTAATTACTAATAGAGCAGTGTTGGGTCAGATTTAAACACATTTCCTTTGTCTTAGGAATGACTTCTTAACATTTCGCTTTATTACAACTTGGGCCTTATTTTTGTAGTTTTGTCCATCATTCCTAACAGTTATAATAACATTATACTAAGTTAAGTGACATCTGGGAATGTGGTGACATCGCTAAAAATTGGGATGGGGAAAGGTTAGTTAAAATTATTTGGAAAA
>NTHP01000258.1:150092-163070 GCA_003416845.1 Oplegnathus fasciatus | reverse complement strand
AACAGTGCCCTCTCAGATCTCCATTCTTTTTTTGTCCTCAAATTCCTTTTTATCCGCGTTTTTCATCCTTTTCGGTGTTCATCAGGGCTGTGCATCTCTCCTACAATCGTGGGTACTTTTGTGACAACCCACATTACTGCAGGGGCTTGTCTTTGTTTAGCGAGAGGGTTCCAATTTCCTTATATAACACTCCGAATCCCTGTACTCTTTGATTTTGGATTACATGATCTTTTTGCGTGAGTTTGAATCTTTGAATCAAAGAATTACTAGACCGAGCCAGGCGGAAATTGTGCATCACACTTTGCCGGAGCTGGCTGACGTTCAGGCGTTGTCTCAGATGAATGACCATTGGCCTAACTACTCTGCTTGAGCCTCGGGGAAAAGTGTGTCTATGTGTGTGTTCCATCATTTGTGGTGGGTACAAGAGGGTTGGTCATAACGATGATGTTCCTTGTGTTCATTTTCAGACACACATGCACTCAAACACACAAAGACCTGTATCCGTGCACTGATGCACACAATGTTACGACTCCTACAACCTGAAACAGGCACAATGAGTAGCACAGTTTCAAGATATCTGCCAATCTTTGTCTTGAAATACAGACAAAACAATTCCTTGGGAGAGAAATAAATCCCCACGCGTCCCCGGGGCCAAACATGATTAGCCCTATCTGAGACACAATCTCTGTCGCTCTCAGAACTCAGACTAAGCTGAGTGTAGAAGCTGTCAGTCTAATTCATCCTTTCAACACCATAAATTTCGGAGCGACCTGATAAATGATGAATTTACTCCCTGGCTTTGTCTGACGTCTGAGAGAGAATAGAAGGAGGATAGAGAGAAAGCAAGCTGGAGAAACAGAGGGACATGGGTGAATAGAAAAGAAATGCAGCCACTGAGGGAATACAGAAGGATTTAATGGAGTAGATGACAGGAGTAAGTTGACAAAAAGGGGAAAGAGCTGACATGTAGACAGATAGATGGGTAGAGAAGAAGGGAAAGGGAATAAAGAGTGAGTGAAAAGTAGATAAATGATACCAGAATTGTGGCTGGAGCTGAAGAGACCTGATTCAGCCAAGACGAGCAAGAAGGGCTGATTGCATTGGAGAGAAACAGAGAGAGAAACAGAATAGCAGGGGGCAGATGAAAGAGCAGAGGATAGCTGGATGGATGGAGGGCTGAAGAGAAAGAGAGAATAGACAGAAACTTGGGGTATATGAATGAATAGCCGAAGAGAGAGAAGGAGAGACAGAGATGAAAGTCAGGTGTAGATTGGAAAGGAGGTGGGTGGTGCAGGATATTCATAACCAGAGGCTGCAACAGCCAGCTATGGAGTTGAGCTGTGGAATGATGATTTCTGGACAGGGCCGCAGTATATCAAATGTACTCATCATCCCCAAATGGAGAGAATGCCAGGAGCCTGTCACGGTAGCCATTTTCACAGTTTTGATGCGCTCTCAGCACTGGCCCTGTGATGGAACCCCAGTGAGATTAGTCTGGCAAGCAAACTGAATAGAACGAAGCGACCAACCAGCAGATGACTGTCGCCGTGCCAGTGTTTGTGTTGACTGAATAGTTGCCACCAAAGGGGAAACATTTAGACATTGTTTTGGCTGGGAGAAAAAAATCGTGAAGGCATGCATTAGGGCTAAAAGAGACCCACACAAACTGCATATAAACACAAAAACAGCAACAAATGATTAAAATATAGGTCTTTTACAGGGTTAAACAGGTCTGCCTTCAGCCACTCAGCTGTGCAGATGCATGCAGTAAATAAGAGGTTGTCCAGTCATGTTTTGCACATACTTTGGGGCGAGCATAAAATTTGGATATACCTGCAGATACAGTGTGTCGTCAACAGTGCACAGTAGGAACAATGAGGAATAATGAACAATTATTCATCTACATGTATAAATAGAGATTAAAGCCCCTGAAAACTTGGTTTCAAACCTTAAGTTTTTCTCATCAACAGTAAATATTCATGACTAAATAAGCAACAATCAAAATTCAAATTTTGAAGAAAAAAAACATCCTTAGATGCTATTAATACTCAAATTCTCTGCTAGTCTGCTTCATTAGGACTGGGTGGGTGTGGTTTGTCAGATTTTACCAACAGCCAACATAAGCAAGCAACCTTGCAGCCGTCAACACATTTTGATGGAGGTATTGCTCAACCCTGACTGGTGCACAGAACTACGTGACATCGCCTTTCTCTAACTGAGCCCTTTTCTAATTTCTAATATGAAATAAGCAAAACCTTTCTAACTTAATTTTGTTTTTGTGTTCATGAAGGACCCCCTTGCTCAAAGTAAGAAGCTGATTGATTTAATGTGTTTTGAAGGCCATCAAATATCCCGTGAAATGGCCACTTGAATTTCCTGGAAAAATGGGAAAAAAAACTTGGGTGGTGACCTCCTGCTGCCCCAATACGAATGCATAACTAAAAAGTCCAACCAATAAAGTCATCCCTTAGTGTATAGTCCTGAACACTGGTTTGTTTTATATCTCATGAACTCACAACTTTTAATTGTGTGAAAGGAAGAATGTGTTATTTCTTATTTGAAAAGTTGCATAGTCTTGCTTTAAGATCGATCCCACACTGTTTAAATGCCCCACCCCAACAACCTGTTTCAAGAGGAATCAGAACACTTTAAGGAAGTGATGATACCATTTCATAAAACCTTAAAGACAACTTTCACATGGTTGATTTATACTGTATGGGTTAATATTTCTTGTGGCAAAATATTAAGAAAAGAGAAATTAGGTTGTCTGTGTCTGCGATTCATAACAAAACCATTAAAGAAAACAACTAAACAAAGTTTACATCTAAAACACTGAAATTACTATTATTATTATTATTTTTGTAAGTACACAGGGATCTAAGTTGAGCAACCCAAAAAACATAATATAGATTTTAGATTAAACCCAAATGGGCTCTCCGGCAGTGACAAAACATCGAACACATGGTGCTAAATTGCACTTTCCTCTTTGCACTACTGAAAGGTTGATGAAAAATCTTTCGAGGAAATATCTGTCCACTCTCCTTTAAAAAAAAAAAAAAAAAAAACCTTGAAGGCAGAGTGATTTTATAATAAACAATAGTGCTTTTATTGGCAAGGTCATCCATTCTGGAGTCACCTTTTAGAAATTGAATATCAAATTGACAAACTAGAGAGATTTTTCTCATTAGTTGGACAATTAGCTTGTGGTGTATTCATTATAAGGGGACTGTCACCTCATTAATCACCTAGAACAATGTAAGAGCTATACCTGCGACCATGCCATTAGCAATCCACGACAAGCTTATACCCCCTTCTTTCAGTTGCACACGTGATTTCACTCCGGCTAAGTGACAATATGAGATACGGTTTGTAGATGCTTCATATCCTCCCTCCCTTGTTATTCCCGCCCCAATCCCCAACCTACTCCCCCAAACTCCCAACCTTTCCGTCTGTTCCCTGTTTCCACATACAGTACAACCATCATGCCTCCCTCTGTGGCCCTTGTCCAGAGGAGAGTGTATTTGGCTGCCACCCGAAACCTGCTTGAGATCAAAGGAATGGGGAGGGAGTCCTGCTAGTAGCTGATTAACCTGCTGGCACGCTGCAGACACAGTCCTTTAGCTCCTTGAGCTCCCTTGCAGCCATATCCACACTCCTTCCCAGCTGGCTGTAAACTGAGCAATTGGCTGGTTTTTCTCTGAATACGAAAGGTAGAAAGGAACGATAGAAAGATAGAATCGAGAGGAGGAGAGGAAACAGAGACAAGCTTATGGTTTACCTGACTACTCTGGAGCATAAGTGGCTTAATGAGTGGTTTAATGTAATTGTAGTGTGTTCGCTCCTTATGTACAGTTTTAATCAGCAGGTAGAACAGCAGCAGCAAACAACTGAAGCAAGAAAACATGAAATCAGATGCTCTAAAAGATTTATGGGTGGAAGGATGGCCATGAGATCGAAGCCAGAAACCTTATGGTCACACCCGTAGTCAGGTGGATCCCAATGAGTTGTTGTATGTTGTCAGTAGATAAATCATCTGAGAGAATTCCAGCAGCCAAGCTAGACACATTTCCAGAAGGCCTTTTCTCACAATTATGAAGCATTGGCCTTTCACTTGTGTTATAAACGATGCCGCACGGGTGCCTTTTTTCCTCCTTCCCACCTGGGTACTGAGTGACATCATGGTGTCATTCATAATTCTATACAGGCTTCACAGTCTTTTGTCATACCTCAAAGTGTTTGAAGACAGAACTGAATGTCTCAATTCTCAGTGTCGGCAGACTCGTGGCACCTTTCAGTGGGAATGCCTCTGTGGCTGTCAGACAAAATATTGCATCCTGGCGCATACACAACGAGAAACCATATCATGCCAGAAATAACACTAAGTACACACTCAACACTCCCTGTAAAAGGCGGTCTATTATCTTTAATTCCCACATACCTGGAACACGTGAGTCACAGTCTCAGAGGAGGGCGATGTGGCAGCTGGAGTGTAGTGCTTTTTTACCCAAAAGGCCTCCCACCATGTCAGTAATGATCTCATTTGTATGCATTGTCCCCTTCAAATCTGTGTCTCTGTGGGACTTCCCCCCCCAAGAGGTCTGCAGTACTTCAAATTACCACTTCCTCCTCCACTGTTGCCCTACACAGCTCCTTCCTTCTGAATAAGCTTCTAAACCGAATCATTCCTTGGCCCTTGAAATGTAAAAGCAGGTGGTGTCCAGTGGGAGAATTAGTGCACATTAATTACCCCCAATTTGCTTCAGAGAAAGGCAGTAAATGCATGTCTGCCTTTTTAACACTTGATATCTCTTCTTCTGTCTTTATTATGTAATATGATGAATGTATTACAGGACTTGTTATATAGACTGTGATGTATTTCCTGTGTTTTTTTTACCTATTCTTGCAGGTTATTTATGCAGTTTGTCTTTTCCATGACTGCTATGGATATGTGTTGTGCTTTTAATCCATGGATATTTTGTTAAATATAGGAGTGGAGTGTGCTGTATAAATATGACTTTTAAACATTTAAACTAAAGCTACTTGGAAAAAAAGTCCTCATAAAGCTTTTATAAATAGTTCTAAACAAAGATAAAACTCATTATAAACCACTGTATAAATGTGTGATGTCTGTTGCTGTTGCCAACTGTTTCAAGCTGTTTGTTAAACTTTCAAACTTTAAAGGCAACAGCGACATTGAGCGCTATCAAATGGCAAATAAGAAAATCCCGTTCAAATATACCCGGCCAGTAGAAGATTGGCTTCAGGAGAAAGGTAAATCTTTATCGAACTTCTAGAATGTTTTTCTTTTTATTTTCTGTCATTTCATCGGCTTGTTCCCTTTCAACCTCTGAGAATGAATAACCATCCCTTAAACCCTTTAAAAAACAAGTAAAACAAAGCGTTTTTAGTTACTTTTTATTCTTTCCTTTGTTTTTATTCTATTTTCTTTCCCCTTTTTGTCATTGTCATCTTTTTAAATTTTGTTGAATCATGGTGTCCAGTTAAAGGGACTGGGAAGAGATTTTATAAACAGTGCAACAATAAGATTTTAAGTATCAAGTGTTCCTAATCTTTTCTGCGAAAATTGACTAGGAGAAGGCATTATCTATGCTGCAACAGTAGGCCGATTGTTTTGAGAGGAGAATTAGCTCCCTTGGCTCCAATCCTCTGCAATGTTTGAGAACAAACTAATCAGTGGGCATATCCCCCTGAAAACTTTCCAAACAGCAGGTGCTTTTCCCTGCTGTAATTTATCTGATTGTAGTTATACCCATCACACATGATAAAATCCTCACTTGTTTGGTGATGGAGAGCTAATTGGAGCCTTTTTGACGGCAAAGCGTCACAGTGAGCCTGCCAAGGTGCACTGCGCCCTGATTTCAATCATTGAGATTATCAAGTCAGCACCTCGTTTATGTTTAAAACATTTGCGGGGATTTAAAAGGTTTTTTTTTCTGGTGCGTATTAAATTTTCTTACTCAACATAATACCATTATAAACTGCATTTAAAGTTCATTGCACATAAACATCTTAACCTGATTATAAAGTCCCTTTAACAATCGCTAAAACACAGACAGGTCTGAAGAATCCCATTACTGCTGCATGCATGACTCCACACATGCTATTTCATTTTCGCTTCTGTGATATGAACGTCCTGTCCCTGTCATTCCATGCCCGATGTGTTATGTATTATAATTGTGTAAATGCCGCAAATATAACAAGCTTGCACTGTTATGTGTCTGCAAATTATACAAATGAGATTTTTAATTATGATTCCTGTATTGTGAAAGTTTGTTGTATTTTCATTTCATAATTAATGCATGAGCAGTTTTGACGATGATATTTCGGCTTCCCCTAATGAAATTCACCATGACATGTTGTGAGAGTGGTATTGCTTATGCTTTATCATAATATGCCAAAGCCTGTATACATATTTATTAATCATATAACCGCATGAGTCCACTGCTTCGTCAAGAGAATATTAAGAGTGTGGAACATGTTCCAGCTCATTTTTCAAATGTGTTTTTCACACCTGCATGTGTTTGCCACCGTACGATAATGCTGCTATAGCTGCATAGTGTCTGTTGTTTTCAGCATTAGCAGTCTCTTTTTCTTGAATATCAAAGGGAAAGATAACAGCGCATATACAGCTGCAGTCTTTTAAAATGAACAGAAAGGTGTGGTTGTTGAGATACTATAGTTACTTTTTTCAATGAAAAAGCATGTTGAATCATCATTACACTTTTAACCATTTTGACTCCATCCACACTCATTTAATCAAGCAGTAAATTAATAGTGTTAACAGACATATTTGGCTTTATGTTAATGCATCTATCTCGCGGTGACAGTGTAGTTCCTCTTAAAGGCGATGCATGTTGAGTCGTTGTGTGTTTGTTAGCTCAGATTTTGCTGTCATGAACATATTGACACTCTACCCTCCCTCCTGCGCCAGGCCGGCAACTGACAATCTTCAACACCCAGGCCACTATCTCCATCGGCGGAAACGACCGGAAGCGACCCTACCAGGGCCAGCTCTCTGGCCTCTACTACAATGGCCTCAAAGTTCTCAACATGGCCGCCGAGGGCCACGTCAACATCAAGGTGAACGGCAGCGTGCGGCTGGTGGGCGACGTGCCGGTCAGCAGGGGCGCGGCGCGCACCACCACCTCTGTGCCGCCGGAGATGTCCACCACCTTTATCGAGACCACCACCACGCTCTCCACGACGACCACCCGCAAACAGCGCTCGCCACCCACTATTCAGGTAAGGCTGATGGTTGATGGGAAAGGAGGAGAGATGTGTATGTATTTGTTCTGTATGTTCCAGTGCTTGACAAAAACGGGGAATAAACATGGATGCCCTTGAGATGTTCAAGAAGTACAGTACACATGCTAACTGAGCTAATGCTAACGTTTTGCGTGTAACCCACATAGTTACACACGTGTCTCTGCAAGCCTGGTTTGTGGGAAATTTGAGTGAACAATGCTTTTTAATATCTTAAAGGAACAAATTTGTTTATTCACCTCATTGCCAAGAGTTAGATGAGAAGATTGATACCACTCTCATATATGGCTGTTCAATATGAAGCTACAGCCAAAACCTGGTTAGCTTAGCTTAGCACAAAGACTGGAAACGGGGGGGAAACAACTAGCTTGACTCTGTCCGGAGGTAACAAAATTTGCCTACTGGCACCTCTAAAGCTCACTAATTAACACATTATTAACACATTAAAATGAAAATTCTATGTTTTACAGGGAGTTATGTGCCAGACTACTTCTTGGTCAGCACCAATAACACTGCACCCTGGTCAAGAAATATCCCATGTTAATTAGTGAGCTTTAGAGGTGCAGGTATGCTAAGCTAAGCTAACGGACTGCTGCCTCCAGCTTCATATTTACCGTACAGACGTGAATCCTCTTATCTAAATCTCAACAAGAAAGCAAAGAAGCGTATTTCCCAAAATGTCGAACTAGTCCTTTAGACCCATTGTTTACCATTCAGAGTGTTGTGTGGTGTGGCGTTCAATTGCATTTTTTCTTGTAGGAGATATGAATACCCACTTTTCCGCGTTATGTGGAAATGTTTTGTTATCTTGATAATCAGGTTTTAAAATGTGACCAAGTGAAATGTCAAAAAACAAAGTTCGCTTGTTCCTCCTCCACAATTTGACGTGTTTTTGTGACTTTTTTGTGACTGTGCGTGGGCGGATTGTAGCCGTGCTGCTTTTTTCCCCGCTTGATCAGTCAAGGTCAGGATACTGTATTTCTCATTCTATCAAGGATTGAAGTGCTGCTGTTCATTGAGGTGTGCAAAGCCGGCCTTGCTGCTGCTCCCTTTCTCTACATTACTCTCTTTTTCTCTATCTCTCTTTTTCTGTCTCTGTCCGTCTCTATCTGTCACTCACCCAATCCAGCCTAACAGAGGCCTTTCTCCAATACGTCCTGAGTCCAAGCCAATGAATGTCACCGCCGTGCCAAGAAAGTAATCACGCCGAGCAGGCCTTTGACACCCAGAGGACAAATTCAACCATTCGTTGTTCATATTAAAGCAATAACTCTCCCTCGGGGGGTGGGACGGAGTTGGGGGCGAAGTTGGTTGGTGGGCGACAGACAGGGGCCACTGTTATCAGCCTTTTCACCTCAACAACAGATTGCCTGGCGTGCAGTGATGATGGCCCCTCATGTCAGTGCTGACACTTGTATGTCTCTATCAGTGCAAGTGTGGGGGAGGCCAGAGTGAGAGCTGTTAGAAAGCCACTAAATACCCTGCGATTTGGACAGAGCTGACAAAGAAAGACCCAATGTCATGTGGGGTTTGAAGGTCTGGAGCAATAGTAAAGCAGTCCATATCCATTATGTCTGTGTAGCATCAGTAATCTGCAATGATGATGACTGAGCTGAGATACATTACACCACCTTCTCTGGCACCATCAACAAGGTCACATCAGATAAGAAAAACCGTGGCATCGCTGGGAAAATGGCATTTTGTGTCATAGGCTATTAATATCAAAGGACGTCAATACAGTTCTGCGTGCTACGAAAGAGCTTTCGTACAAAGCACTCTCCTTTTCAAGGTGACATTATGAAGCTATACCTTTTTTGTCAGTACCCAGGATGTGCCTGTTAGATGCCAGATGATGCACTTTGGTAACTTAACAATAAAAATGTCGTTTTTTGCCCTCACTAACTTTTTCACTTTACTTTTGTATTCCTTCCGAGAGCGCGCCTTGTTCATTCTTCTTCCACAACCTCCCATGGCAGTGTCTGCTTTGATTCACACTGCTGTGTCACAGAATTTCATTTGCCAAGGCCTTTAATTTTACAGTTCCCTAGTTGGCTGTCAAATACCGTGGTGTGAGAGGTAAGGAGAGGACCTGTACCAGTTTGGCAGATTTCTCCACCCCTTAGGATAGTATAGGGGAGTTTCGGGAGTTGAGCTATCATTAGTGATGTACTGCAGTGCTGAAAGAGAGCTATAGGCATCTGACATGGTGCTGGACTCAAGCTTGTGTGCAGCTGTTTTAGGAGTTTTAGTAGTGTGTGTGCGCGCACGTGTGGGCTGAAATGTGTGTTTAGGTATCTTCTCGCACATCTATTTTTGGTCCACTTCACCAACACTAGCTGTTTCTTTTTCAGAGGTGAGAAGTGACGAATCCCTCGACATCTCAGGATCAACAGAATGAGAGACGGGGTGGGAAGTGGAGAGAACCAATCTCACGCTTAATTAATGATAGCTCCGCGGGGACGTACCGACACGACAGACACGTTTCATTTTCTCTTTCTCTCTCTCTGTCACTGTGTTACTCGGCCACTCTGTAGGTCAGGTGATCCACTGGGGGATCAAAGGCAAGTGTAGACAAGAAAGAGATGATGTTTTTAAGATTTCACTTCAGCTCAACCCAAAGACCAAGTGAATCAAGTTGACAAACAGTATTTAGGGATTATTATTTTCATTTTTTGATTTTTGTTTTAATTTTCTTTTTCTAAAAAGTAAAAAAAAGATTTTAGAAATACACTCACTAAACATTTAATACATTTTTACTTACTTTAATGTATCAGCAGCTCATTTGCGTTTTTTTTCCACATTTTTCGTACCATTTTTTATTACACCATGTATACTCTAACATGGGCAGATAACAGGACAGATCAGAAAACTTACCGTAAACACTGTCTTCTCGCAACACGAAACACAACAACTGTATATTTTGAATCATTAGAAAGGTAAATGATAAGCCTTACTAGTGTTATACAGCTTTTGAAACACAGGTACACATACAAGGACAACACGGGATTGGAAAGCTTGGATATAAAAAAAGTAAGTCGACTACTATAACACAGGAAATACACACAAATAAATTCAAACAGTACACATCAACTCCAGTTTTTAAACTAATTTTAAAATCCTGATCTTCAAAATTCTACTTACAGACAAAAGAAAATTGAAAAATATAATGTAATTGCATTGGTTCTAGCAGCTCAGTCATGATCAGTTACATTTTTCAGTCTTTATACATTTTGTATTGAGAGATTTTCAGCTGGCAAAGGTTCGTTTTGTAATCCACCTCAGAAACCATTTTGTAATCTATTTTTCTGTAAAATGAATTCAAATGCTGTCTGAGACCATAACTATAACAGCGATTTTAATGAGTTTTTGCCACGTCATGTTCGTTTCTTCATGAATATTATAAATGGTCTGAGACCTGGCATTAGATATGTCAGCGAGCTGGCTCATTCACGCCCACCACCTACCCACAATTTTGCTCTCAAAGCCTGCATATCTTCTGAAGATTCAACCCGAGTCATCATTCTGTGTTTCATCCATTTAGCGGTCGGGACGTCTCTTTGATCATGTGCCTCAGAGGGGGATGACTAATGCTAACCATGTTAGCTTTAGCTGCATGGCCCTCGACACTTCCCCACACATTATATATAAAGCAATGATAATGCAAGCACACAGAAACGCTAACATAATGGGAAGATAATGGGGTTTTTTTGCACTCTTGTATGTAAGATCCGCACATCCAATGTCTGCTCTTTATCATGCAGAAGTAAAACTCAGAAGTTCACCGTGAACTAGTCTCAAACTCTCCAAAAAGCCCTTTACTTTTCTCCATTCCATCATCATAAATATTAATTAGTTCTTTATTGACTTGGCAAGACAAGTAAATAAGGTCTAGAGAAAGAGTAATGCAGCGGTCAATATATATAAACAAGAATAATGGAATAAATATTGTCCTGTTATAAACCTGTTTACTTTAAGCAGATTTTTAGTCATAGTCATATAGACCCCTGCCTGCTTTTATCAAACAACTTGTTCTCTCCAAAAGAATAAACAGCTTGACATTAGCTTTGTTGGTTGTCTGAGCTCCAGTGTTCATAAGTGGTTGGTGTTGGATTATTTTGGAAGTTACGCAACACATAATTAAAATTCTACCAGTAGCTTGCAGCATGAAAAGCCAGTCAGGAGGATGGGAGATGATCTCCCATTAAAGGGGAACTCCACCCATTTTACACATCAAAGTCTGTTTAGAAGTCTTGGGGAGTACTACTACATATGAAAAAGTTGTATAAAGCCTTTTGAGGCTCCACAGGGAGCTGCCTGCAGTCTGATAAATAGCCTAAAGTGATGTCACTTGAGGCAACGTCAGCTGGGTCTGAAGACTACAAGTTTGAAAATGAAAGAAATCTGGGGGGTGTGGAGTTAGAAAGAAGTGAGCTTATCAGACCTCTGCAGCCCGTTCCCCATCTTTACTCGAGGCTAGCGGCTCGAAGCTACGTTAGCCGCTACTAGCACAGCACACCCGGATGTTGGCTGTCGCGTTGCATTGTGGGTAATGTACGCACCAGGTTTAACCAAGAAAGAAGAAGGAGTGGAATAAAAAAAAGACGTTTTCTCTGGTTCTGTTTCATCGAGCTGTCCATAAGTCTGACAATGTTAGGAGGAGTACAATGCTACATCGGTGGAGTGCTCTTTTAAAAGCCAAAAACTGAATTCACTGCAGTATTCTCACACAGTTAAAACTATATCTGTGGTCATTTACAATTGTGTCTGAGACCTAGAGGCTTGCTAAATGACAAACCACATGCAGCTGTCCCAGTGACACTGACATTAGAGGGTATATCCATAGACATTATGCTTGATTTAAATCTTTTTTTAGTGTTGAATTAAGTGTTTCCAACTCCATAAGTGCTCTGTACCCTGTTGTCATAAAGCAAAGTGATGGGCACTGTTAACTTGTACAGTAAATGAAACTTGTGGGAACCACTGATTTAAAGTTAAGTTGAGTTAAGACTCAGTTCTGGGTTTTAAATGGATCTGTGTATTTTTGCAAATTCAAGATACAGTTGAGATAACCCATGAAATGTACTTTCTTCTTTAGGACTTTGCTAGCAGCCCTAGAGGCCTACCCCTCTAACCATTCTGCTACATACCTTTGAGTAGGAGTGCTGATGTTGTATCACAGAAGATACTCACTGCAGATTCATTCATAAATCCCATTTTACTCTTCAGTCCTCTTGATTATCAACCCAGGTGATAGGTGATAGAAAATGCTGTCTCATACTGGTAACCGAGAAGGTTCTGAAGCTCCTGCTGAGCAATTACAGCAACTTCATTCAGCTCCGCAGAATCCTGGTTGAGCCAAAGACGGGATTTTACGCTCGCTGGTTTGACGTGGATAGTCATTTTGGGAATACTCATTTATGCAAGGCTTTCTATCATGGGAGATCAACGTCTCTCGCTCTCAATTAACTCGCGCTGCTGGCCTGAGATGTTTGGGAACAATTAGGAAAGGATGCTGCAATCTCGAGTACCGTGGGGGAAAACGGCTGAGGGAGACACACTGAAAGTGATTTGCATGGTTGCCGTGTTAAAGAAATTGCTCGCGTCCATCATCTTCAACTGGCCTGGTGCTCAGGAGACAGGAAAATGAGAGGTAAATTGTTTGCGGTTTAATTGGGCTTTTTTTTTTTTTTTTTT
>NTHP01000258.1:133623-150036 GCA_003416845.1 Oplegnathus fasciatus | reverse complement strand
TTTTCAGATTATTTTCAAGGTGTTTTAATAGATCGTATGAGGTGGAGAGTTCAGAGAGACTCAGCAACATACAGAAAAGGTCATGAACGGGAATCAACTCACACCGCTGCAAGATAATGTTTTGCGCACTAAGCTACTGTGATCACACTAAGCTACCATGATCACACTAAGCGTCCCTTTTTTTCTCACTGTTTTCCTCGACTCGCTTCTTTTACACTGTCTGTCTAAAGTACATCAGGGATGTTGCTTAACGCCTGGGGATATATGATAATCACTGATTTATTCTCTCTTCAAGAGGTAGTGGGGAAGGCGCTGTGCAGCACGCTGCGTGCCTCCACGTGCTTGTCTGCTAGATGATGTTTGATGAGTGTGTTCGTCTGCCCGTGTGTGGGCGCGCACAGGTGTGTGTGCGTGAGCACGAGTATGTGTAGGCAGCTCTGCTCCACTCCTCCACCTGCTGTCAATCGTCTTTTCCTTTCAGTTAGTTAGTCTCTGTGATCACCTTCCCTCACAACCATCGCCGAGACTTGCCAGTAATTGTGTAAAGGTCAAACTAGTTTGCAGGTTTTCCTCTGGATGCTTTCTTTAATCCTTCCTTCCCTTCTTTTTTTTCTCTCTTCATATCCGTCTTACTACCTCTCTTTCTGGGTGCCCTGCTAGGCACACTGGCTCCGAGTGAATTCTGGGAGATGAATGCTGGAGGTCTGCTATTTGCTCAGTAGGTCCAATTAGGAGACAGCAGACTGATGGGGACCCTGCTGGTGTGTGTGGCTCATTAAAGAGACACACACACACACACACACACATGCACATAGTTTACGCAAGGATCTCTTAATCTTTGTCTCACACGTCTGCATACACGCACAACCAAATGAAGCCGCCGTTACTTGCATATTTTTGTGCACACACACACACACACTGTCAGCCCTGTTGCAGCCACATCCACTCACATCGTCAGAGAACAGAAGCGCAATATCAGAGGATTTTTAATGTGTGCTCCCCTCTACCATCAACGTGACAGACTCATTCCAGCGCTGCCATGGATTGTCTGTCTTCTCTGTCACAGGAGTGTGTGTGCAACTTTTGGCCGCGACTTTCTGTATGAATTTTTCATGTCACTTGGTGTGCAAGAGAATATGTAGAAGAAGCTATTTCCATTAGACTTCTCTGTGTGAACATGTTTGTCAATGCTCGCAATTTCATGTCTGTAGCGTGTCTCTGTGTGTGTGTGTTCGGGGCAGTTTGTCTCTCAGTGTGAGAGAACCAGCAGCTAGCTCCAGGGGTTTTAAACCACAGGGGTTTTTGTAATGGATGTCCCCCATGCCTCACAACACAGCTTATATAGATCCTCCGGGAATGCTTGTGTGAGTCTTGTCAGCCTCCACTGTCACGGCAGGGCACTCACACACCAAGGGGCAAGCAAACAACACACGAGTTACACACACAAACAAACACACACACTGTGCAGCGGTTTGTTTCTGAGCTGACCGGCAGGACGTCAGCACATGCTCTGGGTGGTGTGCTGGCTCACCACATGCTGCGCTGCCTCCAGAGATGGCTGACTGGTTATAACGCGACACACATGTCCAACTAATAACTCAAACTCGCGACACTGGTAGTTCTTATGAATGCCAGTTCCAACTATGCAAATGACTAAATGCAATTAACTTTAACAGATCACTTCAGTCAAGATAATTAAATACCTTTTAATTATACATCATATCTATTTTTGAGTTTAACAGAACAATTGTGGATAAAAAAAAAAACCATCCCAAATGTTATTCAAGGCGTTGCGTCTCAAATCCAGATTCTTCTTTCGGTACAGATGTCATCTATCCCAAGCACATGCCAGTCGACTTGCATGGATTATCAAAGTGGAACAGTCAGTATTAAATCCTGTGCCAAGCCATTTTAAAAAGTTGCGAGGTTGCTGTGAGATCCCACACTCTTGGTGGTGTTTAATTAGCTTTTTTTCCAGCACAACGGTTCTGGGAACAAAACTATTATAAAAGTTAAACTTCTATTGCCAGCATTTTTTTTAACACTTTGTAAGTTACTTTATATTAGGCTTAAAAAGTTAGTGCTTCTCCTGTCAGTTATTTGCTTCTGCATCACACTCCTCTGGCACACAAGATTATGCTTGTTTCTCTTATTTTAGGTAGTTTTTTCCCCTTGTTTTTCTGTTTAAAGGAATATTCCTACATTTTGGGAAGATAGATGTTAATTTCATCTGTGTTCAACACGGAGGTAGCTTTGTGGAGCTCTTGCTTAGCCTAGCCTCAGCATGAAGACTGGAACAGTGAGAAACAGCTAGCTTATGGCAGCTCTGTCAAAGGGCCATTCATACAACTCAAAAGCTGTCATATATGTTGTATGTGTGTATTCAACATGTGCAGAAATAGAAAGTGAGACATTGTGGTTTACCAGCTGGGCACATTTACTGCTTCCGGCAACTTAGAAGTTGTGTCCTTCATACACTTTTGTAACTGAATAAAACCCAGCTAACTGGTGGTCATTAGCTTAGCTAAACGTGTCACAGAGATATCTGATATCTGATAGAAATTGTGTTGACTATAAGACAGAATATTTACCACAATTTTGAAGTATTAACGTACCAACCAGTCAAATGAAGCTCCCTGAGCTGGGTGCTGTATGTGATAATAAATCCTAACTTCAGGTGCGTTCGAGGTTCGAGCTACAGCAGCGCTCACAGACCCGGTGACTTATTCCACAGTGGCAGTAATGAATCTCGTCCACGGTCGTACTGTGAATATATTTGCTGCCAGCCTATGATATGCACTTTAAGCGCATGAATTTATGTTTGCGGCTGAGAGAGAAAGAGAGAGACTATGTCCTTGCAAGAATATTCAGAGATCTATATATGCGTTACTGTCTCTGTGTGCACAGAATGCACCATGTGTCTACTAGAGTCAATAGGATTTAATTATGTATCACACAGACACAGCCTTTGATGTTTCACAGCAATAATGCGTTCTGTTTCATTGCTCAGCTGAGCTGTTAGCAAGGCCCAGTAATGTTTCTCCTCTGTGTCCACAGAGAGTTGTTTCAAACTACAATGAAACCTGTTGCTCTTGCACTCAGCAATGAGTGCAGGATAATTTTAAGGATCCATGCATCTGCGTGCGTGCACGGTTAGTCATACTTACGTGTGTGCAAGCACAGTGGGAGGGCTCCGACGTACAGTACATTTTAAATAATTTCTCTATTGGTTAGTGATTACGTTTCAACTTTCATCTTCTAAAAAGAGACTAAATCGAATGCTTAATTTGGTTTGTGCTCATTAGGAACTGAACCCAAATGGGACCCCCGGCTAATTTGGGAGACGTAAAGCTGCCAGCATCAGCCATTACATAACGCCCGCATTGATTTGGTATTACGGCCTTGAAGTCATAATAGCCTTTGACTGTGAGAAATACAGCAATATTGAAATGGATTGAAATGGGAGATCAAAATGTAGTCCACAAGGAGAGAGTGCAAGGTCCAATTTCAGCTGCTTGTTTTCAGAGTTCACACATTCTCAGTAGGAAGCCAATAGCTTTCCCAATTGATCATATTGTCTTACTTATTGATTGTATTGCTGCAATTAGTGAGGTCAAGTCAGGTTTATTTATGAAGCCCTTTGTGACAAACAACAGTACAAACACATTTAGCTAATCATCAGCCATTCACAATGTAGATACTGCATAATTATAACAGAATGCCATTAGAATAACATTGTTTCAAATGTTATGGTGTTTTGCGTTGGAGGCAAAGAAAAGCAAAATTCATTGTGAAAAGCTTGGATTAATTGAGCTGAACAAACTGATCCAGAACTAAATTTCATAAATAATTGTTTCATAAATCCAGCTGAGAACTAATGTGATCGGATTAATTCAGGCCTTGTTAAAATATGTATATTCAGGACTTTATAACACAGATCTCAAGAGGACGTCAAGCGTAGATTGCATCAATTCACAATGAGGACAGAGATGTTGGAAGAGATCTGTGGCGTTCACAGCCACAGAGCAGCAAGGATTAAACATGGAAATGGATATGGAGAATGAAATAATGAAAGGAAAACAGACCATATAACTACCATAAGAAAAAAAGAACATCTGGCAGTGAGCACAGAATCTGACACCAGTACAGATGTGTTGCTGTTCGTTCCTCTGTTAAATTAGGTTATTGCAGAGTTCTCTTGTAATCACATTATCTTGTATTCAAGCCCAGTGTAAGTAATGTGAACTGCAAATTCAGAAAATGAACTGCAACAGTTTGATATTTGGTTTAATAATCAAAAAACGCCAAACATTCACTGGTTCCTCTCAAATGTGAATGTTTATTAATTGTGTCATGTCATGTGCATTCTTCACTAGAAAATTATCTGCAGATCAGGTGGAAATGAAAAGAATCGTTGGTAAACTGCATGTGTAAGATGCAACATGAAAATAACTTCAAAGTATTAGATAGGATCCTAATTAAGTCGTGTATTTTTGGTCCTGTTTTATGAAAGAATAAACCTGATGTACATAAGTAATCCAGGTGTAACTGGTAATCTTGCTTTATGAAACGCCCTTCTGCTGGTCTCCAAGCAGGAATACTGTTACCTTCACTTTGTTCAGAGGAGCAGTCTCTGCCAATGTCTCGTGATTCTCACTAAAATAGAGCCCTTTCCATTCCTGTCCTGTTCCGACTCCCCCCCCCCCTTCCCCTGTGCTCTCATCTTCTCTCTGCCTCTTCTTTGGTCACGGCTTTCAGCGCAGCTCACCACCACATCCACATGAATTCCTCACTTCCCCTTTGAAGGGAGAACCACAAACGGTAACACAAACCATAACTCAGAGCTGTAATCGCTGCTCCAATTTCACTTCAGGATGGCATGGACTTGCATAGAGAGAAGAAATTTCCTTCCATCTCTTGTCTGCTTACCTCAGATGTTCCTCTCTACGGGTCTTTCACCATGTGACCACCTCCCTATACCCCCCCACCTCCAATCTTTCAGCTATTCTTTCTATGTGTGTGTGTGTGTGTACATACATGTATGTGTGCAGGTCTGTTTGTCACAGGGCTTCCCTGATGACCTTGTACACTGCGGCAGGGGGGTGATTAAGGATCAGGGCCAAAGACCATTTCCTTTTCCATGGGAAGATGAATGACCCTGTTTGAAAGTGGCTGCCTATGGCCTCAGGGCAATTAGAGTTTGCTGTGAGCCAGCAACCCTCACTGCTCTGTGTACAAAGGCAGGTCCTTGAGAAAAAGAGAAATACTCGGCACACAGCCCATTCTGCTGAAACCAACATGGCACGGTGATGGTGAACAAATTAAATGCATTTTCTTTTTCTTTTCTTTTCTTTTTTTTCCCCTTCTCCAGCTGTTTTCCCTCCTGTTCTCCTCTCCTGCCCTCTTTCCATTTCTCCATAAACCTGGAAAGAAAAAAGAAATGTGCTGACTACAGGAGGCCAGAAAGAAAGGCCCACAGAGGGTGCTCATTCCAAATATCAATATTTGATCTAGGAAATCATTTAGCATGTGGCTTTGGCCTTACAAGTTGATTCTGGAGCTCATTCCGATGTAATTTATCCACTATATTGAAGGAGAGGGTTAACGGCGGGACTTCCAGCCTCTTTGCACTGCTTGTGTTTGCTTTCATCTTTCAACAATGTTGTTACTAATGAAGATTAAACATCATGATCAAATGTTTTATTCGAATCACCGCTGATATTTTTAACATGCTTCTGAGCTGCCATTTCCATCCCCCATCTCTTCATCCCCCCCTGTTTTTTTTCTGATAAAGCTTCTTATCTGTCACAGAGCTTGGAGCATGAGCAAAAAGAGTTGTGGCAGCCTATTGATAGGGATATGGCCTAGTGCCATTGATTCCCCTTGTAATACAAGCCTCTCCCTTGTCGGCCTGTCAAAGCCCAGATCGGACATGATAACGCGCACATCAGACAGCCGTCAATAGAAAGGCGAAGCTTCCGCCGTGGAGATGACTATCTTATTTTGGTACGAGGGCCGGTGGAGTGGAGGAATGGGAATTAGTGAGATAGCGAGAAAGAGGAGATGGCAGTGGGAGTCAGTCTGACCTCTGATTTCTGTCGCTTTCTGGGCCATTTCTCAACCTGAAAAATAGCCTGTATCCCCATCTAACATGTGTGAAAAATATATATGTCCAAGGTGACCAAGGAGCACCTTAGGGAAGAAGAAGTTGCTTTGAATTGTGTGTCTTTGATTTGCCCTTGCCTCCGCGTCGTCACTTTGATCTCTGAACATGCAACCACATTGGATATCCATGGCAACTGACTGCCAGGATGAGGCGCTCGAGGAAAATTGATTTGTTTGGGGTTTATTCCCATCAGTACAAAAAAAATCAGCTTTAGCCATTGGGCACTCTGGCATTGCAAATAAACCAAATTGGGTTTGATAGTGGGGTTGTAATGTGGATCTATAGTGTTGTGTCTCTTCCCTTATTCTCAAAAGGCTTTGTTTCTCAGTGTTTCCTTCACCCTCCGGGCACAAAAACACGTGAAGGTCATTTGTTATGATAAGACCGCGGTGCGTTCAGGAGCAACCTCAAGCCTCTCCCCCTGAAGATGTGACTCAGTGTACTGTACTTAAGCATGTGTGCTTAGTTTCCCCTCGCCTCTCCTAGACACGGCACTGTTCACACTCATATTTCATGTCGTGTTTGTAACCCGGGGGCCATGGCTGTATTTTAGCCTTTACACTGCTTTTACTGACCCAGGGGAAAACTATAGATAGTGGTCGAGTGCATTACGTCTTTCTTTTCCCCCTGCCGAGCACAAGCCGCTGCTTTGATGTGCCCGATCAAATCACCGTCATGCTCAGCAGAATATTCAACTGCAGCCCCAGCCGCAGATGCAGCAGCTGCTCCTGTTACCATCCATGTATTTGAAGACTTTTATTCCAGGTTGAAACATTCTCTGTTTGATTAGTATGACCCTTAGACAATGTCTGTCAGCACATAATTAAATTATGGTATATTTTAAGAAGTAGTTGGAGAAAAATAAGATCACAATAGTATAGCATTGTTGATTAAAAGCCTATTTGCTCTGATGAGACTCCATTTTTCTGTTTAACTGTGGCACACAAGTTCATAGTGCGTAATATCTTGTTTAAATTTCAGAGTAAAGTCTGCGGAGGCTTGTTGTGCAGCTCCTCTGAGCGAGGACATATGCTGTAAACGGCAAGTAGTGATGGTTTACCACGCAGATCTGGAGTTCAGTCACGTTTATTATCAGGCACAGGTGTGAAGAGAGGGTGAGAATGCACTCTTGCTCCTGCAGGCACGTTATTAGATAGAATGCCTCAGTGGTTAAACACAAAAATATATGAAATTAATTTGAAATTATGAACAAACATTAGAAACCAAATGAGTTCATATCTTTTTTTCTCAGTTTTATACTTCGTGTTTGAACCAGGTGGCCCGTGCTTTGCGAGAACACTTAAAAAGTGTGAAAAGTGTGGCTCGGCTGTATTGAATAGTGGATTTTATTTGGCTGTGGAAGAAATCTGTCAGACAGCGGTTGCATTTATCTGCTTCATGTAGCAGAGCGTGGCAGCCTGCAGTGCAACTGCTGCTGCTCCTAATATGGCTGGAAGGGAGCAAGGCTGGATGTTCAAAGTTGTTGGGGTTTTTTTGTCACTGATAGCTAATGAAGAGATATCTCCTGCTCACCTGGCCAAAGTGTTATGAATATCTTCAAATTAAAGGATCTGTTTACATTTTGTATCTTAATATAACACTTGCATGACTATATGTAGACTGGAAGAGCTGATGGTCACTGTAATTATTTGTCCTGTCCATACTGGCCCTGTAGACATGCCTTACTAATGTGATTTTAATGTAAGTGATGGGGGACAAAACCCACAGCCCTCTTTCTGTGTAAATCAAAAGTTCAGTTTAAGCTAACATGAGGCTTCAGGACCCAGAGTCAAATTATGAGGGTATCTTCCAAAGGTAAACTCTTTTTAGTACGAAATTTCCTCTTTGAGTTTCCACATGCAGTGTATCTCCCTTGCTGAGATACAGCAAAGGGATGGTGACACAAAGAGGTCATTGTGTAACACAATGCCTAACAGAGCAGCAGCAGCAGCAGCTTCAGTCCTCCGTCAGTGTCCACATAGGTGCAGTATCCGTTTGGGCAGCACTCAGAGCCCAACACACAATCACTGTAGTTATGCGCATAAAACAGAAGAAGAAAATAGACTTGAAGCATAAAAATACGCTGCAGATAGCATTTACGCACGTATAGCTCAAGTAAAATGCGAGCAAATGCCGGATTGATTCAAATAAAAGCATATCTGTTCCGTCAGACGTGCGTGAGACAGATGACTAAAAAACATGGCTGAAACGCCTCCTGTGTGGACGAGCTGTAACTCAGATATTGGAAGCCTCATATGATAATGGATTTTTCCCCCCAACTCTTAAAATTGGAATCACATTAGGAAGGGATGTCTTCAGGACCAGTACGGACACGAAGAACAATTACAGCGAAAACCAAAAACGCACTTAATATGCATAGGGGCGTGTGAGTGTTGTTTTAGGGCATCTAACTAAAATTGAAGGAGTCCATGTCTCTCCGTCTGTCTGTCCTTCTATTATCTCGACAACCATTCACCCGATTGACTTCACACTTGGCGGGTGTATTTCTGAGGACCAAAGGAAGTGCAGTGTCAAGTGTGTAGTTATTTGGATGAGCAGTTCTTGAGAAAGCTGCAAGCAGCAATACCAGAGGCCAAGCAATCGGTCTGTTCCGGACAGGCACGTTTTGAACGGGCACTGCACTAGTATTGAAAAAAAGAGCATCCATACACTTCTATTGGCTAAGCTTTCATTCTGCTCTACTCCATCACTTTGCAAATTGTGGTAAAATGACTTTGTAATACAAAATACATAATCTCTACTGGACAGGCACAGTGTTCTGTGTTGTTGTCTTTTTTTCCTGTGGTAAAAAAGTTTTTAATAAAAGAAGTGTTGGTTTCCCAAGCTTCAAGTTTATTGTTAATCAATCTTGCAGCCTCTTTGTTCACTCTGAGGTCAGGCCTGACTGGTGATGTAGCATGCACTCCATTCAGTTGCTGTGGTAATTGCAGCTTCGCCTGTTAATGGTCTCTGCATTGCTGCTGGCTGATTCACAGTAGTCAGTCCTGATTAAACACCAGAGAAGCTTTGTCGAGACCGAGGCGGCGCAGCATCTTCGCACATTCTCCATTTTGTTTGTGTCAGGGCCGTCACTTGTGAAACTAAAAGCTGTGTATTTTGAGACTCGTCTCCCAAGGAGGCTGTCTATCTTTATCGATCGCCGGTGTGATCCTTTTAGTTGATGTGCTGAAGTGGTCAGAGGTAAATGCTGTTTTAATGAAGTCTGGCTATTGATTTGGCTGTGGAGTTTGTTTGTGGAGTTAGGAATTTGAGCATCACTTGAAGGCAGCGTAATCAGGATAATCAGGCATGATGCACATCGCCTGTGAGTTTTTATGTTCTGAAATCATCGTGTATAATACGCTTTCTTCACACACAGGAAGTAGAAGGCATGCGTACATAAAGCTTCCCACACATACAACAAACCAGCCTGTAAATCCCACCACCCAGACTCTCTTAAAAATGACGATGAGAACGTTTGTTGAGAATAATTACACCAAAAAAGAAATCACTTTGCTGCCAAAATATATCCCACTCTATGTTATGGAGATTTAGACAGAGAATTGGATTTCCCCAGCTGTGAAATCAGTTTTTGTAGTCCCGCTGGCCAACCGCATCATTTTGCTATACCCCGCTGTAGGCTCCCATTACTGCACACACATGCAGCCCATGCCTTTTCCGCTCCATGAGCTCCCTTTGCATTTACAGCATCTAGCCTCGTGCCATATGTTATTATCGACGTCTCTGGTCGTCTGAGAGAAGACTGTGAGCTCTGTGTGTCACTTCATTGGCTCTGCATTAGCCCAAATGCGAGGGAAATGGCACGCCAAGTCCTTCTTGAGAAGCACTTCAATCTGAACCATTGTGACTGGCAGAGATACATCATATGTTTATGAAAATTAATCAAGCGCACATCTAGTGGATCTACAAATGTCAAACATCACACTTCAAAAGCCTAGAGTGGAATCAAAGTCGCTTAGAATCGTCTTTGACTGAGTCATAGATGATTTTCAATCACATGGAAAGTGAATACATTGACTGTGAGCATGTCCTTCTACCATTTAAATGCAACCTTTAGAATACATGAAGTGAGGCAGGCAGTCCTCCTCTTTCATGTGGATAGGCTCAAAGATGAAGTACTTAATGATTTTTTCGTTGCAGGAGTTCTGCAGTGCTGCGCAGGGCTTTGGCCTCTGTATGCCAATAAGCCAAGAGAGGGCAGAGATTATAAACATTTTTTGATGAGGCTTACCTCGGGGCTAAAAGCCATGCCATTTGACCGTTAATACATTGATTAGCCGTCCACACATCTTCTTTAACGCAGTCATGATGATGTCAGTCAGTGTAGGAATGTTACTAAAGCTCTTTTAACACATGGAAGTAACATTGCTGTTTTCATCTATCTGTTAAAGTGGCATTCCTTTCCCTCTCAACCCAATGGCAGCACTGCTGGAAAACAGTGGTGAGTTGGAAAATAATATGAAGTGATCGATTTTATCTCCACTGCTTAATTAATGACCATCGTCAGCATGACAGACGGTCACCCCCACTTCTCTCTCTGGTCTAATATCAATCCTGTATAGTTCCGCTAATACAGTGATTCCCAACCAGGGGTATGTGCACCCCAGGGGGCACTGATGAAAGTTGTCAGGGGATACATGGAAAGATTGTGGAGTAGCTAAACTAATTTAAAAAAATAGAAATTATCATTTAGTAATAATTTATTTTCACAGTATCAGTAAAAACATCCTAACACCATGTGCTGCGATTGTGAATGTGTGAAAACTAGTTAGCAAGCGAGCAAAGTCTATGTAGTTCAAAGCAATTGATAAATAGATGAAGTCGTAATCGTAAGATCGTAATCGTAAGACATAAAATATTGTAACAACATCCACTTTTTTAAAACACTGCGGACACTGTGGTTCATTAGTTAACGCCTAAGCTGCTGAGGCGCCCCGACAATATCCACTTTTTTTATAATTAATGTAATCCATTTAAAAATCACTTCAAAAGAACACATCTGGAACCTGACGGGGGTCGATACAGGGTTACTTGAGCACATTTGATCGGGCTGTCAGGGTACCTGAGACAAAAAAGGTTGGGAACCTCTGCCCTAATAAACGTTCTCATCATTTTTTAGTTAGTGTGAAATTTTGCTGACTATTTTTAGCCTACAATCTGACAGTGCTCATGCACAGTTAAAGCAAAATGTTAGGTTTGGGGAGACGGATGGTCTGATGATTATAGCGGTTTTCCGAGGGATTTTTCCTCTTTTGCCCCACACCGCAAAGGGAATATGTATAAAATGAATCAAAGCTCATTTTCACAGAGTGATCTGACATGAGAAGAATTTCCTCTACAACTTAGATATGTCTCATTACAGTAGTCCATGGTTTATTCAACTGATTTTATTTTCTTTATGCATAAAACATGGGTGAAATTACAAATTTATTACGGTGCTCTTAAGACAGAACAAGATGTCTTTTAATATCTCTCTCTGAGCACTTACTGTAGCCTTGTGTTGCTGCAGCCTTTATGTCAATCCGCACATTTACATGCGCTTAAGCAACTAGGTTACTCAGAGAAACGAGGTTACGCAGTCAATCAGAGAACTAGTTGACATATACTGGATTATATTAATGACTGTAAATCCATGTATACATACCTTATCTTGGAAGTATGGCTTACTTATTTGGACTTGTAGAGGTTACTTTGTGCTGGTTTCAGTTTTAGTCAGACTTTGGATGGAATTATTTTAAAATATAAGGATGCATCGCTCCATGTAATTACCTCTCCTTTCATCCAGGTGTTCTGCTGTTACAGTGACACTCTCCCTGTCGAAAGTCTTTGTCTTTAAAACCAATTACAAACCCAGTTACTTGTACACATGGAAGAGAAATTGGCGTTCCCCAGGAGAAATATAGCTTGGGAAACCAGGTTTCTCTAATCCCCTACCTCGATTGCTGAAACCACATTCTCTTGCTTACATGATGTTTAGGAAATCAGCTTACTGGAGAAAGACAACTGTAACCCGTTACTTATGTGCATGTAAATGCGCCAAATGTGATGCGATTCAATTCAGATTTGACCCATGTTGGAAGTGTTCTGGACAGTCCAGTCAGATTGCTATCACAGCAATTACGAAAAATTGCCTTGGGCGCTTATTCAGACAAGAGACCGACACGTTTACATAATGGAGTGCATGTCTGAAAGTCTGAAAAGGGGCTTAATAGCAAAAGGCACAGGCTGTGGATGCATGTGCTTTGTTTGAATCTCTGCTGTTCCAAAATATTTATTTAATTGAAAACGGGCTTGCTAAAATAATCGTGAAATACCGTCTAGTCAGCTAAAGTTTGTATTTCGAACATATAGATGAAGACTAAGTAAGCTGCTGCATCCAAGGCTGTGAAAATATTTGCTCTGTGCTGAGATGCTGTCGGCATCAGCTGCAGAGAAATGCAGCATGAATGGACAAGAGAAAGGCAGTGTTTTCAGATGATGCTGGGTTATGGTGTGATGGTCTCCGGCTGAAATTGCTGGAACAGACTTTGAAGTGGCTCGGGTTTTTCATCTCTCTCTCTGTATCCCTGCCTCCCACATCTGCTGCTATCATAATAACAAGCAATAACCCTCTTTCAGCAATAACCAAGACTTTTACGCCCATAATGTGGCTTCAATAAATAGTCATGTTTACCAAGGGGCCATATTTTACAGCAATTTAGTTTAGAGCCTCCCCTCTTGCTTCGTTTTTTGCCTCCTCATGCTACAGGAGTACAGTACATAATGGTGTGCATGAGGCAGCACAAACACGCATTAACACATTATCAAATGTACTGATACAGAAAATAGCTCGGCCCATCACGCATAATCACACTACACATTCGGAGTACGCTTTGAAAAATCAACTTTCTCACTGTGAGGTTTGGTTGAAATGCATGTTGAACATCAGCATGCGTGTGTATGCATATACGGTAGAGGTGGACAGCTTTCTCTGAGCCCTGGTGAGAGCAGCGGCACAAGCATGGGGGCGCGTTTCATTAGTCTGTCAAACTCAATGATATTTAGAGCCCCACACCCTCGGCCAGGACTGGAAAACTCAATCAGCGCTCTGATTTCATAACCCTGCTTGGTGACAGGGCTTATTTTATCGCCCCGCTGATTCATTCTAATAAACGCCGGCTGCCCAGCGCACCACCACTGAAATACAACTACCCCCCCCTCTGTCCTCCATGAGTCGACCCGAAAAAACGGAAGGGGGGGAGAGGGGATAAATCAGAATTGTGGGAACTGGAGGGTGCAGATAATCCATCGCTGGTTCGGGTGTAGCTACCAAGCCTGCTGCCCCATCCCTCCCTCCCTCCGCACCCTTTAGCACAAATCAGAAGCCAGGACAGTGTTGATCTGTGAGGGCTTCGTGGGGCCATTGATTGTGGACGACAGAGGAGGAGAGGGGCAATAAATAATCGGAGGCAGGGTGCGGAGGGTGAAGGAAAACAATTATCTGCGGAGGTGGAAAGCACATAAAGTGAAGAATGATAAACACTGTGAAATATGATTGACTCCAAGTGATATATGGAAGCCGAAGGACAGGCAGAGAGGTCTGTGTGTGCAGAGATATCCTTGAATGGAATGGCTGTGGGCAGTATAGTTGAGGACTCACTATACTGCCCTGGGCCTAACCACATTTTTCTGTGCATGTGTGTGAATGTGTCTCTTTCTCCGCAGACGACGGACGACATTGTTTCGTCGGCGGAGTGCTCCAGCGACGACGAGGACCTGGAAGAGTGCGACTCCGGACATGCAGGTGGGATGGGTGTGTCGAGTTGTGCTTGCTCTGAACCTGGTCTATTTCTCCTTATCTTTCTTTGATTTGCTACCGAGGAGCCTCTCCTCTTAGCATCATGTCCCATGGGAGCTTCAAGTGTAACTTCAAAAAGCCCTCTGTAGCCACTGTGAGAAATATACACTAGTGTGAGGGGTTCTCAGTGTATATCTAAAGTTTAAAGAACTCTTTGGAGATGGATGAAAGCAGTAAGAATCTATATCCATAGCATGTTCTCTGTAGGAAGTTACAGTTTTAACTGTAAATACCTAAATGCACACATCTTATAGTCAGCTACTGTAGTTAAAGCTCATACCTTTCATCTCTAAAACAAGTTACACTTAGCTATGGGGCCACTGGTTGCAGACATGAGGAAGCATTGATACTAATTTTGTTCTCTCAGCATTCGGTCGAGAGCAAAACTTTACTCAACAAAGTACGAAATTAGTATCAAGCCCCATGTCGCCCGCACTGATGCTTCAAAATGTATCTGTCCTGTACATGGTTGATTTCCTCTTGCTGTGCGTGTGTGTGCGTCTCTCTTGACAGAGGATACATTTTGAGATTCTTTCGAGAACAAAGATGCTTTCAGCATAGATACTGTGATATGTAGCAGACTAACTGCAACAGAGCCTCTTCCTCCCTTCTCCTTCCTTCTTCTTCTTCTCTTGTTTGTACCTCTGTTTCCTTCGTCGGAGGCTTGCCTTACCTGAAACATTCTAATAGAGAACAGATATCCTCGAATTTCTGTGCGCATCGTCTCTCTTCCCTCCTCCCTTTACACACACACACACACACACATACACAAACACACACACACACATGTCACTTTGTGATTACATCAAAGTGATAAGACATCCACTCAGTGGAGTTTGAAAATAAAAACAGAGCTGGAAATAAAACCGCAGATTTAAAAGGAGTGGTTATTTTGAGGCAACTTGGGTTTGGACGACTTTTGAACAAGCAGCTGTCAATCAAACTTGTGCCGGGAGCAGTTGGCATACATCCTAATATTATGGAGTAAACCAGGAGAGTGAGAGTGAGCTCTATTGAAACTGGCTCAGTATGTACAGAGCGTCTCCCCTTAGGCACTCTGGAAATCATTAACAGCTCAGGCTATTTGATTGCTTTACTGTCCTTCAAAACGCCATCACAGTGGACTAATTGATGCCACGTTAATCTGGCTAAATATGGCTCAGCTTAGCACCAAGCATATGCCCACTTTTCACTGCTAATAATAAGCCTAAATTGAAACAATGCATTGCCCTTTCACTTTGTTATCTCTTCTCGTGCAACGTAACGGATAATCAGGCATTTATTTATTTATCTCGGAAATTAGGTCTTTCCATGTATTTTAGTAGATATTCTGCTAGTTATTTTACCATTTTCCTCCAATCTGTGACAGGAACTCATTTACTTTGAAGCCTTATCACAATGTAATAGCGTTTGTTTCCTTGAAATTATGACCACATTCAGGTCCTTGCGTTTATGGCTTTTTGATGTGAAGAGAAAGCCATTTTCTCCGTGCCTCCGTGCAGTATTTAGGTTCTTTATCTATAAGCATGAGTTGCTTCCTTAAATCAGAGATTATTGGAATTGAATGGGCAAATTTTTACAGCTCCTGTGCTTCGTTTTTTTTCTTTCGTTTCCGTAGACCGTTAAAACTTCAAACCCAAGTATTCTCAAAAGTGGAGCAAAGCGTAGTGCAAGAAGTTTTTGCCAAGAGAACATGGTACCCTCCCCTCATATAGTGGCAACATATGTAGTCATACACACTCATACATACTGTACATTTCACCATGTTGACACAGAAATTCATATCCTCATTCCTTGCCCCGCTTCCAGTCGTATGAACAGTTGCATGACATGATGTTGGTTTCTTTTCTGTTGCATTTTGTTTGTTTTCTTTTCTCCTGTGATGCACATATGAACATCTCTCTTCTGTATCGATTTGGACCCATCTGCTGGGTTGCTTAAGATTTGAGCGTTTTGTTTTTGCTTTACTTTGGGGCCGGGGTGGGTTGAGTGGGGTGATTTTATTTTCTTATTTTGTTGTGGTTGTTGTTTTTTTTGTTTTGTTTTGTTTTTTTTTTAATTTCTTTGGTGTCCTCCTCATCATCCGTCGTCCATCCTCCAAGCAAGGATAGAGCCACTCCTCCCGTTTTTGCCTCATCTTGTGCCGCATGAACTTTTGGTGGTTGGAAAATTCAAATTTCTCCTCCTCATCAAGTTTGTGTTTATTTTTTTGTGCCATATGGCTTCTAAAGAAACATCCTCCCCCCATTTTCGATACAACATAGGGAAATGAACGGCAACAAAATCTTTTCTTGCCATCATCCTTTTTTTGGCCTTGTGCAGGCAACCCCATTCTGTCTCAAGAAAGTTGTGTGTGAAAGAATGACTCCCTGTCTCCCCTCCCGAGCGT
>NTHP01000258.1:114973-132143 GCA_003416845.1 Oplegnathus fasciatus | reverse complement strand
CCCCCCCCCTCCATCCCGACTCACCCACCTTCTTTCTTTTAGCCTTTCTGCATATACATGTCTGTTTGAATGCAGATGGCATAAAAAGACTTTTATTGCCACAAAGTATATCTGTTTTTCTATTCTATCTGTTGCTCCAAGTAGAAGGCATTTGTGGCATGCACACTGTACTGGACTGTACCGCAGCTCTATAGACTAACTAATAATCCTCTCCCCCCAACTCCCCCGCTTCTGCATGGATATGATTGGCATCCATTTTGTGTGCTGCTTCTTCTCCACCCATAAGTCTCAGGCTAACCCCCAGCTGGCTTCTACTACATGTCAGTGTGTGTGTGTGTGTGTGTTCGGGGCTACAGCGGTGGTCCTGCGCCGCCGCTGTTCTCCGCGGCAGCTCCTCCCTCGGAGGCGTCTTGTGTTTGTGCTTGTGCCTGCTGTCTCTGTCAGTGCTCTGTCTGTGTCTGCCAAACAGCCTGTCTTGTCTGCTGTACGTGGTTGTCTCGTGGTTGTGTTGTCTGTGTGTTTTAATAAAACTGTTAAACCTTACCTTTTCCCTTTATCCCATGTGAGTTCCACAAGAGCGCAAATAAGGAGTGAGCAGTGAGACTCTTGACAGTCCTCTGAATAAGAACCTGCACACGCTTACATAACTATTACACTGACAATAAAAGTATTACTATGTGCTGGAATTAGCTCGTAAAAACTACTACCTGGAAATAACTAATGGAAAATATATGATGCTCCGTTTAAAGAACAGCAAATACCAAGTCAATTTATGATTTAATTTCACAGTGATTAACAGCTTAAAACTGTTGCAGCTTGTTATGACCGTGTAATCAGAGCAATTTTATGATTAATATGCAATTATATTTTAGTAATTGATGCAAATGATTTTCATAAATCCACAAGTGCAAATCAGAATGTTTTGATTTGTACATACAGTGCCTACAAGTTGCTATAAATCCTATAAGTCATCATATTAGTTGGACCAGATGAAAGTAGTTCGTTTCAATTTAGACTCACAGCAAGCAAAAAGTCCAACTTTTACTAGACGACTAAGCGATGCTAAAAATGCACAAACGCAGAATGATTTGCAGCAGCAGACATTTTGACTTGTCACAGCAGAAAAAGCACATGTGCTACATTACTGATGGCTTTGCTCTGTTTACTCTTGTGGTGCTGGTAAGCTGCGTCAGGGAGACAGTATGCACAATCACCCTAGGCACTGGGACACATAAAAGGAATGGAGACGTCATTATTGTTATTAGTTACACCTGTGTTTTTTCCTGCTACGGCAATTCAATATGTCTGCCACGAGAAAGGTACATTGCAGGGGCTCCACTACCAGTGCCAGCAAAATGTGCAAACAACAAGTCCATATTCCTAAATGTCCCATAAGAACATTTTCTAATCTGCCACCTTTATGTTTCGGGTTTGGTTAAGTTTAGGCAATTAAAATCACTTGGTTAAAGCTAAACTATATTTTTATAATAACAATGGATCAAATGACTTTGTGTAATATAGAAGGAGTTGCTCATAGTGATAGACCCACAGAGAATTATCACCTGATTCTGCAGTCCCCCTCATTTTCAGCTTCTTCTAGCTCATTTTGGTTTTACGGCCTGTTTAAGTTCACTCTCACCGCTCTCAACAGTGTTGTTTTCTAGCAGCAGCAGCAGCAAAAAAAAAGCTGTAAACACCCACTGCACGCTACCTGACCGGCACCAAACAGCTAACAGACAAAGTTAGCGACTAGCTGGTGAACATACTGGAGCATTTAGCAGCAAAAGAGTCAGATATTTCCCTTCCCCAGATTGCTAATGTTGCTCTGTGTCTGCTGCATGTGTAAATAAGCAGCAGTTTGCTTACATATTCACCATATCAACTTTATGAGAGATGATAAGATGTCAATGTTCTGTTTACAGTTTCTTGCGTTGCCCCAAATGGCCAAAAAAATCAGGATTAGGGATAGGGGAAGATTATCATCATTGTTAAAGGAAGCCAACACTGACTGTTGGTAGGAAATGCAACACAAACTCCTTTGCTTTGTGCACCCATCCATCACGCCAGCCTCCACACTTTTTGGTGCACTATAAGAATGTTAAACTTCTTCCTGCATTGCTATGAGCATAAACATACAGGTAGGTTGTTTCAGTCTGTTTAAACAATCGACCAACACTGTCATTTTTCTAGAGAAGACAGCCTCCCATAAATCTCTGCAAACAGGCTAACTGTTGCACTCTGTGACAGTCAAACAGATCGTAAAAAGATTGTGTATTTAATAAAAGGGCCATAAATGGTCCTGCATGCGCCATTACCCTATCAGCCTTTGATGAAGTGGAGCACAGATCAAACAGATGTAACATATTTATAGATGTCTCCTCATCTCATTGGCCTTGGCGGGTAAAGTGGAGACCTGCTAGACTGGGAGTATGGATATAATGTTGTGTGATTTCTTCATTGCTGTTTATGAAGAGGCCTGACATGTGTAGGGTACAGAATGAAGTATGATAGGGATGGATCACTGGGTTTTCTTGTGACATCAGCTATGGCTTCCGTCAAGCCCCATTGGGCCGGCTGTCACTTCAACACAGGCCTCAGATCAGTTTAAAGGTTATTCAGCTGACACATGTCCGCCGAGTGTAGAGGTGCAGCCTAATGGCTGTACAGCAAATCGACCGGCTGACAGGGGCGAGTCACCACGCCTGCTGGAGATGCCAATTTAATACGCCAGACTGCGCCCAGCCCCATGATGACGGATTAAGAGCTATCTGCCATGCGCCGCAGCTTCAGGACGCCCACTGGCACAGAGAGCTCCTCCTCCAGCCGGAGGTAGTTCATGCATCCTTACAGGGCAGACCTCTCTGCTTGCTGAAGTTGTAAACGTAACATCGTTCAACTTTTAGGATGGAAATGAATTGTCCATCAGTGAGAAATTAGACCTCTCTTGGCAGGGGTGTGCACAGGCAAGATAAGATAATTTAATGGCATAGTAAAGTGCTCAGCTTTTAAGGTACATGTTTCTAGAAAGCTCAGCCATTGCACAGGGCACCAATATAATCTCTGGCATGTCCCTTTAACTGTGTCCACACTGAGAATCCGTGTTTTGCTGGCTCTCTGGTAATCATCTCCCCACCTGTAGTGGGTAGAGGTGAATGAATCTGCTACAGCAGGTCTCTGGGCACAATGTGCACAGCCACAATGGGATTTCAGGGCCCCAAACCACTGACTCACCCACAATTTGCGGCATCAAAATCCCATTGACTCAGTTCATCCATGGTGGGTGCTGGTGCACCGACTTACCGCTTTTATGGTGTAGCGTCGTCAAATCCCTGACACACCGTCGGGATTCATCTCCATTCGGAGGCCTCAGCAAACGTTGGCTGGACACGGGGATCAGGCCAGGAGAGAAAAGAGGGGGAAAAGAGAGAGGGAGTGGAGGGAAATGAAGAGAAAGTGCTGCTCTGAGATTTCTGCATCTGTAGCCTCCAAGCTGCTGAGGTAGTCAGTCAATCAGCCATTTAGAAGTAGCTATATTTACTTAATTCCTCTTCAAAAGCCAGCACAGGCTCGCAGCAGATAGTCTTTTTTTTTTTTTTACCAGTAATGATGAAGAGCAGAATGACTACAAAATGTAGACTGACTTTCATGCTCTCATTTTTTGTGGTTTAAAAAGATCAGTTTTTCTCACTGATGCAAAGGCTAGCCAGTAGGCACTGGCGCAAAGAAACACTTATTAATCTGAAGTCCTGACTTCCTTTTGCTTGAAAAGAAAGAAAACAAAGTAAATGGCTGTAGGTCTAACGGAGTGGGGAATTATTTGCCAGGGAGGCAGAGGCTTAGAATAAAATCCCCATCCATCTTGACGAGTGCAGAAAACAAACGCAGTCTAGTTAAGCAAACCCATTAGAAACCGCAGTGTTTGTCTGCTTCGGAAATGCAGCAAGATGTGCAACGCTTGTGCAAGAGCTTACACAGGATTAAAGTGTTTACCAAAACATCAAGGTCCTCTGCACTGACTTTACTGGAGACCCTTAACTGCAGCGGTTCCTCTCCCATCCAAGTGTTTTGTTGATATAGCGCAAAGCTAACAGTCGGCAAAAGCTGTTAGCCAAGAATGGAGTGAAAGGATGCAAACAAGGCCAAGACAACAAGGGCAGAGTTGGATAAATAAAGCCTTGGATGAAATCACTTACTCTGTGCTGGCATTGTTTATTTAACAAGGCGAGGAGGTTGGCTCTGTTATTAGAATCGTATCCCAGCTATGCAACATGAGCAGTAGCCTGTTAGCTGAAGAGAAGATCACACACTACAGTCACACAGCAGAAAGCCACTTTACATCGTGTTAGACATTAGTGCATTCTCTGCAGCATGCTTGGACAGGCAGGAAATTCACATTTAAGACGTCGGTGTTGATAATGCCCAATCAGTACAGTGTGACAGATGCCATATTTCCTCAATGATGCTCAACTCGTAGACTCAGTTTTGCGTAATGAATGAGGTTTCTGTAACCAGCCCGCAGATAAGGAACCAAAATCTGATATCCGAAGACAAATGCGCCTTTAACTCACCAGACACACCAATAAACTCGCCATCCTGTGCCCTCTTGTGGAACTCCTTCCCAACGCAGTGTTTATCTGTCAAACGAAGGCTGTTGGTTATGCACATAACACAAAGCATCTAAACATTTAATAAAAAGTAGCTCATTAATTACCACTCTACTTCCCCTCTTGATTAATTAGCGAATGCAGTGGGCCTAAATGCCACATAATGTTGGTTATACATCACCCACGATGCACCTTCTTCCCCTGTTAACTGCTGATGAATGGTTTCTTTGCCTGACAAAATACCCCACAGCCCTTGGTGGCAGTGACCTTTTACTGACCTCTGACCCCTTCTTAAGCCCCTCCCCCTACCTGTCCCATGGCTTGCTGTATTGTTATTGTATATTACTCTCCCTAAATGCAACTTACTTAAGCATGCATTAACCCAACTTCTTATAGTGGAACTAAAATCCAAAATAAAACCATGTCTGATTGACCTCTCTTTCTCTGACGTACATCCAGATTGCACGCCCTGTCCTGTGTTTTAAAATACTAACAAGAGAAATGTATTGAAGTAACTAATAATAAAGTGTTTATTATTAGTTAAATGAAGGTGGTGACACTTTGCCTATAAACTGTCCCCCCCTCTCTTTGTCTGCCTCAGTGTGTGCTTTCTGGTTGTTCATCTTTGATAGTGTGAGAAATTTATTGCCTTTCTTTCTTGCTTGCTAATCTGTTTTATTTTTGTCTTTTTGTACATATATGTTAATACACATATATGTGTATCTCTATGTTTCTTTTCTGAAAATGTTCAAATTTTAACTATCTGCTAATTTGCTAAGAATCACTATTGCCAATGTTTTGATGATTTTTTTCCCTAATTAGAATGAAACTTCCTCTTTTCTCTATGAATTAATTGCTGCTTCATAAACAACAGAAGGTTTTTAAGATTGGGTATCAAAACCACATAGCCGTACTGAAATTTCAAATTCATGTCCTCATAGAGAAAAAAGAGAAGACACCTCCAAAGTAGACCCTCACCACTATCTGTGAAAACTGTTCCAAACTGTTTCTATGCTGATCTCTAATATTTTCCTGTTATTTAATAGCTATCTCTGATTGAAATTTGGATTTAATCAATGAATGAGTCGATTGATTTTGTGCATGGCAAAGAAGTTGCAGCTTAGGGTTTGTAAAACTGTCAGTGTTGAGAGTGCTGTTCTCTTTTGTAGATGGGCATGTATATGCTCATTGTTTGTATATCCCCATCCCTTCCTTACAGCCAAAAGCTCTAATGCCGCCCGACCGCTTCGTGCCGCCTTTACATGGACATGGCAACTGATGTACACGTTCACCCCCATCTATGTCATTTCCTTCCTAGTATGTTCATAGGTCCCACCCCGTCTCACACTCCCTCCTCCCAAACCCTTTACGTAGAGATTCTAAGATATGTACAGTCATCCATTTGTTCATTGCTGATGAAGTTAAAGTCGAGCAAAAAANNNAAAAAAGATAATAAAGAGTTATCTAATCAGGCTGTAGATATTTATGGAGAGACTTATCTATCAAAGCAAGAATTATAGATATACAGTTTTCTTTTTATACAAAATTAACTATCAAAAGAACCAAAAAAAAAAGATATCCTGAACAGAATGGTGAAGATTATTTTTCATGTCATGATGTGTGGATGTATGTGTTGTTGCCTCCCTGTACCATCCTGTCTAAAAAGAGAAATATATACTAATTAATCAGAAATTGCTAAAAAGAAACTAACCTAACCTTGTCCAAAGGCATTCTTACACAACTTTCTTTTGTAAATTTTTTTTTCTTCCTGCCAAAATCATGCGGGCAATTTGTTGATGTAAGTTGACAAAACTGATGGTATGCTTTCTTCCTTTGAAAACTGTTTTTTTGTAGGCTTTTATGATTTTCCGAGCTGACTTTGTTTTTACCTGTTTTTTCTACTTACTTATTACTAATCCCTTTCTGGATAGCTCTATCTGTGGCTTTACTTTGTGAATGTTTTTTTTACAATGTTTGCTCTAACTCTGAACTCTTTTTGCAATGCCTTTAATTATTATTTCGGTTTCCTTCATTTCTGTTGTGTTCTTTTCTTTATTGTTCCAAAAGGTTTGCATCTCTTTATAGTGCCCTGTTTGTGAGCCTTTGCAATGTACAAACAAGCCACTTTGGCAAGAGGATAAGCAGCTTCAGTAGACATCTGAATGTTTCAAACTCTTTGTAGTGGTCGAACAACAGGTTTAATTAATAAAGCAGGCGGTATAAGTGTTCTAAAATGGATTAATTCTAATGCTTTCTTTTTTTTGTAATCAAAATGTAAATTGAAAAAAAAATTCTGAGTGGATGTGAAAATGTTTTTAAGCACCTAGGTCTTTAAGTCTTACACTCTTATGAATAATGTAGTAATATCACACTCCAAAATGGAGAACACGCGTTGTTACAAGTGAGATTCTCCCTTCAAAAAGTACAAATCAGCAAACATTCAGGTGTCGTTGAACTGCCCGGTGACTTTGTGCCATTGTGGTAACTGTAGGGGTCAAAAGGCAAGAGGCTAGGGCAAATAGGGGAGCCCACTAGTGCTGAGGATAGAAAAGTTCCCTCAATTTTTTATGACATGTGAGTGGTGGCTTTTTGCTGGTACAGATTTCTTTTGTAGATCAGTGTGTGATGATAGACCTAAAGAGCCAATCAGGTTTTTAAGAGGCTCCAGGTAATGTTTTTAGACTTTGGAGAACTTCCAGTCCAAAAACACTGCCTTTCCCTTTGTTTAGTTTTCTGTCATTTTTCAGCTTTATGATGCAGGAGTTGGTATTTGTTCACCCGTGTAGGTCAACGGGGTTAAAAAGTGCCTCTCTGAGCAGCTATATGAAACACCTTACAAACAGTTTCTCATTTCAGACTTAGTTAACTTGCTTTCAGGCCCACTGGCTTGCACTTGAATTGCAAACACATGCTAATACCCTCTGCTTCTTTTTATCCACAGAGCGCATCTTTTGGTGCTCAGTTTTTGAACGGACTAAAAAGGATTTACACTTGAAGATAAATGAAACAAGCCTCTTAAAAGCCTGAACTAGTCATTTATGTGGAGAGATATACAGCATTATCAGATGGGACTAAATATAGGGCCACAATTTGTGTGGCATTACATGTAATTCACACTTTTTTACATACAACACACACACAGTGAATTATGAATATACATGCAGCATATAGAACATATGGAAATGACTAGTTTATGGTGCAGTATAAACGTAGTCCTGATGAAGCACACTGCTATCTGAGAACATGTAGAAGTTAACATGCGGAGTCAGTTTAAAGTGGCTCACCCTTGTGCATCCCTCAAAGCCTTTTGATGCAATGTATACTTTATTTATGGCTGTTGTTTTCTTTCATTTTGGGTCTTGTTTGGTTCTGAGTTTCATTGTTTTTGCACTGGTACGGTATTTTCTGTTCTTTCTTTCTTTGTTTATCTTCAGTTCATTTCCTCCCTATGTTGAGCTTTGCTTTATTCGTCCTTTGGTTACCGATTCTTTTGGTGTTTGGCTGCTTCTTGCTCTGCTGATGGAAGACTTTCTGCCTTCTGACTGGTGTTTGTTTCTCTGTTTCACTTTCCAGGAGGGGAGCTAGTTATCCCCGTGCTAGTCGAGGACCCCATAGACATCCCTTCTGTATCCACCCGTTCTCCCTTCATCCCCCTCCCCCCAACCCTCCGCCCCGTCCTCACCATTATTGAGACCACCAAAGAATCCTTGGCCATGGCCACTGAGGCGGGGGTACCTTGCTTGTCGGACCGAGGCAGCGATGATTGTGATGATGGTGATGGTGGTGATGATGGTGATGATGATGATGATGATGGCATGGTGATTTCGGGGTTTGGCTCTGGCGAAGCTTTCGACTCTAGCCTGCCCCCGACTGACGATGAAGATTTTTACACCACCTTCTCCCTGGTAACAGATAAGATCTTGACCACATCGGCCTATGAAGGCGGCTACAAAGCCCTCGCGCCCAAGTGGGAGGCCAAGGACTTGAGGCCTAGCAAAGCCTCTGAGGCAGGTAGGACTACACCCACCTCGCCTCTGCCCGACCCCCGGGGCACGCCGCCGGCGGCGGTCCCCTCGGACACGCCACCCAAGCTGCCCGCCGGGAAAATGAACAACCGCGAGGTAAAACCCCCGCAGCCGGACATAGTCCTGCTGCCCCTGCCAACGTCCTTCGATCTGGACGGCACCAAGCCGCGGGGCCCCTTCATCACCTCGCCCATGCTGCGCACGGTGCCTGCCGCCTTGCCCACAGTGCCCGGCGTGGTGCGGCGGGTGCCCGCGGGGGCCTCAGAGGTGATCCGGGAATCCAGCAGTACCACGGGTATGGTGGTGGGCATTGTCTCAGCCGCGGCCCTCTGCATCCTCATCCTCCTCTACGCCATGTACAAGTACAGGAACAGGGACGAGGGTTCCTACCAGGTGGACGAGACGCGCAACTACATCAGCAACTCGGCGCAAACCAATGGCGCTGTGGTGAAGGATAAAGCACCCAGCGGCAGCGCCAAAGGCAGCGCCAGTAGCAAGAGACCGAAAGACAAGGACAAGGAATATTATGTATAGAAATCAGAAGTCATTTCCCAACACATAGAAAAATAAACTGTTTGGAACAAAGTTATAAACATTTTGACAGTACCATATTGGCAACTGTGATTTAAAAAGGATAAAATCTCTTGAGAACTCAAGACTTACTGAGTCACTGAAACATTTACAAAAGAACTTTGGCTTATGGAAGCACACTTACTATTGTAAGCATTACAGAGAGACAATGCAGTACAACTTCACCGGGACTCAGCGTGGATCTTTTTCAGGAGTCCCTGCTGGAGACATTTGGCAGTGTGAATAACATCACTCTAACATCCACACGACCCCAAGTGACTGTCAAGAGGTGTGTGATCCTTGGAGTTCTAATGACCTTGTCCATTGTAACCCTGTAAAATACGATCACTGTCATTTCGGCCATTCTGAGCATGCATGTGAGGTGTATGTGACGTGGTGCTGGCATCTGTGTAAGTGAGGGACCTCAAGAAACTATGATTGTCGGGAAAGTTGGAAGTCAAAACATGATTTCACATTACAAACGGTTTCATTAAATGTAGCTTTCATGGATGCGATATGAGCTAAAGTATATGTGTACTTAAAGCTGTCTTTTTATTTCTGTTTTTTTGTTTGTTTGTTTTTTATTTATTCATTTAGTAAGTTATTTATTTATTTATTGAATTTAGGTCTTTTTTCTTGAAGGATGATGTCCAGTCAGGGTTGACTAGGCAGTGCTCAGTGACCGCTCAGCAGGATGTGATACAGCAATGTATCTCAATATTTTTCTCTCCCTCCCTCACGTCTCAGCTAAGGATTGGACTGCTATGCATGGCATCCAAATTCTAGATGGTATTCAAGCGTGCAAGAGTGGATCCACCAGGCAAAGTGCACAATACATTGTTATTTCTCTGAATTTTAAATCTCTGATAGTCATTTTCTTTTCTTTCATTTCATTTTTTTTTTTGGTCCTGTTTTTGTGACATTTCCTGAGATGGTGTGGCAAAATGCATTATCATAATTTGTGTCTGGCGGAGACTTAATTGTCGCAATCTTAAAAAAGAAAAAAATCCAGGCTAAAGACTTACTCCAGTGTGAACAAGTGTGATTCTATCTGTTGTCACAGACGACTGTGTCAAAAACAGCAAATATGTTTACATATTTTATTACATCATAGCCGTTGTGCTTTGCAGGTCAATATTGTACAGAAAATCCAAGTTTCTGTTGATTTTGTTAAATCCTCTTCTTGTATAGACAGACCATTTGATTTGATTTCACTGCTGTAGCAACATGACAAAAAAAAACATTTTTATTCTTTTGCCAGGAACGCCTGGAAATAAAAAATGATGTGCACAGGAACATTTGTTTAGGCGGGGAGCAAATGTTGTTAGATTAGACGTCTAGTCTCTCTGGATGGTGTTTCTCTTCAGTCGCATGAATATTTGACCATCGGAAGCTGTCAATCAAATAGAAAATGCCTCCCTCAGATCTTGTATTAGGGACTCCTCCTTATTCTGAAATTACTTTTATCATGTTATTTATTTTTTTATTGGAAATTTAAAAAACAGAACAAGAGAATAAAGACAGATTATGATGGATTTGGAGATCTATTGCTAGCACCTTACTGACTTACAGGTGTGTTTTTTTCTTACTTTTTTTTTTTAACTCTGACGTCAATGTTCTCGTCTGCTCAACTCGTCTTTTTGCATTTTTTTTTTCTGTTATTGTGTAGCTTAATTTCATGTCTCATTTTTATGACATTCTCTTCTGGCAATATGTTGTTTTTTTATGTCATTATTTATTGCTGAAGTTATTTGTTATCATTCATTTTCATGCAAAATCAGTCAGTGTGTATGTTCACTTTGATTTTTTGTGTTGGTACTTGGCTTTTTCGACCAGTTAATTATTATTGTCTTATGCTCCTTTGACTCCAAACAATTCCCAGAAATAAAAAAATGTTGTTCCCAAACGTTTTGGATGTTAGACTGCGGGTGGCTGTCACTCACTCATCCATGTTGTGGTGTAAAGGCAGGAGAAGAAGAGGAGATGGAGATAGATACCATCTACGCCGAAGACTATTCGCCGAACCACAATTTCTCATCCATTCGCTATCACTTCAGTGATTTCCTTTTATACCAAAAAGTGGTATCATTTCCATTCAAATGAAGTCCGCTCAACACTATCATTTACCTATAGATGATTATGCAAATTCATACACTGTTCATCGATGCAACTAGAGAAAAAGGGATGGGTGGAGAAAACGGTTATTAGAGGGTCCAGAATCGTCACAACAGCAGAGGAATGGCTTTGGGTTTCTTTAGAGTCGGGCCTTTGTGAGAGTGCACAGCCAAATGAGATTCTCCACAACCATATGGCCGGGTTATGAGCTACTCAATGGCAGCAGCACCTGCTTTCCCAGCTCGTTTTTACACCGTCCATATTTCGTGCAAATGGGCCTTCACAGAGCTGGTCATTAACTTGCAATAGCCCATTGATGTAGGATATCAGAGCAGCGTGTGTGAGTATATCCAGCTTGCACAATGACTACATATTAACTCATTCATCCTGCCACAGGCAACGGGAATAAGGAGGCCAGCAGGGATTTCTTCCACTGAGGGACTGATTTTAACATTCCGGGGCAGACTCACATTTCAAGATTCTTTTTTTTTTCTTCACCGGAAATGTGTGGAAATTTGTTCTGAATAAGTCAACACAATAAAAGTTTAATGTGTAAGAAAACAACATTGATTTTAGCAAACAATGACATTCAGTCCACACTTCATCTTACTGCACTCAATACACTGTCCTACAAAAGCATGGAGCAGTAACTACAGGAGCAGCGAAATCAAGAAAAACAGGTTTAAAGCAGCTATAATCAATATTTTTATATTGCCAAATTTTCACATGATTACTTCTATGTGATAGGGGTCACTCATGATGAACCTATAGAGAATTATCACCCGACTCCACGGTTCCTCTCAGCTCTACGGAGCATTTCGGCGTTTTAGTTAATTGTTTTGCTTCACTCTCGTCAGTTTTCAGCCACACAGCCAAAACAAGCTCAAACCCCTCTGTACCCTTGTACCAAACGGCAGACGGATAAAGTTAGTGACTAGCTTGTGAACTTAGTGGAGCATTTAGTTGTTATTTTGTGTTTCAATTTTGTTTCTGTTCCCCTGAAACGAAAAGCACTGAATGCAGCTTTAAAGTTTCCAGGCTGGCTGGCAACCTGCGTAACAGATAGAAAAGTTTTGTTTTGGGTAAAATAATCTGCTTAAAAAGGTATAAAATGGTCATTTCCATATAACCTGTATACTACTAATCCTCACAGAATGCAAAAATGTGTTCTTTCAGCTTTCTTGTCCGTTTTTACTACTTTATTTTATAATAAACTTTAATTTTGACTGTTTACAGTCTAAAATTTATAGGAATTAAATATATAAATAAATATAGGTGTCTGACCGTCCGTCCATTCATATTTGTACTGAAATCAATATAATACTTTAATTTACAATTGAATACATTTGATATGTGATTTAGAGGTCTACGGAGCATTTTGGCATCTTTTAGCTCATTGTTTTGGTTCAATCTCATCAGTTTTCAGCCACACAGCCAACAGGTATCTTAACCACACCACACCGCATAAATTCCACTGTAGTCAAAAGCGGAGATGGCAGCTACTGGGGTTTGCTTTGCTAGTTACCATTAAACTATCAGGTATTTAGCTACTGCCTCATTTAATATGTGGAATAACTAACCTAAACTCACCAGCTAGCGTTTACTTCATCTAGCATTCTTGCTTTAGCTGTGCAGTTTGTGCTCTTTCTGCGGCAGAGAGTACAGTTACTGCAGTTTGGCTTAGCTCTGTTTTGTTCTTACTGTAAATTTGATAAGCAGGAATTATACATTTGTATGACATAATATTGTTTATATGGCAAAACAGATGTGAAAGAGTCAGATTCAGGTTTTCACTCAGTTTTCACCAAAATATGTAGTTACTGTGTTTTGACTTTGTAGGTATACTGATGTTACGTACTTTCATTTAAGATATTTTACAGTTCTAAGGAATGTGAAGCTGTGAAGCTGTCCATCACCCCTGATTAGTTCCTTTCTGAGCTGACTGCCCTTTTTGAAATCACTCAATATTTATCTGGTCTTTTGTAAATTCAGCCTCAAGCTGCAGGGCACTGTGCACCAGTGATAGAACTTCTCTACTTTTATCTTTCAGCTGTCAGAGCTGATTTGCAATCAGCATCTGTCAGAGACAATGAACTTCACAACATCACACTGGAATATGAATCTCTAATTGTGAGATCTACTGCATATTTTTTTAAAGGAAAATACTGAGTATGACATCCAGGTAAAAAAGTAATGTCCTTTTCCACGGTGCAGAGGGCAGAGATTAAAATAAAAGGCAAATTCTATGAGGCACTTAACATGACAATAACATCAAGAGAACAGAGAAACAAAAACAAGCACAAGGGAAGGTAATTGCAGCATAAATCACCACAGAAAGAAACAAAAAAATACAATAGTAAAAGCATTATAGTTTGGCCAAATATTTCCCCAAATTACAAATAAAGATATATTAGCAATTCATTTTATGATCATAGTTAATTCAAGTCCCCAAATAATAACTGCGTTCATGCTGAAAAAGAGAAAACAAGTCTACATTTAGCTCTACATAAAGCCTACTGGCACAAGCCCTGAAACAGTGAGGTATTGCTGTTTTCACAACCATTAGTCACTTTCAGATTTACACCAGCAGGGTGCCAGCACAGGAAACGTATCCATTTGATATTCACAACCCATTTGCTTACACAGTTGTTGGCTGACAAAGTTTATTGATTGGATTTTATGTGTAGCAACTACTTTTCCTTTTAGTCAAATTAGTAGAAGTAGATTACATCAATCCCACTGATGTCGGCTGGATAATTCATATCTTAATTGACAGAAAAACAATTTACATTTGCTAATGGCTTTTCCAAATGGATTTCTGTGTGTGTTTGACTGCATTAGCTCTGCCTTCGCCGCGTATAGGGTCTCTGGAACGCCAACAAGGGAGCAGCTCGGCTCCCCTTCATGCATTTAAAGGCTGACAGTTGACCTGTCATGAAATTTTACTTCAACTAATGAACTGGTTAATTCCATTTAAACGCTTTATGGCATGTTTTTCCTTTCAAATAAACAGTGGCTTTGTAAGAGTGATACATCAGCTCTGTCACTGATTACAGGTGAAAGCTGTTTTTGTTGCTTCCTACACTGAGGTAGGATGCTGTAAAACACCTTGAGCATTGGGAGCGTGTGCAGCTGTAGCATTTTATGGCTCCCCTGTTTCGATTGCAGACATGCAGCTTTTTTTTTTTCTTTTTTTCTCCCAGTAAAGATTCAGGAGAGATGCTGTATCCTCCACGGACTGAAGCAAAGCAGCTGTGAAGGCGATGGTGATCAGTCCTGACAGGTAGAATATGAGCCCGCTGACCTTAACTCCAGCATTATGAAGGGCACACACACACACACACTCGCACACACACAAACCTCAAAAAGAAGCTCCCCGTCTCTGTGAGTAGGCGTGTGCACGTATTAGACATGCTTAAGCCACATTAAACTTCACATGCGCACAGAAAAAAAAAAAGGTGGCTTGTTGGTGGCACACGTGGTGTATGCATTCATATTCATATGTCTCAGTGGGTGCACATAGTGATACATTAGCAGAATAGTCAGGTGTATGTAAGCACACCTCCTCTTATTCTTCCGCTCCATCACTCAGCAGCCAAAGCTTTCAGTTAGCTCCTCAGCCCTAATTAACTGCCAAGATATGAATGCGCTAATCTGAACTCTAAATCTTCAGTTCCACTGACAAAAGCTTTTACAGGCTGTCACAGCTGCATGATAAACAGCAGGGCTGCTTTCTCGCCTAGTGGACACAGTGCCATCTAGGGACCAGGTCTGGCAGCTCAGGATTTTTAGACTTGAGGGTATTTATTGCCATGCATACATAATGCATGGTTAGTGCATGTGCGGTAAAAGTCTTATTTTTGTAGAAAACCTCTACACACACACCAAAATCTACTCTAATTTTGAGCAATTTGGCAAAGTGCATCTACTAGGTGTGTTTGTTTTACTGACATTAGAGTGATATTAGCATAACTGAATGGATTATCACTGAAGTGGAACAAAGTTTGGAAAATTCAAGCAGGTTAGTCTCCCCAGATGAGACTGGGCTGCAAAATACAGGAGTGAAAGACAGCAGAGAGCCTGAGCAGCACACCAAATCGCTGATGCTCTGCAGTCAAGAGCATCAACAGGCTTGTGAGGATCGAGACAGAGCGGGTATGATGTCGGTGGAGGGTGCATGAGTACGTGGGTGCACATTTATACTGTATGTCTCCGTCTCCATCTGTATGTGTCAGTGAGTGATGTTCAAAACTCTGTGAGTGTGTGTGTGTGTGTGCTGTATCCACTACCTAGGGAGACAGGCCTACTATCCAAGCTTGACAGTGTGATTGGATCCAGTGAGAATCCCAATGAAGCAATGAGTATCTCAGCGGCAGCTCCACTCCCCTGAGGTCCCAGCACAGCCCACAGGCCGACCCCAGCCCTGCCTGTTCAGCCCAGATGGAAAGTGAGGAAGGATGGGATCTGGGTAGAAAAAGAGGAGCGTGAACTTCAAACCGTCTCAGCTGCTGTGAAGGTGACTGCGGCAAAACCAGCGTTAAAACATGATCTGATCATAAGTGATGGTGGCAGATAATTGTTGCGGCTGTCTGACGGCGGTTCTGTATGCTGCTCGAATCAGATGTGCTGTGCTTGAATTCATAAAAGCTCAACCTGGGTTTGAGATGGCTTGGGTGCATTAAGTGATAAAGATCAAAAACACACAATTCCAGCGATAAGTGAGACATTCTCATCAAGATTGTCAAAAGACCTACTTTGGCTCATTTTTAAACTGTTGTAAAAGGCTCCGTGTTGCCAGTAAAGGTGACTCCGCGCCTGATAACAAATTCAATACTGAATTCCACACAAGGCCTTTTGCCTCTAGCCAGCCAGTCATAGCAAATAACAATCTGTTTTTAATTGAGTTGCCTGGTTATATAAAACTTTTAAAACATCCATCTGGTTTATTTGGATGGCTCTCAGCTCGGTCCTGGCAGGTGAAACGGGATTTGTATTAGGTGTACAGATACACAGCATCAGGATTAGTTTGCACCAGCTATTCATAAACCTATTAATAAGTTTGTGCTTAAAGTCCTTCATAAGTTCTTTGTAACTACCAGCTTGTTTCAAACTAAAGATTTACTAAATCGTGTTGCACCATTAAAACCTAAATGACTTTGCTATTAAATGCTGTATAATGTGTGAATTAGTTGCTAACATCTGTAGCGCCGTCTGATCAAAAGCAATCAACTATGTCAACAGAAAGTCACTGTAGCATCACAAGCTGTAGCCTAACCTCCAAGAACTAGAGTTTTAGGGGCCAAAACATATATTAAACTTAACTGCCAATCCTTTGTAAAAGTAGGTATTACTTAGTTTTGTTTATAAATGCATACACTGAGAAATATGTGTGTTTCAGTGTTAGTAGTATTCAGTTTAGAATGAGCATGACATTATTTGGTCATCCAACATTATTGGCATTGGCATAGTTTTTGTAATTTGACATACAGACGGGTGACAAAATAAAGAAAAAAACAACATAAAGTGTCTTAATAAGGTGTTGGGCCACCACGTGCCACCAGAACAGCTTCAATGCACCTTGGCATTGATTCAAGTGATACAAGTCTCTGAACTCTACTGGAGGGATGAACACCATTAATCCAAAAGATATTCCCTCATTTGGTGTTTTGATGATGGTGGTGGAGAGCGCTCTCTTACACGTCGGTCCAAAATCTCCCATAGGTGTTCAATTGGGTTGAGATCTGGTGACTGCGAAGACCATAGCATATGAGTCACATTATTTTCATACTCATCAAACCATTCAGTGACCCCTCGCGCCCTGTGGATGGGGGCATTGTCATCCTGGAAGAGACCACT
>NTHP01000258.1:69810-109103 GCA_003416845.1 Oplegnathus fasciatus | reverse complement strand
AATACTTTCAAACCTCCTGTAGTTGCCTCATGAAAGCTGTATAACAATGCATGTATTGGAGAGCTGAGAAAGGATGTGTGTGTCTGAATGTGTTCTGGCCCATGTGTGTGCGTGTGCTGATTGTCAGCGCCGAACATGCATCACCCTGCTAATGACCTGATTTTTCAGCCTTTCTGCATTCATACAGACGGGGAAAGAAGCATTCTGTGAGTCCATCTGAATACATCTGAATACTACTGGCATATTTTAAATAATTTTGACTGTCATGCTGCAATTTATTCTGACAAGCTAAGACAGATGTGTGTTACAATTCTCATGCATTACAACCTTTTTTTTTTTTTGGGTGCGTAGAGGCTGTATTTTCCTCAGCGGGAAACACAAATAAACACAAACCAGCGCAAAGCTCTGAATTTATTCATTAACATCTCTCAACCTGACAAAGTGGAGTAAAGCTGGACTAATGATGGGGCAGAATGTAAATGTAGAAACTAGTCTGCTGGGAGCAGCAGGACTGATCTATGAGTTTGCATGTGTTTTGCAACCTAATATAGCTTAGATAAGCAGACACTTTCCGAGGGACGTAGTTACAGTGTAAAGAAGCACATTAGGGAACCAGGGTTTTCTGTGAGTGTGACTGAGCCTGCCAAATGTGATTTATTTAGACAAATGTGAAAATATCAATACTATGATGAATGGGGTGGGAAAAGCAAAACTCTGAGATTGCTCATTATCTTCAAATTTAAGTTTGAGCCCTTATGGGGAGCAGATATTATTGCTGATACTTACTCTGCTCTCGCCTGGCAGGTGAAATAGGAGTTACAGAGCAAAACAATCCTAAATTTTCAATTTCATAGTCTCCAGGTATCTGTAAGACTTTCTGGACTGGTTGGGACCTCGCCAACCGTCTGTGTTTAGTGCTAAACCCCTAACTGAACCAGCTACCACAAGTCATTAGAGAAGTGTAAAATCAACAGTGTGTTCATAAGTGCAGTCAATCTGTGCTGGAATATGCTCCGAAAATGGTTCAATATTTTCTCTGGACCTCGCCTTTCCAAATGTACTTAGAACTTAAAAGGGGAAACAGGGATTGAGCGAAGGCTTAGTACAGCTTCGCAGCTCATTTTTGCTCTAAGCTCGGTTGAGCTTTGCTTTCCTCTGGAAGCTGCTTCATAAAACACAGTCCAGGCGATTACAGGTCCAGTCTGACAAAAAGTGTCTATGTGGAACACTTTTTGTTACTAAGTCTAACAAAAAAAACTTTGCTTCTTCTAAATGCAAGACTTTGTTTCTTTTTGAAAAATGATGTTGAGGAGATAACAGTGCTGTTTCTTCAGAGGATGAGACGCTACATTAGTACTGAAGTGTGTTCAAAACTGCCAGCACTCACATAAGCTTTGATTTTTATTAAGGGGGAAGACTACTTAGCTGTCAATTAAGGTTTTTTCTTCTTCTCTTTGAATATTACAGGCTGCTCCACAAAAGACACCTGCAGACGCTTTTAAAGGAGAGGATTTGTGTTGTACAGCTGGCACACGCAAAGCTCCAAAAAGCCCACAAGCTTGGATTTAATAAAGGTGCACGAATCATTTCTTTTGGGAAGTTTGGCTTCATAAATTCACACTTGCATGTCTTGTTTCATATTTAGAAGGACCATGCTACTCAAGAGAAACATGATTGTGGTGAGTAACAGTGATTTTATTACCAAGTGGTGTAATTAATTTTACTTTTTGGGAGAGTAATCAATCACTACTGCACCACAACTAAACCCCTGTAAAAACACAGTGGACAGTTTGCTACGGAGCCCTGAAACTGACAAAATGCAGTAGCAGGATATCAGGCAAAAAGTCAAAAATACAACTGAATACATCAAACAATAATATTATTTAAATAATGAAAATGGATTTTACCTCCAATCAGCTACTAAAAGCAAAAAGGTTTTTACTTTTTTCTTTACCACAAATCAGTTCCATTTATCTTTCACCAGCTCTCATTTTTTCAACATCTTCATTTTACTATTTTTTTGGTCTTAGCACACATTTAATCCTTTATCTATTCCCTATTTTCTCCAGGCAACATTTCCAATTTTCCTAATGCTTGTAAGTTAATGACATGGGCGTCTCTATGCATGTTCAGAGCAGTGGTTGGTCTAGGGTGTGGGTGTGTAACATCATTATCTGCAACAGTGCAGATAATGTTAATCATCATGTTACGTGGTAAAACAAGAAATGGATAAATTACGTGTGGCAAGACCAAAAAACAAAAGAAAATAAAAGAAAAATAAAGTAAGCTAGTGAAAGATCATTTATTTCTACTCTTCTATTGAAGTTTTTATTTATCAACTGATTGGTGGTAAAGAGGGAAAAGAAAAAGCTTTTTACAATTCATTTGAATTATTCCACTGACAATATTATGTACTGATGTATTTAGTTTTTTGTACTACTTTTACTTCATTTTGTCAGTTTTGGGGCTCCATACCTGCCAGCATGTTCAGTGTTGTTAGAAGCACGGACCGAGGGTGTTTGGTTTATACTGTACACCACCATACCGTATCTTTCCAAAGTACTGCACAAAGTCTCGAAACATGCAGCTCAAACAAGATTATGTACAACTTTGAGAAATGTTTACACAGCAGGTACTGTGTTTACGTCTTTGAAGCTGAGCAATAAATTAAAAGAGGACATTTCTCTCTCATGTGGCTTTAAGTTGTTCACTCCTATGAAGGATTTTAGCAAAAAGCAAAAGATATACCAGTGGGAGTAGCAGGAGTCTCTTGGCTGCCGCAAAGCAAACACTTGGAATGAAGGCGACATCAAGTGTTCTTATAAAACCAGACATTTAGCTGCATGGGGTTTTATTCATAGTGCATATATTTCCTTCGTATTTCATAAAAAATAGACATCTATTTGTGCTTATTGTTTCTTTTTACAAATATATGTATACTGCATGAAACAAAAAATAGAAAGTCATAAAGAAAATGGGTCAATACATTTGAAAGAGGTGGTAAAACAACAGATTTGTCCCATTTTCATGATGAAGACAACACAGTATGTAGTAAAAAAAAACCCAAATCTGTATATTGTTCAAAAGGCACCAGTGTTTTGTTCGAGTAGAGTTATACTAAATCATTTTAGCACAAACACATAGGCATGATAGAGAACAGTACAGTTTACAAGAGTACAGTTTGGCCATAAGGTAAACAATATTTAAAGCAATTACAATTTAACAAAACATTTTAAAGTTTAAGCTGTTGAGTTAAAATGTTAAAACAATGGCAAGAAATGTAACAGTGATAGTATTTTGGTTTAAACCTTTTTAAAATCCATTAAATACATTCAATTCAGGTTCTTATAAATAGCATTTAAACACTTTACAGTATATCCTCCTTTACAGTGTCCGAACTCATACCTCCTCCTTCAAAGTATTTCTCAAAGTTTGCTGTGAAATCTCCACAGTCTTACCCTTCTGCTCTTGAGCACCTTCAGTGATTGCCTGGTTGAGGTAGTCGAGGAGGATTAGTGTCGAGTGCAAGACCTCCTAGTACAGTCAAGTTGTTCTTTGTTCTGGATGAGCACCAGGCAGGTAAAATCAGCTGTAAGCACCGTGTGTTTGGGTTTGTAGAGATACAGATAAAAGGTTCACTTGAGGTTGAGCTAATCTGTGAAGGGCTTGTTCCCGTTGACTGTGGAGTCATTCAAGTCTGAACTGGTCAGGCGTTTGTGAGGAGCTGCGGCAGAAGGGCAGAAGGAAAAACAGTTATATTCCCTCCCTGTCTATCATCCAGTCTCAGCCCAAAATGTGGGAATACTATATTCCCCCATTGTTAATGGATCTATTCCATTACAAGTAGAACGTAAATGATTAGCACTACCTGTTACTACCAAAGTAGTCATGAATACATGTGATAATTGTATTGTATATTAACACTAGTGTTAAATAGCCTTAGATGTGTTTTGGCCACCATAATTCTTGGAGGTAAAACAGACACAAAGCCACAGAAAGTGCGCTCCTCTCACAGTGTGCCAAATATCTGTAAGCAGCTTAGGAAAGTGCTACAAGTGATTTTGGCTGTGAGCCACTGGCAGTGATACAGACAGACACACTTCCAGAGCATTGATGGAAAGTTTGAGCTCTGGGTGCCATGTTGAAATACTGAATGGAAAAGCAACGGCACTCTAAGACTGCCACAGTGAAATCCACCATGTATAATTATGTATATCACAACTTTAACTTTATAATGATATACTGTACTGTGGAATTCAGCAGTGCTGAAACAAACACCCAGTTACAAAATCAATTTTTCAACGTAAAATAACCTGGATTTTCATTTCTGCCATCACCGTGCAGACTTGTGATGCTGTAGAGCAAAACATTTTAAAAAAGCGGTATACATTTTCAAATTATCTAGCAATGCAGAGATGCAGAAAAACATGACTACCATCAAACCAGCCAATAGATAAGCTGTCAGAGCACAGTTTTTTTTAGCTTCCGTACATAAATACTCACACGGCGTGTCAGATCTCAGCGAGCTGCTGAGGAATGTGCTGGGGCCTTTGATGGAGGAAGAAAGAGCAGCCAGTCTCAGGCTCCTGGAAGTGGCGTCCAGCTTCTCGTCCTGGAAGACAGGAGAACACAGCAACTGACAAGGCTGATAGTCTACAGCCACGCTAGCGGCACTGTGAGGCTGTAATGCATGTTACACACCCGAAAAAAAGAAAAGGGAAAGAAAACTTGGATTAAGTTTCAGATCTTTAGCAATAGTGGGTATAGCCTGAGGGTGGCGCCAGCATACACCTAAATCAAAACAAGTCTGGCTATTGTAGGACAACCCAGATCAGTCTCATCAGTCAGTGTAGTTGTCCAGACTGAAGCATCCCAACACCTATTGGATGGATTGCCATGAAACGTTGTACATTCACGCTCCCCAGCGGATGAAGGCTAACGACTGTGGTGATCCTCTGACTTTTCTTACAGCACCACCAGCAACTGACGGGTGTCGGGAGGCCGCTGGCTTCGCTAGGAAGGAATAGAAATAAATTCAATGACACTGACATTTAAACATAATTCAACTGACGCGCAGAAAATAGAGAGCGAGAGAAGGAAGGAGAGGGGAGAGAGGAGAGAGAAATAAGCGCGCGTGGGTGGTCAAGAGCAAAACTGAATAACAATCCATCCAATGACTGGTGAGATATTACATCTGTCTGATGGTCCAAAGTGTTAGTGACAGACCAACTGAGAATATACAGCATGTATGTCCCTAACATGGCTACATTTCACAGTGTAAAATTGACAGTACAACCATGAGTGTGAACAGCTCTGCATCTGGTATGTCTTGCAGTAATGCACACAAACTACACATAAACAAATTCAAAGCACCTTAAAATGAGAGTTGTGGGACAAATTTGGCTGCCCACAAAATGCTTGTTTGGACATCCCAAGTGCTTGACAGAATAATAAAATATTCTTTTTGGGAAGTGAGTGATTTGAGAGCCTCTATGAACTGTGTGCACCCGTGTATGATAAAAGCTTCTTTTACTGACGTTTATTTGCCCATAAACATGCAGGCAAAAGTGTCCCCGCCTGAAGAGATATCTCTAAATATTTTGTGATTCTGTTGCAAGGCCCGCCAAGTTACTGCTGTCTCTTGAAGTTTGACACATATTACAGATTTCTTTTATCCTGTGAGTATAGATCACTAACATTACAGATGTCCTGTAATGGCAGGACAAGCATTGACCCAAAAAACTAATCCTGTCTGAATAGAGCTTTACAAGCTTCAGTGTAGAGGCTGTTAGTTGTTGGCATTGCTGACTCTGATCAAGATGGAAGTCTTGTAAAAGACATTCCATCCATCCTTTTACTTTAAACAAACCCCGGGTGGGCAGCAGCTATTAAACTAATGCAATCGCCACTTATCGCTCAACACGGGAGTCATTTGGCAAACCAACGGGGTAATCTGGCAGATTAAAACCATTTAAAAAGTGACTATATGGCTGTTTAGGGGAGGTTGCAAACTGCTGATGGCAATCAGCTGTCAACAGTGATGTCTTGATGGCTCCCTTGGCTGCTTTATAGCACAGAAGATGACTGTAGCAATTAACAGTGACTGGTAAAATTCAGGTTTTGTTTGAGTGTACATTTGTGCCATTGCTCAAGCTTGTCCCACTCTGTCCATCCATGATGCATTACCAGCATGTGAAATTATTCATTTATTCATACAAGTTGCAAATTAGGTGCGGTGCACACATTGGCACTGGTGTGGGCGAGCTAGACTCATAAATGGCTCTCAAAGTCAGGCTATCCTTATCCAAACGGCTGCTGTTTGAACAAAGCAGTGCAATTAGTGACTGAAATAGAAAAAGTGTGGGTTGTTGTTTGGGAGTACAGGCTCTTGTAAGGCATTATAAAGCTCATTTTTCCTGAGTACAGAATTGCATCTGTCTGTGTGTGTGTGTGTGTGTGTGTGTGTCGTACTCTGTACTCTTGGATTCTGCGTTTGGACTCGTCCAGCTGGTGCTGTAGGTCCCAGACGATCTCTTTGTATTTGGTGTAGTGCTGCTCTACCATCTCCCTCTGCCGCTGTGACTCCTGCAGGCACAAAATGGAGGCTGTGTCATCATAACCAACCACACAACTGTGTCAAGGCCAAAAGGACCAAAGCCTGTGCACCTAAATAGTTCGCCTCGCATGTAGTAGAAGAACAACTGTGACAATCCATGACTGTAACACTGACCAATCCTATTAAAAGGTTGGTCCATGGCGGTCCTCTGCTTGGTGTTTATTTGATGTGACTTAACATTAACATGTCTTAACAACTAAATTTCATTGTGTAATCTTGTATTGAAAAATAACCTTGAACCTTAATGTTTTCATGTTTACCTGCACCCAAGATTGATCCAAGAACATCTTAACCACTGTTTTATGTATAAAAAAAGGCTTAAAGTGAACCCACCTCCAAATCCTTGAAGTTCTCCATCAGACATTGTTTCTCTGGAATTGACTCCAAGTGGTCCAGCGCTACTCTTGTGTTCTGGAAACCACAAACACACAAAATCAGTTCATTTACATAGTAACATAAGTTTCTTGGTTTGTCTGACATTCATTTAGCCATTTAACTCCAGCCATTTAAATCTCCAACAACTACAAACATGACTAACTGTAAAGAGATTAAACTGAGAAATAAATTCAATATCTGCGTGTGCGCTAAAATCATACAAAATATCCAAAATAATGCATCTGGAAGTGATTCTTTGAATGAGAAGTAAAACATTTGACTTCTAAGAAGAATGGGCAGGACTGAGACCACAGATGCTGTTTTAGTGTGATGATTTTCATTATAAATGTCTTCTGCTATCATTTAAAATCAAAGAAATCAAGTAAAGACTCTGAAATTCATAAATTACTATGTAAGGGACGAGCAGCAGAAAGCGCTATAAAGCAGCAACTAAATAGCAAATGGAGAGTTATCCACGGGTGAATACTGGAGCGACATCCCAATTCTCTTAATTGTCTCCCACTTTCTCTCACATGTCTTTTCCTCGTTCCTCAGCACTTCTCACTTAAGACCGAGGAAAAGATGAAAGAAAGAGAAGCGAGGACGGAATAATCGATGAAACATACATTTAGTGAAATGAGACAGCGTTGCCGGTCAAGGGTCACCTGAAGCGATGATTACTGATGGCGGCTGCACAGCTGGATCAGCTGTCCGTGGGCTTTAACTGCTCTGTGGCGGCTACTGATGCCTTTGTATTTGCAAAGATAATGGGATGTACTACTCAAATAACAAGGGTGCACAGCTGATACTGTAAGCATTGTTTTGTATTATTTGTGTTTTTCCACATGACAAAACAGAGTGTGAAATATTATACTCTGCATATAAAATAGTGTACCGTAAAACAAACTGTATGAGAAGCATTCACACATATGCCACACATCTATATTTAGACTGTGTACAGATTAGCCAAAAAGTACATTTGTAAATATATTACTTTATATGCTCAGACACTTCTACAATCTTCTAATCTACAATGTTTTAATTTAAACTAATGTCACTGACTTTGAATGGTAGAGCTCAATGCAACAGGTTGCCGAGATACCATGATCATTGTCAAAAAAACAAAACAAAAAAAATCTATTTCAATATATTTCAAGGTAAACACGTAAGTTGTGTTTTCCTGTATGTTCCAAACACTCATAGGCCCTCTTGCATAAGGCTGCACATTCCTGCCGCTGTTTTCACGCAAAGCCAGGAAACATGCACGCAAGCGTCGCACAATTTGAAATATTTTTTTTTTAAAAACGGCTTTGCAAGTGTTTTACAAGGAAGGATACTAATTGAACTTGTTTGACTTGCATGTCACGCTGCCACCTCCTTCTAGCTCTGAAGCTTCACCAGAAGTATTTAGAAATTGCAGATTGATTGGAATGGATTAACGCCGGAAAAGTGCTTGATTGTGCAGCGGGGGTATTGAGGAAGTTTCTCCGAGCGTTTTGACTCGTTTTTTGGCCGTGCCTCTGGGTCACCGTTGGATTTTCTTGTAACCGTTTTCAATCTAAGCTCATTACAGCTGCCATCCTCATCATCAGGTACGATGATGCTATAAAGACTTTATAGCCACCTTCCAAGCCTACAGGGGGTGAGTATTTGATACTCAGAAGACTTTTTTTAATTATTATTTTGGCATTTTTTCCTTAATTGAACAGTGTTGGTGTGACAGAGAGACAGACAGTGGCCCTTTAACATACAGATCCTCTAACAACAGCTCTGGGCAATATTGGTGTTTGTTTCTGCTCCTAATCGCTGTGCCTGTCTTAAAATAGTATTCCTGGGAACGCAGTCTATAATTCCCATTCAAACACTTTCTGTGGATTCTATTATATTCCCATCTACTGTAGTATGAATTAAAAATGGTGTGCTCAAGCCTACATGATAACAGGCATGATGTCATACTGCCGGGTCAATTCAAAAGCTAATTGAGGACTTTTTATTACAATACACTCAGGGCAAGCTTTGATTAAGTAACTACTCTAGCCACACTCCGTTCTATTCATCCCTACACTATACGTTTCAATAGCCTTCCCATTTCCATTCAAATGGAGCATTTAAGCATCAAAAGAACTGGTTGTTACAAGGCGTCACGCTGATTGCTACACTGAATGGCACGCTGGCATACTTGTAAGACTCGCTGGTTGATCCCCACCACCCGGGCTGAGTGGAGGATGGGTCGATGCATCCTGCCGCTGCGTTGTTATTATTTTACTTCACAGTGGTCCGAGGTACTTCCTCTTCTTCCTCACGACAGCTAATTGAAGGTTGAAGTGGCCAAGCGTGCCACATAATTGTGATGGATGAACAGCGTGCGATAGACAGCTTCATTTCTTTCTTTTTTTTTTTCAAGAGAGTAAAAAGCGCTTGGGTCAATATAACCTTTCAGTAGTGCTAAGTAATTTCGGGCTGACATCTAATAGCTGATTAAGGAAGTTAGTGGTGAACGTTAACAGTTTGCATGGTGAGGTCAATACTGTACTGTCAATACAGCTCGGTTCTTAACCCCATCAGCAAGACTTATGATTATTAACAGAGCTCTGAGCCTTGACTAAAGCAATCATTTCTAACCCAGTGTTAGCCTATATGGGCTGCGAAACAAACATAGCCTTAGGTGAACCTGCCTACATAGCTGCATAGGATCATGCTGAAAGTCAACATGACTTCTAATTTAACAACTCCACGGCATTTCATAACTAAACCTGAATATACATACCAGTTTTCCTAAGTGCATTCATTACTTTGATTAAAGAAACCTTACCATCTCCAGATCCAATACACGATCCTGTAAAGACACACAAACACAGCCATATTACTTTATATGCATATAAAAAAATATAGGAAGAACCAATACCAAAGGAAGGTTTAAACCAACAAAATGAGCCACAGGGTGAGTCCAGGTAACTGCTCAAATGGTAGATAAGCAGAGAGAAACCCAGAGTGTGGGAGAGAATAGTGACAGAAGAGAGGAATAGAGTGTTCCAACAAATAGGTAACAAGGGAGGGAAATGCAGGGGCTAGGGAGAGTCTGTAGCACACAACAGGCTTCTTATCACACACACTGACACACACACACAAAGACAAACCGCTCTCGCCGCTCATCCAGCTCCTGACTGATGTTCCCTCTCTAACGATGCATAAGTGATGCTATGCCTCTTATCTGCCACTCAAACACACACCTGCTCTCTCCTCCCCCAACCGGCTGCCTCTCCCCCTCTCCCTGTAATGTGTTGATGGTTTGTAACAAGGGTACTTTCTTTTCCTCAGCCCACCCCTCAACTTTTTTTTTTCCCTACGTCCCTCACTCTATCTGTCTTTCCTCTCTACATCTCTCTCTCCTCATCCTTCATAATTAAAAGCTCGGCTGGGTCTGAGAGGGCTGATTAATTGCACACGAGCTCTGGCAGGTGCCATCATGCAGCCACAGATGGGACCCCGCTATCCAACACAAACACACGCATGTTCACAGAGGTACAGACACACGGTTGGAAAGAACGAATGATTAGCAGACATTTTAGTGTGTGTGTGTGTGTGTGTGTGTGTGTGTGTGAGAGAGTATGTGTTTCACTGTTTAATGGTGACTAAAGGGCCGGTGAGGCGCTGGGGGCCAGTCCAAGCCAGACTAGGTGAGTTGGTGGCCTGCCAAGTGTAGATGCCGCAGTGTTGAAAGACAGAGACAAGGCCTCTGGTGGCTTTTAAACTCCAAGGCCCCATGTCTGCAGTAATTAGCTACTTGTCCAAGCAAGGCTGCAAGGAGTCTGTCAGGCCCACGGGTGTATACTAATGCTTGTAGCACTGGATCACAGAACTCAGAGGACAAAAGCCCAGCAGTTACTCAAAAACAATCCAACAGATATGCAAAAAAAAAAGAAGAATTTGAAGGCAATGTGGCATATGAACAAAAATAGTACCAGCTGTCTCTTTTTGGCAACATAGTTGAAATAAGACCAGCTGGATATTTAAAAATATACTATTCAGGGTGCAGGATTTACAGACACAAATAAACAGACAAACGGATAAGGATTAAGAAAGACACATAATGCTGACCTGAAGGCTCCTCATTTCTTCTTCTTTCATTCGACTCCTCTCCAACAGCTCTGAAAGAAACGATGAGTTGAGATTGCCAGAGTCAAAGTATTGGCATTGGAGTCAAACAAGGCATATGTTGATTTTATGCTCCATCTGCAGCAGGTGCTGTACACTTTACTAGTATTTTCATTTTACCTCATGCTAAAAAATGAAAACCATTAAAGGAAATTGGAGTAAAGGAAAATGTGTAAAGGAACTGACCCTTTTATAGCAAATTTGGCAGAAAAGGCTCTGCTGTTTGAGGGAGTTCTCAAAAGAATTCAAGCAGCAACGAGAGAGCTAAACCCCTCTTAATAAACACACACATGAACATTTGATCTTAGTTAAATCCAGACCAAAATCTTAGCAAATAAGGAGTAGCTTGGGCGGTGGAGAGAGCTGCGGCAGCAAACGATGTTGCCATCAGTGTATCAGCAGAGTAATAGAGAGAAGTGTTTAGTTGACCTGCTGAGTAAAATGACATTTAGGTTAAGCTAGCTTAGCAATTTATTGGCCCAATGTACCAATTAAATGCTGTCTCAATTGTTCATGTAATTTCTGCCAAATTACATGATTCTTTCTCTCTTGCATTACCAGTTACCCATCTAACCTAAATTTGTTGCAACTGTATTGTGTAGGAAATGCGTATGGGATCAGCAAACATTCAATATTAAATGACTTGGATCAGGATCTGGGACAGAACAACTTAACTGGGACAGCACAACCAGATATCCCAATACATTGGACTGTTTCAAACACAGTTTGCTGCTAGGGGATTATTTTTACCCAAACAGGTGGAGGAAAGACAAACTCTGCTTGTGGTTGTTGTTGATTGCAACACCAAAATGTTTTTAATCACGGTGACTGGTTGTTTGCTTAATGAGGTGTTAATTCAGAGGAATAACTCTGATTTTATTAAGTAAATGCCATAATATTTACCCAAGTGGCATATTGTCAAGCAGAGTAAACTTTGTGCCAACTGTTTTAATAAAATGGTGGCAACACATTAGGGGAATATTCAAAAGAAAGAAAATGTTCAAAAACATTTCATTTTTATTGATCAGTGAAATATAATCATAAAGTACTATATTTCCAATAACTAGTACTTTGTGCCAACGTAGGTGTTGACTTTGGATACGTTTATAGTTTAAATTAAGTCAGCCAATAAGAACTGAGAATCAGAAACAATTCTTTCATAATGTGAGAAGCTCTCCACTCCACTGCCACATACACAGTAACATATTGATGTCACTTTCCTGAAAGCATACGGCCTAACAGTCTACATAAATGTGCCTGGTAACTTGTTACTGGGATTGCACCTTTTCCATTTGCAGACTTGTGCAGACAGGCCAACAGAAAGCTGTGCAAGTGATGAAATCTCTGAAGGAAAATACACAGCCTGTAACTGCAATCTGACACTAATAAATTCACTGTCAGAGAATTACTGTATATCACACAAGGGTTCCGCAGAGTGCCGGCATTAACAGTTAATCTACTGAGATGAGCACATAAGTAGGTGTAAGGAAAATAAATCTCGTAAGAATACAATTTCCAGTTCCAGTATAAACGGCGGAAAAAACAAGAATCAGTTGTGATGGGGGCAGGTAAACTTAGATATAACTAGCATTTGCCACACTGCATGGTCGAGTGTATTGTCACAAATGCATCATGTCATTACAGCTTATCATAATGTATGTATTCCAGCATGGTAAGGATTTGTAAGTCTTGTCTTCCTCTCCAATAATACAACGATAGAATCTCTGAGCAACCACATTACTGAGAAGCCATATTCAAAGCAGTTGATAAAATCTTAATTTGCACTCAGTTCAAATAACCAGATCTTGTAGCTGTTGTGACACACAGATAACTCTTAGGTCTAATTACTAAAGAGACCATATCAGTGCCTCTGCCTGCAGTGAAGACAGAAAAGGCTACTCCTGTCAAATGGCTGATTGGGTCTAAAGACAGAGTAAACTGTGTTTCCAAAGGGGGTCTGGAGATGAGGCTGGATCATCAGATGGCTTATCTGAATGGCGCAATGATACCACTATAGCCCAAACATGGTGAACACAGTGAAATTACAGACAGTTGATTGTCTCTGTACAGGTCTTAAATCTCCCTGCCCATGTCCACCTATCCCTCTCTGTATGCCTCACTGTCTCTTTTAACTCTCTTTCTCTCTGTTAATGGAACACAAATTAGGCCCATTTCCCTGTATTGTTCAGATGAAGCGCTAAAAACAAGTTGTTCTTCCTCTGGCAGTTACAGCTCATTAGGAGGAATTCAGTCAAAAATGGGACTCGGGACGGGAAAAACAAGTCCATTTCCCACAGAAGTCTTAAAGTTCACACACATTAAGATGTTCTCTCAAACATTTGTAGTCATAAACAGACAGGCCTGTGTGCACGGCCTAAAAAACAACAACAACGTGTCAGATACACAGACACAGGCACTGACAGCCATTTTAACAAGCATCCGTTACAACACAACACACAACAACCACTCAGTGACAAAAACGCTTCAGTAATATGCTGACATTAAATTAGCTATTGCTTTTAATGACAGGGTGATTAAATGTAAATGAGAAAGGAAGAAAACAGGAAGTGAGTGTCTGACTAGGCCGCATCAATCAAAAGGACTATTGGTCCAACAGTCAATGAATAACTACATTTTCATTACGAGCTTGCTATGGTAAATATTCATGCGTCGTAAATTCAACAGACATGGACAACCGGAGGATTTCTTGTCCAATGGTTTTTTAATCAGGTATTAGCTGCCTAAGAAAGAACACAGAGCCTGATTAGTCTCACATGATGCTGTGCTTTGCCATTTTATATAGCGTGAGTACGTGACTCACTGGCATGCTTTGATGAAGATACTACTGTACGCCACACACATCCATACCCACAAATCTTACTCTGCTTCTCCACCTGCTTCCTAAGTGCGTGTGAAGGCGTTTTTCTAATTAAACACTGTTTGTGTACCTCTCTTTTCAGAGCTGAGGGAGTGCAGCAGCTTCTCCTGTTGGCCCAGGCGCTGCAGGAGAGTCGCCTGCTCTGAGTCCCGGCTCTGCCTGAGGGCCTTCAACTGGTCCTTGGTCTGTTGATGCTGCTTCCTTAGGCGCTGTTCTCTTGTGTTGCACTCTCGCACCTCCTCACACAGCCAGCGTAGCTTGGTCTTGTTGGGTAAATAAAAGAATGGGCTTTGTGGGTTCTTATAGTAAAGATTTAATTCAAAATTTAAGGGGATCGGGGCATTAGGAAGGGGAAATCACCCATATAGATTTGTAAGACTAAGGCCTCAGTTCCTACCTTGATACCATACATTTCCTTATTTGCCATACATACAGTACAGATGTATTAGTCTGCACACTAATCAATGCAAAATACATCATATAGGAATTTAATTAAATCACCAAAACTGTCTGATATAAGAAAATCACGAGGGAATCCTGTTTTCCCTTTAAAGCCAAATCCTTGCATAAAAATTTCAAATTTACATCTTAATTCGTCTTCTATTTAAGTCTTGCTCCAGTACTGTTCAAGCTGCAAGTTTACAATTCTCTTGAAATCTCTTTGAACACAACCTACCTACTGTTGTTTTGTCATTTTGAATTTGACCTTGGTGTTAAACTCAAGTTCAGAAAAGAGCACAGCCAAAATGAGTGTGATGAAAGCTCAGACAAAACACACTGGCCCAGTCAAGTGGTGTGGAGCACGGCGTCAATGCAGCAGGTCATGTAATTTAATTTACAATGATTCATACAAAGGGCTGTTACAGCCATGCAAAATGATTGGTTAAATGGGAATTGTAACTGTGCTCTATAAGCCTGTAAATCACACCTAGATTTTACTAACATAAAAACTGCTAACTAGGGAGCTAATTATCTCTCTTGTTCTCTGGTGTTTTATTCTTGTAAATGCACGGTGCTCTGAAAGCATTTCTGACAGGAGATATACATTATGGTGATAAACACTATGAATTGTGCAAACACTTTTTAACACAGTATCATGCATCACTGTCACAGCCATAATTACATGTTTCTTTTGTACAGTGCATCATTGCAATATTAAATGGGAACTGATTTGTCTTGGAAAGAAGCCAGGAGGAAACTATTATTGCAAAAGAGAGGAAGATGACGGCAACAGGGCAACACATTAAATAAAAATGTCATCTCATAATTTCATCAATTAAAAGAGTCTCATTAAAACAGAACATCATCTAAGAGGAATGAAAACCAGTGAAATAATATACTATGATTGAACTTCTAAAGGTAGCGCAATTTATAACTGTCCTCATTATTCAAAGACATTCTGTCACAAATCCCTGAACTTCACAGTTTCATTACGATCACTGCTGACTCTCACCACACATCAGCTCAGCTGTGGAAAGTGGTTTCTTCAACAACAAATCACCTTTTTCTGAGAGGTTATACTATGGTAAATGTCGGGTTTAAACAAGCAAAATACAACCATATGCAGTTGGTATAATAATTTTAAGTTTGCAAGGACCAAATCATTGATTACATATATTTTATGCTATTGTCTTTCATTAATCTTCTACGTAGTGTAGGCCTGGAAATGAGCATGATGTTTATGGTAATAGTGTCACATGCTTAATCTTGTGTTTTCTCAATTATATAATTGATTATCTAGAAAGATCCCTTGCAAGGAAGGCAGCACTGCTGCATGTAATAATCATACCTTTGTCTCAGCTAGCCAGCAGTGGAGGTCTTTCACTAATCCAGGTTTCTGGGCGATCGCCTGTTAAAACAGAACAGAGATGAATGCAAATGGGAGCTTTGCTGCCTTTGTTAGCATGCATTACAAAGAATTCTGTTCCTAAAAAAAAGGCTACAATGGAGAAGAGATTTTGTAGTTGGGATTTTATGGATGTACAGTAAGTTGTCTAAATAGACACAAATATACAAGAAGAGACATCATGGAAGTTATAGAATGTAAAAAGAAAAAACAGAAACGGTGATCGAAAATGTGGATGGACAAACAACAGGATAAAAATAAGAACAGCCTCCTGTCAAACCCATAACTTTTGTGAAGAACGTCTTCTGCCAACTTAAATTGGTGTGTGCTAAACAGGCTATGACATTACACACACTGGTGCATGCACACACACCTACACACAGAGGTTGTGTGTGTGTGTCATAAAAATGAGCTCAGGGAGTATGTTCCATCCTTTCCAGACAAGCTTGTCAGCATCAGCAATACAAACTGACTATCTGCCAGCTCCTAATGACTGCTGACACACACACACGCACATACACAAAAAACACACTCTTAAGACCAAAAGACACTCAGATACACAGATAAACACAGTCACATAACTAGATGGCACTCAGTTGAGAGCACACCTCCGCCAACACTATGTTGAGATGTGCCAGCTCCACATGTGGAATTTTCACTAAAGGTTAATAATCCCTTCTACGCTTCATTACCCACTTGTTTCACATGAGGAGATGAACACATGTTCATGCCAGTACCTGCAATGGAACATTAGATATGTCTGTTCTAATTCTAGCCACGTTTAAGTATTTTAGTTTATTATCGTGAACCCATGTAGCAATCAGGTCTCTGTGTGTTCAGAGGCCATTATGGTTACACTTTTACCACTGCACCAAGGTTTGGAAAAACTGGAATAGCAGGTCATCGTATGTCATGCCTTCTTTAGATAGTTATCCATAAAATAAACATGAAGGGATGATACACGAACCCAACTTCAATAACTTCATGGTCACAAACCGTGGCAACAACAAGTGTGTCCAAGCCGTGTTCCGTACTTTTTAGTGTCCTCTGAAAACACTTTCGCTGTCATTTTGTGTATTTGCTGCGCTTTTCTGTATTTGGTTGTGTTCTGTGTATTTGCTGCGCCAAGTGTTGTCAAATTGATGAAGATGTTCTCTTAATTTGCTTGCGTTTTGTCTATTTGTATGTGTTTTCTCAAGCTGCTGTGTGTCGGGCTCTCAGGGCCACCGTACCAAACACTGCACAGCAGTCTGTAATACTGACACAGAATTTTACAACTCTGGAGCAGCAGCAACAATTTTACCATTCATCGCGGCGATCACGAGGTAAACAGTCGAATAATCACATTACAAAGTTATCTACCAGAAATGTGAGTCTCATTCAAATGAATGAGGGGGCTGCATATTTTGACATAGGTCTAAAGTCGGTCTGAACGCAGCGTTAAGAGTCTTCAGCCACACTAGCAGCTCTGTGAGGTTGTACTTAGCTTCAAGCTACATGCTAACATCAACATGCTAACATGCTAACAAACACGCTGATGTTTAGGAGATACAGAATGTTTACCATGTTCATCTTAGTTTAGCCTTTTATCGTGGTAACATTTGCTGATTAGCACTAAACACAAAGTAACAGTGAGGCTGATGGACTGTCATTAGCTTCCAAGTGTTTGGTCATAAACCAAAGTATTGGAAAACATAAAAAGTCAGGGATCATGAAAGATGTTACAATTCATCCCGACGGAAACATGAATGTGTAGCAGATTTCATTACAATCGATCCAATAGTTATTGAGACATATCACTCAAAATTACAACTTCATGCTGGCACTAGAGGAAAAGTCAGGGGACCGCCAAAGTCATTAGAATTCATCATCTGGGAACCATGCATGTGAGTACCAAATTTCATGACGATCCATAGTTAGCAGTAGTAGTAGTTAGTAGTGAGATATTTGAGTCTGCACCAAAGTGGTGGACTGACCGAGGAGTGGTGGACTTGCCATCCAAATTCTGTAGTGTTAGCATGAATCTGTTTGAAGTTACATGTCTATTAGATGAAAGCCACACACTCCTATGGATCATGAAAAGTAAGTAATTGCTTCTTTGCCCCATGACGAACCTTTCCAAAGGCTTTTGTACAAATTCATTCATAGAGAGACATCCTGCCACCCTGCTAACACACAAACAGACAGAGGAAAAGCCATAACTTCCATCCTGCTGTGTAGGTAAAAACAAAAAAGCCATAAGACATAACAAACACAAATTCACATGTACAAACTCACACACAGCCATGAACAAAGTCAACAAAAAAGTACAACACTTTTTTCAAGTACACCCTTGTGGCAAGGTGTTTACGCATGATCAACAGACATGGAAAGCACACAGCAGGATTTTTTTGGACCCTTTCTGTCCTGTGCCACGGCAAACAACATCGTCACGGCACAGGTGTCGGGCAACTTTTTCAAGCTGCCACTCAAAACAAGATCCAAACATAACGAATTTCCCCAAGTTGTTGCCACGGCAGCTCAAAGTACGGCAATGGAGTACTGCTGTGCAGAGGTCCCCATCTCGGGGAGTGTGCAACCGCATGGCAGAGCGTGTGACTGTGTGGGAGGATAAAACATGCCTCTATGCCTCTCGCTCTCTTTACTCTTTCCCGAACCATCAAAGGCAGCTCTGCGCAGTGGCAGACAAAAAGGAGGTGAAACTGTTGAAAAACTGAACAAGTAGGCTGGGAGTTGAAAGTGCTGTCTGTGGGGTTGAAGTGAAAGAAATGCCACTATTTTCTCAGCAGCACTGCCGTGAAATCCAAGTGTCTGCCACTGCTAATTTAAATGTGACTGCGTGGTTTTTATGTCTCTTTCAGAATGCGAGTAAATCTGTGACTGTGTGTCTTTGGTTACAGTTTGTTTGGTTCGCCTCCCGCTGAGAAAATGGTGAAGATGGCAAAGTTTAGAGAAAAGCAAAACGCGGAGATGTTAAGACTAACAGCAAGTGGAAAGGACACAGCAAGATGTGTTTATAGAGATTACCACTGTGGCATTTCTCTTCATTAAACAGCTCAAAGGGAAGGGAGACTGGAGAGATTGAGGAGAAAGAACAAAAAATGACAAATGTCCCAAGTTGGATTCAAACAACCCAAGAGGAAGTATCCCACAAGGTTTAGCACTTAAGGCAAAAAAAAACAACATCTGTCAAACTAATTTTGACATTAAAGTGTATGTTCTAGACTTGTATGAAGATATTAGCTTGTTGGTTTACTGGAATGTAGTCTTAGCATTTTGTTGCAATGAAAAGTGATTAAAAATTTAAAAGCAACATATTTATCAACTGCCAACACACAGTAAACTCCCAATCTCTCATATGACAGCACACTACCCCCATGAAGTTTTCCTTAACCTTCAATGCAGCGCTACACTGTCTTGCAACTTCTTGCATTGCTTCTGAAGAGAAGGAAGGAGGGTATTGTGAGGCAACTGAAACCTAATACACCCTTTAACTGTTAATGATTCCCCTCATTAGGCCAATCACTAGCAAGTTTGACTTCTTTTCAACATGACAGATTACAGATGAGGCGAGGCGTTGGCTCGCATATCTGGCTGCAGCACTGCTGGACCAGATTGGGAAATCTATATAAGCAGATAAGAGCTGGCTGAGTTCATTAGCCTGGAGCAGCAGAGGAAAACTAGCTTCAAGCACGTGGGGGAGTAAGGGTGTGGGTATTTCCAGTAGGCAATATAAGTAAAACATTTGTCAGCATTTGTCAGTGGTACTGTAGAAACATTACTGTACATAACAGGCTTTACTGTGCCATGTATATAACCTAACATCAACCAGACTTGGGTGTCAGTGGCTTTATAGTACGTATGTATGTATGTATGTATGTATGCACATTCAGAGGTATTCTTTTAGGTTAACAAAATTGTGTAGACTGCCAATACTTGGATGATAATTCTACTAAATTATACCGTGCTTAAATAAGTCTAATCTGCAATAGTTGAAAAGTTGAATGCAATAATTACTGTAACAGAAAACTTAGTTTTAGATGTTTGTCCCATTACAAAGCCACCAATAAGGACAGGAGGAGAAAAAAGCACCATACCACCTACAAACAACTTCCCATATACTGTAACTGTAAGCAGCCATTTTCAGGAAACAATTTCGGACAAGGCGAGCGAGTGCATCTTGCCCAGGATGAACAAAAAGCTGAAGTAAACAAGGGACTTGTTTGGAAAGTTGACCATCTAGCAAACTAAAGATGCAAATCCTTTTCTCAGGAGTTAGTGGACCATCAGAGCTAAATAGCAAGTCAATATTGGACCAATATTGGACAACTCCGACGGGATGCTCATGTTGCTCTTAGTCTGCTGGGTGTGTAAATAGGGAATAGTTTGTTAACGTGTTCATTAATGAGCCAATAGTATATCAACGTTGTGTCTCTGTGAGTGTGTTTTAGAGCCTTTTTGCTCTACAGTGGCCAAAAAAAAATTGCTAAATGCAGCTTTAAACACACACACCAAACAAAACAAAATAACATGGAATGAAATATAATGTTGAAAAAATAAAATACCTGGAGTTTGTCTTCACCGTTCCTAGCCAGGCTGCGACAAGCTGCATCTAGTTCTTCACCCATGGAGGTAAGGACTGCCTCTTGCTCTGCTTCCATCCGCAACACCCTCTCCTCCAGCTTAACAAGCTCTGACTCCGAAGCACGTCTCCGCTCACCTGACCTGACCTGTGGAGGACGGGAGAGAGCCGAGTGGGGTACTGTGGATGGAAATTAGCGATCGCTGTCGGGTGTGTTTTAGTTATGTCATTTGAATCTTACAAGACAGTATAAGGTCACTCATTGCAGCAGATTTCCTGTAAATGAGTAGAGAAATCCAGGGAGTAGAGAGATCCAGGTTTGCTTATTACAAGATCAATTCCAGTAGTTGTTACAGTTTACTCAATAATACACACATAGAAAGACAGACAGACAGCCTTGGGCATCAGAGAGCCATTCAGTTTCCTCTCACACAAACAGACCTAGTTAAGTTTCCTTCTCTGGCCTGCATTGTCAATAGTTTCAGGGTCTCTACCAGGACACAGTCAATCAATATGGCCGAGGCACAGGAACCAACTGATCAGTGCTGCCCAGGGACCGTGGATCATTATCCTGTCCCTGGGATAATAAAACACCCATGTTACATTAATAAGGGCCCCTTTTTCTCGATTCACCCAATTTCAAATCAATACATGGATCCCCCCCAAAAAGCCCCATACAACTTATCAGGGGCCTGACAGAAAGGTGTATAGGGGTTCAATACTTCATCTGCTGTTGTAAAACACCTGAGGACATATTGATAAAGTCCCTTAAAAAAATAGTGCTGATTTGGCACCTCTTAACCTTTCGAACCAGTTTTAGGTTTGTATGACCACATGACCTTACCAGATATCCTAGATCTTAGAAGGAAGGAAGGAGGGGAGGAAAGCAATGTCCTTGAAGGTTATTGTTTGTAAATGTTTTGTTGCTTCCTATGCAGTGCATATCTGATCCAACAAAGGAAATATTGTTCTAGTGATTTTTAAATCGTTTACACAAAAACAACAAATACCTTTCTGACTGCTGTGTGAATAGCCAGTCCTCTAGACAAGAGATGCATTATCTGATTATCTTTACATAGCCAAATGTCTTGAAGTTTTCTCCTTATGTGCTATACAAAAAGGTATCAAATAAGGTTTCAAAGTTACAATGTGAAATCTGCACATTCAGTGAAGACTGTGCTTCTGTTAAAACTGGAACTATAATGGCTGCTGATGGAACTCATGTCTGTACAGTTTGTCTTACCATGTCAATTTATTTCCTTTTAATGTCACTGGACTGTATCTGTCATGAATATTTCAAAACTTCTGCTGATGAGAGATGTATTTCACTCATATATTGGACGTTTCACGTCATTTGATATTAGTCACTGTGTTTGAAAAACATGGCAAAGGAGGCAGGGCTTACTTTGTCATCCAGTTCCTGTTTGAGTAGCTGGTACTTTCTGTGGAGAAGTGCATGTGCCTCATCTTTAGTGCTCAGCTGCGCTGCCAGCTTATCACACTCATCCTTCATCCTGTCCAACTTGATGTGCAGCGCCCCACAAAGCTCCTTGTCTGACACTGCATCTGCCTAGTAGAGAGTGGATGTGTTTAAGGCCATGATACACAGGCAATCATTTGAGATAATGAGGACTGACGGTTTAGCTGCTGCAAAAATATCAACAGTTGCCGTTTGAATTTCTGTGATTTTCAAGTCCTAAAATATACTGGGGGTTTGAGTAAGTAGAGCAAATAAGTTTTCAAAATTGCCATTTCATTGACAAATGCTGATAAATGCTGCTTTGTGGGTCATATGTACACCATGCACCATTGCCTAACAACATGTAAAAAATATCTTAAGTCACATCTGGCAGTTACAGGGTGAATTCACAATAAGGTCTTACATGTCATTCTATGCCCCGCAAACAGAGAATATCATGTAGTGGGTCAAGAGAATGGGGAAAATACCATGAAATCCTGAAATCAAGTCCGTAATTCATATCTCAGTCCAGCTCAAGCTTGCAAAGGAAAATCCAGCCTCAGACATTAGCTTTCTATCTACAATGATCACATTATCACACACAGCTCAAGATATAGTAAAGCGGAATGAACAACAATGACTGAAGACTGGGAGTGACAGGGGTGACACAAACAAAGAAAAAACTGGAAAAACAGAACTGCTGGAAGTGAGAAGAGCGGAAAAAACAGATGGAAAATGCAAAATTAGAACTGGAGGGAGGCAGTAAGAGAGGGATTAAGGCAGAGAGAGACAGCGAGAGGGAAGATAGAGTGGAGGAGAAATCAAGAGTGAGAGGACAAGGACAAGAAAATAAGAATATTTTAAGCTTTTTCTGACAGTTGACTGTATCAAAATCATAATGCAGGCTTCTGGCTATGCTGTGTGAATATTGGGTGGGCTTCTGAGGGACATCTGCAGCACCCGTAGGCTAGTACTTAAAAACATTCTAGCAAACGCCCTTGTCCTTACCGTGCTCGGAAATGACACCATTACAATGAGCTATGTCAGATATTAATGCCATTCAGCACAGCTAATGGGCTAAACTCAACCATATCAGGGAGGACCATGCCCCTTAAGAAACAATGTACCCATGAGGGCTCATCATTGGAGATATTGAAGGGAGGGAGGGGGGTAGGGAGCTGAGGGAGTAAGTCAAGTGGAGTCCCCTATCTCCAGCACTGCCTTGATGAGACTTCTGAGGTCTGATATCGGGGGTTTTTAAATATTCACGCCTGGAGCTTTGGAATGGCCATGAGGATCCACGGGGCACCACACACCATTAAGAGCTCAGCTATCCTCGATTCACCCGTACTCAGAGGACAGAGCCCCGGCCAATGAAGAAAATTACTCTAAATGAGAATTTTGTCTGTCTCTCGCTGAGTCGGAAATATGCCAGATGTTTAGTGGCTGAGGCACGTTACTCTGTGCTGAATTTGAAGTGTCTGCCAATGATACTCTAAATGTCAATTAGAGTGTGGCACTCTGTGATCCATGCCTGGGTGCAGAGCAAAAAAAATCTCTCTTGGTTGGCTTATGACCTTGACATCTCAAAAGATTTGACAAATTGTCACATCTGATACATAATCCAGAGCTCAGCACTGCTTTTTAGAGGGGCATTGAGGTACGTTTAATAGAAAGTTTAACATGTTTGGAAATACAGTTATTGGCTTTCTTGCCATGAGTTTGATGAAAACATTCATACCACTCTCATGTGAGAGACCTGGAGAGAGACTTTATTAAGCTATCGCTGCCTCTAATACCAAATATTACAAAGAATAAATAAGTAAACTCAGCACTTAAATGAGAAATTTGGGGCTGTTTCTACATGGTTAATTTGTCATTGAAAGGAAAAATCTTGGCTGGGACCAGCTGCCAGGCAACCAGTGGATATTTTGTTGCCTGATTGTCAAACTCTTCCTTTAACTGTATATTTCCTTTAAGATTCTTTGAGCATATATGTAAAAGGGCTTACCTTAACCTCCTTCAGGTGTGCCTGTATTTCATCCCGCTCCTGACTGCAGAGCTTGAGCATGTCGTGCACTTCACGATCCTTCTTTATCCTGCTGTTTTCCATCATCGCCTTCATGTTGTCCAGTTCTTTCTGATGCACCTCTCTCTCGAGCTGCAGCTGCTGCCCCAGTGCGGCCCGCTCCTCCTGTACTGCTGTCAGCTTGGCCTGTAGCTCCAAGGCGCCCTTCTTGAGCTCCTTTTTGGAGCTCTCCTCCTCAGCCAACCGCTGGGCTAGCTGGGTGTGGGCCGAGGTCATCTGCTTTAGGGCGGTCTGGAGCTCAGCCTGTGTGTCCTGGTCTCTCTGACAACGACGGGCTTGGGTGTCAGCTCGTTCTTCCAGCCTCTGGTTCTCTTCCTTCAGCCTTGCCTGGACAGCGGCCTGACGCAGTCTCTCCTCCTCCAGGGCAGCTGAGGCCTCCCTCACCTAAGGTTAGAAGTGCTGTTAGAATCTGATCAAAGCTCTTTTAATGACTCTTTAGCTGAGGTTGTTTGTCACACTTTAATGTTTTACTTTAACAACACCTCAAACTAATCGAGACAAATTGGTCTGACAAGAGAATTAAACCAAAATCTCAGCCATGTCTGTGGTTAGACTGGGATTTGTAGAAGAATGCTAATGTGCTTGTAACCACTTAACAAGCATTTCGGAAAAGAGAATTGATACGTCTACCTTGGCACAGCTTCAATGCTTGCTCACTACTTCAAAAAGGTGTCATCATTACATGACACCCAAATAGCGTACGTCACGGTGTAGTGTGGTACTGTTTGATTCAACCTTAGCGCTGAGTTAAACTGATCTTGAATCAATAAACAAGAGAGCCTGATGGGTTCAAATTCAAGGAACAATAAAGATTATTAGGATGCACATCATTGACCCACAGTCTATGGTCTTATAAGTAAAAAAGGTTTAATTTTTTTGTGTCCCTCGTGATTTGAAAGGGAAATTCTATTTCTGGATGCTCAACCCCATACCTCCCGGATTTCCTGCTCCAGTGACAACTGGCACTGGCGGGTCTCGGACAGCTCCACGTCCTTGCGGTGGAGCTCTTCTTCGCGCTGGGCCAAACGGCCTAGGATTTCAGCGAGCTCCCTACGGGCTGCCTCAGTCTGCTGGCTCAGCGCCTTCAGCTGGGCCTGAGAGCTCTCCTTTTCCCTGGCTGCCTGGAGGGAGAAAGAGAGAGCAGGAGCAGAAGAGAGAGAGAGTGGAGGAGAGGGGGTGGTGAAGAGAAGGGAAATGAAGAATGACAAATGAAGAGGAGGCAGAAGATGGTGTACAAAAAGGAGCTTTAACAATAATGATGAGAGCAAGAGAAAGACTGACAGAGAGACAGAGGGAGAGAAACATATGCAGTACCAGCTCTTGCACTGATATGAAAATGCTAGCACTCAGCTCCCTGATAAGGGACAATGGTCAGGTCTGTTCAAGGCAGATTGCTTCTAATACTCTGGCTTTGACTGGAATTTGCAAAGACTTTGCTGTAGCTCAGAACCTAATCATTTAATTGAGCACTTGATTCTCTCCCCTAATTTATTAAGGGGGCAGAAATGATTTTGTAATTAATTCGCATCACGTCGAGTATGCCAGGTGGGAGTCTGTCTGTCTGTCTGTGAGGCGCGAGGCTGCTGACTGTGAGTTTGGAGGTGACTCACTCAGTTCAAATGGAATGGAAATCACTGGGAGGTGACTTTCAAGCTAATAATAATAGGCAGCCGTTAATTATTCAACAAAGCACAAGTGCTGTAACATACCTTGCAAAGGTACTCAGACTACTTGACTTCATATTTGGTTATATTATTATTAAGTTAATTCAAAATGCATTATTCAAGAGTGTTAATCTGTCTTCGATACAAAGCCCTCTACGCCATATAGATAAAACAAAGTATGAAATAAAATTAACAGAGACAGGCATGCATTAAGTATCCAACCATTTCCCTTTGTGTGGGTTGAACAGCAACATTAAAAGCTCCATAACATTTCTCATTAAGTATTACTTGTATAACTGGGTCTTAATAGGTATTCAGTAATTCTAAGTAGCATTTTCCTTTCATTCTTTCCTTTAAAACTGAAAGTTTCCTTCTCTTCGTGGTAAGAGGACTGCATGTGACATACAATATGGATTGCAACGGATATGTATTTATACCTCCCCTTTCCAATCATTATACTTAATTATCATTATACATAAGGAACAGAAGGTGCTGCTTTTGCTGATTTTCCAGTCAATTTCTACAATGAAAGGACATGGAGGAATTGGACCAGAAAAACTCATAAATATTTTAACATCTGTATTTCCCCTGTGATGGGAGGGTGTTTATTTATCTTCTCTAAAACGTTGAGATCTTGAATGTCCTCCACACTGTAATGCAACAAAGGTGGGAGGACCATTTCTTGGAAACATAGAGCTGCTAAAATTCTTTTAAATATAACATCTGTGTAACAGAGTAGACATTTTTGTGGTGCTGTGTGTCCATAATGTTCACAACACTTGCCAGTAGTCTGTGTAGTCTGTGTCTGTAGCCAGTTGTAGCAACCTAGTTTGCTTCCACCATCCACTGACGTACTGTGACGTCAGTGGGTTGCAGAACTTAAGAGTTTGGCTGAGATAAGTTCTGTTTTCTTCTCGCCGCCTGGGGCATCATCACAAACCAGTCCACAACTGGAGTTGAGAAATGCATTTCAGTACAGACATTATTGATTACTTTTTAGAACACACTGTCAGAATCAAAGCAGTCATGCGTGAGCCTGAGTCCACTGCTAAGAATATGCAACAAAGACAGTCAGCTGTTGTTCACAGTGCCGCCAGCTGGCTAGCCGCTAGCCCAGCCAGCAGCAGCAGCACTATGGGGAATGTTTGAGACAAAGCTGCTGGGAGACGAGTAGAGTTGACTCCTATTTGAGCTGCAGTCGCCCACCAGTGATAACTAATACCTAGTCAATAAGCTGCAGTGAGATTTACCACGGTCTGGTAAACTTTTGCTGGATTATGTGCAACAACAGAGAGCTTTCACTTTGTTCAAAGATAAGCCGAAAGAACGACCATTGCCGACAGGAAGAAGAAAGCAGCTGACTTTTAAGCAGTTTTGATTGGTGTTTTGATTGCACTTTTGCCTGCCTGTCACCAATGGCACAAGTTTGTTGTATAATGTTACTGTATGTGCAATGCATATTGTGTTTGTACATTTTTCATGCAGGTTGCTCTGAGGCTTTACCATCGAGTACCTCATACACAATGCATATCGGTACTTTCAGGCACCGTGGGACAGACTTTCTTAGCAGGGGAGCGGCAATTTCTTTTCTTTTCAACATGAATGGTGCCAAAGTGGTTTTAGTTTTAGTAGACTAAACCTACCATAAACACAGACTGGACATTCAAATAATTAGATGCAAAATGTTGATTTAAAGTAGCCCTCCCATGACTTTGTACTGCACTTCCATAAATTCAGGGGACTCATAAGGGGAAAGATTAAAAGAAGAATGGTCCAAATCGAAGCAGAACAGAGGCAGAGATATCTTGACTTTTAGTCCCTAGTACTCACTTCGAATGGAGTTTCCACTCCTTCCACTAGCAGTATCTTGAAATATGGCAGAATAAGGAAGATCAGTCTACTAGACTCGACTGAGTCGTTAAGATGGATTTTTTAAATGTGACATCCAACATTATAAAGATCAGCAGTTACTTAGCCGCAGCTGCTACTGTAGGCTGCGGTGTCAAAAGTCGTGTAATGAATGCATCTGCCTCAACCGACCTGCGAGGCCTTGTCAGTATGGAATTCAGCCTGGGCCATCGCTTCCTCCAGCTCCTTCTGCAGTCTCCTGCACTTTGCCCTCCACTGGCGCACAGCCTCTTGGGCCCTGGTCTTCAATTCATCTCTGCTCCTCGTGCTCTCCTGGAGTAATGCCTCTGTCTCCCTCCTCTCTGCCTGTCCTCGGCTCTGAAAGGATGAGTGAATTTATAAATAAAGGGTATATTTAGTCTTTGTAATCTGAATCACTGCTTTTTCTTTTACCATGGGGTGGATCCTAAAATGTCTCACAGGCCTAATTATGAAGGATCTCATTACTGCAACATTAGTTTTTCAATTCTTTACATTGTAATTTGTGAACTTGTGGCCCAAAATGAGGCACTACACATAGTATGCTTCCGATTTAAATTGCCACTACAAAAAGCACCACTTGTTTCGAGTCCTTGAATTAAATTACCTAATCCACTGATTAATTACAGTGTGACGCAATAACCAATATTAAAATACCTGTATCTCCCTCAACTGTTCCAGCATTCGTAGCTGCTGTTGCTCCCGCCGCGCCAGGTCTGATGACAATTCCTGGTATATAGAGAAGAGAAAGGTCAAGGACGTGTGTGTGTGTGTTTGTGTGACTACTACTGCTAAAGGGAGGAAAAAGACAGAAAGGCAGGAGAAAGGGAGACAAAGGGATGTGGAGGAACAAGTTTAGGGCCGCGGAAGCTAGGAGAAGGGAAAAAAAGACAGATGATGTTTAAAGAAGGAAGCAAAAAAGAAAAAAGTATGAGAGATTTAAAATAGTACAGGGCGGGCATACCGAGCAAAGAAGAGGACAAAAGGCTAAGACAGAAAGGTCAAAGAAGGTTGAGACTGTGTTTACATGCTGCCTACAATTGGATTATCTGCAGGGCTGGTCTGGAAAGTAGTCTGTAAGGAGAGTTGCACTGGATTAACTTCATATCCACAAGGAAATCTCAATCACTTTGAAGTTTCAAGTTTGATTGAAGTGTTAAGCAAGGGCAAGTAAGGTTAGCCTGGTGCCGCTTAGGTATTTATACTGAATAAGACTGTCAGTTAGGAGTAATTAGTCATAGACTGATTAGTCATAGACCTATTAGACTGTATATAAATTCAGTCACTGAGAAATTGAATCTTCTACCCCATTCTCCTCATTATACTTCATTTTTGCTCATTTACCGTTAAAATGAAACATTTCCGACGTCTATTTTGATCTAGACATAAAAACCATAAGAGGCGCCCCAGGTGATACATGCAAACGCCCACTTCATTTCTTCACACCTACTCAGCAATAGGGGAAGCGTGGGAGTTTAAACACATTTTCAGTGAAAGAGACATCAGAGATTAGATGAATGTGCCAATGCTTAAAGTGCAGCTATTTCTACTAACATTTTATTGATACCCACCATAGCCTTGAATACCCCTGCTTAGCAAGGAAATGAGTTTGTTTTTTTAATGTCTTGTTACATTGATGGAAGTGACACATTGCACCAGTTTGAGAAGGATAAATGACTGCTGGTTGACTTCTGATCTCCTATTCCAACTGTCACTTCATCTGACGAATTTAAGAGGATCAAGTGGCATGGAGTTGGCGGAGGATGCGACCACGGATGAGAGGCACCCGACAAACTGAAATAACCCTGCTCAGGGTGGAGACACCAACACAGGCAAAGTCAAAAGCATGCTTGCGTTGTGTTCGTTTGCACTCCAGCTGAGAGATCCTCAATGTTTCACACTCATTCTTCAGAGTAAAGAATAAATGGATGAACTAGATGACTAAGGAATGACATGCAGTGCAATCTCTGAACCACTGTTATGAGCTCTTCTTATTTTATATGAATGCCCACTGTCACACAACGTCTCTAGTACACACCTCCACCTGTAAGCTGAGTTGGACTCTCTCCTTCTCCTTGCGGTCCAGAGCCCTTTTCAATTCTTCAACCTCGCTGAGGACTGAGGCCGTGTGCAGCTGGACTCGCAGCTCCGCCACTTCTTTTTCCAGGTTCAAACGATCTACACACATGCACACGTGCACGCACATAATCAAAGTGTTGTTAGAATTGGTTTCTACATGTGGAGACAAGAAAAGTAGAACACATATTGACAAGGAACTTGAGGTGAGGATTAGGGAACAGAAGAAATACACTGTACCAATCTGCGAAAAGGCGAAAAAAGTCAAGGCAACATTTTTTTTTGAGAGAAATAATACTTTAGCTGGGGTCTATTTTGAATTACTTTCTAACCTTACTCTTTACCTACTATATTGAGGGCTGATACACATGGCTACACTCACAATCACTGCACTTGGTCACTTGGAGCAAACCAAGACGCGCTGATAGACGCAAACAGAATACAAATGGAGGGATAAGAGATGTGAATGAAGCTGGATTCTTTTATCCAATCCATGTGAAATTCAGATTTAAACAAATAATCTAAATCAGCTGAAAATTCTTTAATAAAAACTTGTGATTTTCAAACTTTCTCTGCTTTATAAGGCCCTCTGAAGCCCTACAATCAATACCTTTACAAAAAAGAGTGAGGCACTGAAAGGTAAGATTTTCAATACTTTTACGTCTATCTACTCTCACTTTTCTCTCGTTTTATGATCATATATTTGACATTTTCCTCTTCCTGCACTATAGTCCAATCAATTCCCTATCCTCTTTCAAACACTCCATTTGTCCTGTCTTCAATGCCTTTACGCTCGCTGGCCCCGTATCTGATCTCAGGCCTCTCTCTTCCCACTAACCTGCATTCAGCCACTCTCCTACTGTTAAAAGGTATTTTGATCCAGTACTCGGCAATGCATGTGTACTTTCTGAAGATTTTCTTCAAGGAGAAGTTGATACACAAAAATAACAAGACAATGCCAGCTATTTCTATGGTTACAGGGTTGGCATAGCAATCTTTTAACCCGTTCATTTAACCTGCATCCAAATCCTCTCTTTCCTTCTGGTTATCCAGACTTATATTCAGTACCTGGCCCTCGCTGGCCACCTCTTCCCTCCTCTCTGTCAGTATGATTGCCATGTGGCTGAGCAATGGGCTGAAAAGTCTCCAGCCGGGCCCTCTGAAGCTCAGTCTTCTCCTTCCTCGTCCTCAGCAGCTCACCGTGCATGTCCTCCACCTGGGGATCATCAGCCGTGTAAGCAGACACAGAGAAAGACATCTGACTGTCTGCCAGTGGGCAAAACGACACTGAGGTTCTCTTAGAAGATGCTGCACTGTTTATTGTTTTGTCTCCTGAGGTTTACTTCACATCTGCATATACAAATCAGGTACAGTACACACAGACACAAACAAACCTGTTGAACAAGGGATTCTCTGCTATCCTCAGACTGTTCTAGCTGTCTTCTAGCTCTCTCCAGTTCCTGCTCCATCTAAGAAGAGCACAACAATAACAACGTCAGGACAATACATAATGAGCAAGTGTTTTGGAAATTGATGTGGAAGTAGCAGAATCCTGGTGTGAAGGTTCAGAATGAGCATCGCCTACAGTATATCATTAATTATGCACAATTCACAAGATCTACACAATTCGAATGTATACAATTTGAAATAAGGCACAATTATAAAAGTGTTAAGAGGGGCTTCATTTAATTTTCAGCTAGAAAGTTTGATATATTAACTGCCTAAGTAAAAATTTGAATGCTAACTACTACTGCTGCCAATTGCAGTGAAATGATGCAGGAAAAACTAGGCAAACTTTAACAACACTAAATCCATAATAACTTACTGAAGGTTTTTACGTTTTTTTAATACAAAAACATTCATGCAAGATTAAATATATTCACCTTGGACTTCTCCCTTTCTGCTTTCAGTAGTCTGGCTGTCACGGCCTCCTCTCTCTCATGGGCTTGAATTTGGCGTCTCCCTAAAGTCTACAGAAGACAAAATACACACAAGCATGCATTATTATTATTATAAGGGCACACATATAAGAGTAGTGTAAGAATGCAACATGAAAGGTGCTATTGCATCACAGCATCTCCCAGCTTGTCTTCTTGGAACAAGATACTGGCATCATGGTGGATTTGTACAAGAGCTTAGATCCCACTCAATCCCACTCATTCTGAGCAGGCTGTGGTGATGAATTACCGGCTGCTAGCAATAACATCTACCCAAGTGACTCATCATCTATTTGATTCACATCACAGCGGGCCCATCAGTGGGGAATAAATGTGCCCTCTGCTCTCCCTCCTCTCCTGCTCTTTAGTAGTAAAAGGGATTATTTTCCTCTTCATTTCCTCATGCTTGTTTATTTACCCTTAATTTTTGGACAAACGCATTATTTCCCATCGCCCCGGGCCCTGCTGGTGTCCCATTAGGGCACTACGGAGGAGAGGGATGCAAATGAATTGGTAGCTACTATCATTACACAGTGTGTTGAAAAGTCTGGCTCACAAAGGTTATCAGTCTGGATGCAGCTACACAGTGCCCCTCTGTGGTCTACTAATAAATTGCATTACCTTATACAAAACCCTGTCCTCTAAGCCAGTAACCAATAAATAAATGGTTCAGTTTTTTAAAAAATTAACTAACATTATGCTGATGATGTATAATATGTATGATTTTTGTGACTTAATGGAAAGTAGCAATGTAAGAGAGCAATAATACAAGATAATGTATTCTTTACAGTGACTGTGGGCATCTATTGAGTGCATCTAGCTGTGACTCTACAACACTAAAGTGCACCTAATAACAGAGCTCTCTCAGCTATGAATGCTTTAAGACAAATGCACATCTAAAAAAACAACGTGATTGGCATGAAATACGGGAAAGTAGCAATTACTTGCTTAGCGACCATTTGCACTGCATCAAAGTAATTGCCTAGGTGTACTTTATGGTCTCATAAAGCAGAGCGAGAGGGCTAGGTGACACATTGGGAAAACTGCTTTAACAAACAAGAGAGGATGGCAGTACATTAGACAGAAAACTCTTCAGTAAGACAGATTTTTTTGTTGCGTGTTCTGTGATTGAACTCAAACGTATTTGATGGACATTACTTATCAACGCACTCATACATGCAAAATAATTTACTGTATCTAATTGTGTGGAAGATTACTAATCACACCAATTATAGTTAGTGGTTTTGGTTCTTTTCTGGCTTCTTTTTTGTGAAGGTGAAGAATAATTACTCAACAGAGATCACTTGGGAATGTTTCAGCATTCATTTTTTAACACCATCAAGCTCGCATTTGAAGCTTTCTGTACCAGAGTTGGCAACCAGAACAGCTTGTGATCTTTTTAAATCGAGCATTAATAAATTGAGTAAATGTCAGCGGTCTGAATTATTACTCAGGAATAACCAACGGGCATTTACTGCTTGTGTGGGTAGAAAGTCCGGCTGACTTGCCTTCTCTTTACTGCATCTGCCAAATTTCTCCCCATGTTGAAAGAAAATGTATTTCATTGAATGTCTCTCAGAATTAGTTATTGGTAAAATTATTCATGAATGCAATGATTCTCCCTCACATTGCATATTGCTTGACTAGTTGGTCTCAGACATGTAACACCACTCTCAAGCCTTTTCTCAGTGAGATTTTGAGTATACAATCAAGCTTTTTCTAAGGTCTTAGAAAAAAAGCCAAATCGTCACCATTGTTGTTTTTAATCTGGGACAAATTGATAAAATAAGACGCCATGCCATTTCTACAATACTTAACAGTCTGGCTTCTTCCATTTTGACTGAATTTGTGCCGCCGACTACAGTAAAAGCAGGTACACTAGAGCTGTTGATAGAGATGACTGCATCTGACCAGTAAGGAAACGTTTTTTCAGCCAATCAGCCATCTCTTTCCAAGCATCGCATGGCTGGAACACACCGATTTGAGAGACTTAACAATCTATACTACTTTTGCTACAAAGTTCTGGTTATTGGATAAAGACCAGTGCCAACATGATATGTTATACATTCTCATCCTGCTCTCAATCATTGTCCTTCTAGTGTATTTGAAGTCTGCATGCCATATGTGATGTCTAATGTTGCCTTGTTTGCCTGCTTTATTCTTGTTTTTTAGTGTTTGTGTGTTTGTGTGTGTGTGTGTATGCTTCATGTCTCCTCAGTACTTGCTTGTATGACGTATGTTTAGTTGTGTCTGAAGTTCTCATTGTCATATGTGCTTGTATGTGTCTGTTCTGTGATGCTTTTTACTAAGTTCTCTTCTCCTCTTCTGTGTGCTTTGATGTTGTTTTGTGTGCTTTTGTATGACTTGCTTGTTTCTTACAGTATAACATCTCATGCTCAGGGACTGCAGATGACAGTTTGCCTTTTGGCTAAATTTGACACATCATATTGAAATGAATTAATGTGTGTTGTTTCTGATAAGCAAATAAATAATAGCAGTAGCAGTAAAAGTTAAGTATTGCATTCTTTCATCTTGTCCTGTCCACATCCCTCATTGACTTTATGTGGTTTCATGTTGTCTCTAGATAATGTTTTGACGTTCTCTTTGAATGTGAGAGAACATGAGAGTGTCAACAGGGAGGTGTGGGGTGAAGGGATCACAGCAGATGAGTGGTGGGGAGGAGCGTCACCTCCTGCAGCTCGTCAGACATGGCCACCCGCCGATCGGGCCTCCTCTCTCTCTCCACGCTACTTTGCTCAGTGTGCATCTCTCTCTCCAGCTCCTGCAGACGCCGCTCCACACGAGACGACACCTGCAGACAGTGAGACGGAGGACGCCTCAGGTCACGCAAACATCACCGGCGCAGGAATGGCAGCAGGATATGATAAATGAGACACCAGGAAATTAAAAGGGTGGGTGACAAAAATATCTCTTAGAACTGACTGGAAGTATTACATTCACGATGCAAGATTTACGTGTCTAATCAGGGAGTATCACATCCACCTGTAAAAGACAGTTAATACCTTTATCTTGTCACGTCTGTGAACGTGACAAGATAAAAAATATTAAACACGTTGGCTGTCATTTGGAGCAGCATATTTGTCATAGTAGTGATGGTGCAGTCAGGAGCCATGTGCCTGGAAATTATACTAGTTAGACTTCAGTGAAGTTACATTTGAAAAAGAGGGCACCATTTGTCCTTAGCCGTTTTGTACTCAGAAAAATATTTGCATATTGCACGCTTTATACAACAGCTTTCATTTATGAATAGCTGTGATGTGATGTCCTTAAATTCAGGATGCATCCACTTTTCTTCTGAAGTCCACAGAGCTAGAAAGCATACTTGAAGTGTTGGTGGTGAAATACACAGCTACAACTCACAGAGGCCTGTCTCTGGGAAGTTGTCATGTGTCCTGTGAGGCTCTCCATCGCTCGCCTGGTGTCAATATCAGACCTATAAAGAACAGACAAATCCAGAAGACTGAAAATATTTACACAGCACAGTTCTCCGTCGTTTTGAAAAATCCTATTCCAGGACATCATTGATCAAAATGTGAATGCATAATGTGACGCCACTAAAAATAATCATGCAGCGTCAGATGTTGAAATATGGTGGTGGATCAATTTAGTCCGGTCAGCAGCACCAAGGAGGAGAGATTTTTTAATAATCTGAAAATGTCAAATTCTAATGCATGTTGAGAGAAAGATCAGCTGCCTTTTGACTTTCCAGTGCCGTCTCTTCAAGTTTCCGATGACACTTTTATCACTTTTATCATCAAGGAGATTTCAAAGACCTGAAAACTGTGCATTTGTTTTCAACGCTCAAGCAAAAACTTTTTATGTTAAGTGCGTATGAAAAATAAATGTCTGTGGGCAGACCTAAAGAGACTGCATAAGAGTCCCCTTGCACTTTGTGTGGATTACTAAATCGGTGTGTACTAAATTCTTAAAGTCTTATCCAAACATCCAAAGTGGTGATAAAGCAAAAAATGCTTCTAAATTCAATTAAAGGACTTACTTAGGAGCAGACTTAAGAAACCAAGGTCATTTAGTGTTTCATTTTAATAAACTTTAAGAGGTGAGTAGCCTTTAAACACTGATTCATCAGTTTACTATGCAAAATAAATGTAAAAAAGAGCCCGTTGTAACGTTTTTAGGATTTTTTCTTTTCAGACTACAAGGCTTATGCTAAAATATTTGATACTTTTTTACTGTGAGTGTCCATTGTGTCCATCAAATTTGGCAGTGAGAAATTGGCACAAAATATTCTTTTTCTGTGGTTAAAGAGATGTATGCTACTTGTTACTTTGGCAGGTAACAAAACAACATTTGGATATTCAGTTCAGCTCTAAAAACCACCGTGTCTTATAAAAAAAAAGACAATGACTGGTGAATTCAGTTGTGTACTGTGCTATGTGGAAACAAAAAAACACAAGTTTACGGTTTTGATGTTCAGACTTTGCCCCGCCCCTCAGGTACCTATTTCTCTTGAGGATTTCTCTATCCAGGTCATCAGACAGTCTCTGCTGGTCACAACGCAGATCCCTCAAGGATTGGTGCATAGTGTGAATCTATGTGGGACAGCCACAGGTAGATACAGAATAAAAAAACATGGCACAACCATAGCAAAGCAAAAAGTTGGCTATCATTGCCGAGACGCACATTTACTGAAACCTCTGTGAAAAGCATAATCAAAAATAAATAGGGACTCCTGAGCACACTATAGGCCTCTGTAAAGGAACATACTTACATGAACAATAGCTGATTTGAACGAAATCTTATCAAGAGTAGCGTAACAAATTTAGTATCTATGTTGCTGACTCAGTGTGCCCTCTTGTGGAAGCTTTCTGAAACTACATGATAGTAATAACTGGTCCTGATTGATAGTTGATCTGTCTCCATTCCTTACATCCTCTCCTGTCAGGCTGGCATCCTTGAAGCGAACACTGACAGACTGAGACCTCCTTCTCCTTCCTGGGGTGCCTGTATAATCCTTCAGCGGAGAGGTAGGATTGAAACGCTGGCCATCTGAAATAACAGAAGTACATATGTCATAAAGTGTTAAAGCAGGGGCCAGAGCTTTTGTAGCCTGGTTACTTAAAAAAATCTTTAACCAAACACAAACACCACAAACTCACTCAAGGTGCATAATATTTTTAAGGTGTTCTTTTGTGTTTGTTGTCATTTTTGTATACTATTTCTGTGTTATCAGCCTTTCCAACTCTATCCAGATTATCCAGAACTAAGACTACAACGAGAAGACAGCCCACAGCAAAATCCTTTCTATTATCCTTTCCATTTCTCCATACCTGATCCCGAGCAAGCTTCCAGGTCACTGGTATGCAGGCTGGAGGCTGAAGCTGAAGCACTTCGAGCCCCATTGGATCTGCTCAGCCTCTGTGTCTGCAGCTGGCTGATTGACTCCTCCAGGTTCTCCCTGAGCTGGTGCAGAAAAAAAGGCAGATACAAACAATAAGCTGAGAACACAGAAAATTTGTTAATAGTATTAAGAAAACATAAACATAAACAAAACAAAACAAAACAAACAAAAACATAAGTGGTAAGAAAAGGGAGAAGAGATATCTTGAAAAACCACATAAGACAAATCACATCCCTGATCTGGAGAAGGTGAAATAGAAGAGGGTGTGTTTTAGTGCTACAACAATATGCATTTGAAACAAATCATCAATATGTGGCCATATGTGCAACAGAAAGACCAGTGTCAAATCATCTGCATCTTTAAGGCTTTAAATTATAAATAATAGGTGTCTGACCAGTGCCATGGCTTCAGCCTGATCATCCGTATGATCTCTGTACTGGCCCAGCATCCGGTCAACTTTGGTCAAGTTCCTACTGGTGTCCTGCCAGAGAAAAGAAGCTTTTAGTTAAGAACTGTTGAAATAAGTTTAGGAATCAATCAGTGCAAGCTATAAACCGATCAGCCACAACGTTAAGTACACCTGCACAATCTAATGTGATGTGATCCAATACAACAGCTCTGCCATGAAATCTACTTTTACGAAGCTTATAATTTTTCAGATTTTGTTGACACTCTCAGAAAGGTAATAATTTTACTTTATGTTTATTACTGAGGTGTTGGTGTTGTACTGGAGTGGTGGTTATAATATTCTGCCCCTCTCACGTATGTAAACGGGGTGAACAAAAAATTAAAACCACCTTTCAATATAATGCACTCCAGTACAACACCACCACCCACTAAGACCTCAATAATAAACATAAAGTAGAATTATTACCTTTCTGAGAGGGTCAACAAAAAATGAAAAATTATTAGCTTCATCACATTAGATTGTACAGGTGTACTTAATGTTGTGGCTGATCGGTGTAAATAAACAGAATCCCAAAAATGTATTACAAGTTTGCAGGGAAGCTGATATACCACTACTGCACGTTTTGAATTATGGTAGGTGGTGTAAGACTCTGTAAGGTCACAGCCAGAACACTTCACTCTGGGTCAGGGTTAGGCAGGGTATGGTAGGACCATGAAACACAGATACAAGTTGAAATCTGAGCAGATGTGTGTGTCTCGTGAGGCAGAGCAGAGTACCTGTAAAGTGCTTGCCAGCGTGCTGATCTTCTCGGAGATGTCTGCTGCTCGACCATCAGCTCCACTCCCACTGGCTCTGCCACTGTCCCGGCCAGGTCTGCGGTGGGCTTCACGCCCCCGAGGCCTGTGCACCCGCGTCCTGTCGTGTGAATCCGACTCACTGGATGTATCCATAGTTTGGGACAGGGCAGGTCTACGGTGGGGGGCGACGATAAACGGCTGACTAGGCAAATCTAACGATTAGTGACCAGCACTAGCTTCGTCTGCGGAAAACGCTAACTGTCAACTACAACGTTAATCAGATTAACGAACAAACTGGACTGAACTCTCTTTACAATAGATATTTTTGTCATAGCTAGCTCTGTCATCGTTACCTTAACAACCCGTGGAGACAGGAAGCTATCTGACCAGCAAAACACTACAATTCAAACTGTCCTCTTCCCAATCAATCACTGTCCTGGGCATTGTTGTGGGTGATGCTCCTCCTGGTTAGCAACAAGTGGAAACTACTGTGAACGTTAGCTAGCTAACCCAACGTTAGCCAACTAATTTAGCCTTGTGACAATACCGTAAAAACTGCAAAACACTGCATATGTCCGGCGGAAACACAGGAAATAAATACTATTGCTATAAATACATTACACAGGAGCCGCTGGTTTTTCGCTTTGCCAGTGATAGCTAACAGAAGAACAACCCTCAGCTTTACCGTGCTATGGCAACTTGAACTAGCCGCGTCTGAGCAGGAAAACAACGGACCACAGCGACCCCAAAGGACGCCGGGAACTGTATGCAGCCCGCGGTGGAGGAGTGTGGGAATTTACTATTCGTGAACTACATTGTCCAAAGGTATGCGTTTGCGCCAGTGCTGCCGCTCTTCTTCAGTTAGAAAAGAAAAGAAAAGAAAAGGAGGAAAAAAAAGAAAATAATTGTTTATGAATTAGTATCACAAAATAATGACTTTGTATTTCCAAATAATGAGTTATTATCTAAAAATAATGACTTTGTATCTCCAAATAATGAGAAACTTTCTAAAAATAATGACTTAGGCTTACTTATCTCGAAATAATGGTTTAGTATCTCAAAATAATACGTTAATATGTCAAAATAATGACTTTGTATCTCCAAATAATGAGAAACTGTCTCAAAATAATGACTCAGGCCTAC
>NTHP01000258.1:43431-69246 GCA_003416845.1 Oplegnathus fasciatus | reverse complement strand
AAATAATGACTTAGTATCTCAAAATAATGGTACACAGTCATTATTTTAAGATAGTAGGCCTAACTCATGATTTTGACATACTAACTCATTATTTTGAGAACGTTTCTCATTATAATGACTTACAGGATCTTCTTTTTTCGTCATGTTGGTGGAAATGCTTCCATAATAAACAAAACTGTAAAAAAGGAAAAAAATGAAAAAGAAAATAAAATTTTGTCATAGAATAGACTCATAAAAATATTTATTGAAATGGACATTTTATGTTTACCAACTATAGTAACGTGTAGCTATACTTTACTGACTAGAATAATAGAATACCATACAATATGGCTGTAGACAAAAAAGACAAGAAAATAATAATATATATAGTAGACTTATAGTAATGTATTTACTGTATAGAACAGAATACAATAAAATACACGACTCAAGGGGAAATAAGAAAAAAAAAATTCTCGAGTCTAACACAAGAGTGCCTCAGAAGTCCACCCTCCCCTCAAGTTGAAGACCACCTCCAAACCCACCACAGAGCTGCAGCTGTCCGTCCTACAGCATCCCCACCTTCACAACCTCTCAGAAACTCCTGGGGCCCTGTAAAGACAACTGAGCACAACACTCTCACAGTGCAGCTCCTCTGTCTCTGCCTGAGGATTATACACCAGAAACAAATATCACAGACTAGATTTACTTAACCTGATATAAATCTGTGTTGCTGTGGACATCAAGAGGACTATCAGGTGGAAAAACAGAAGACAGTCAGGGGATATTTTTGAACCGACACTGACAGCGAGCAGCAGTCCAGCATGCAGGTGATAACATGCGCGTTGTTTACGCTCGTCACCCTCCCTATCAGCACCGTGTCGGAGGCTGACTCCTGCCCTGCTGTCTGCGAGTGCTCTGAGTGGAAGACTCACACAATCTCCTGCTTTGACATTGATATTCTCCCCAGGTTTCCAGCAAGCACGGAGACACTGTAAGTAGGCGTACAAAACGCATCTGTAAAAGCGATTCTGCTGTGTTTTTTTTCATGCATTTTGAATGCAAAGTGCTCTTAACCCCGAGGAAGAATCATTATAATGTCATGAATATTCCTTCAGAGTACTCCCAGAGGGACGCAGAGGCTGTCTGTGATGTTAAGTAGTTATTCCACTTTAAGGTATTATTTTCGTCTATTATAGTATTACTAACAAGTCATATGTTCCAGTTGTCAGTGTGACTTGTACTCTTGATTTGATGTGAAATGTAGGCAATCTTGAAAAATATTAAAGGAACACTAAACTTATAAAGAACTGATAATTGGAAAAATATGTTCCAATGACTGTACTGATTAATTAACTCACCAGTCTAATAATCCTATCCAGTAAAGCGTGTACATATAGGTAACTGAACAGGTGAAAAAGACAACCTAAATTTGCCAAAAATATAGTTTATTTCTCTTTATTTGTTGTTGGTTGGGGTTTGTGGTTTTATACATTCACCTTTTTATTTATCATTACGAATTTGCACCACAATACCTGTCCTGCAAAAGTCTTGCAAATGTAGATTTACTGTATTTAAGATATGAGGACAGATGGAGGGAGAGAGAGTGACAGAGAAGAAGAAACCCGGAACACAGATGTCCAGTTCAGAGGATTTCACAGAAAGCTGCAGGGTATTTAATCATTTCATGGCCCTGCCTGTGCAGCGTCCATACTGCAGACATGCACTGTATGGAAATTAAAGGTGGACGCCCTTCAGTGCTTGGTCAAAACTTAGTGCTCACTACATCTCACTAGCCCTGCACTTTAGGAAATTTTTAGAAAACCAACAAACATAGCTGCTCACATTTATTCATTAAGTTTGATGTTTGTATACAGACATGTCCCATTGCTTCGCTTATGTTAATTAGTGTGCTAATTAACCAGCAGCCAAGCTGACATTGACACACACTATTCGGATGATGGGTTCATCTTATTTGCCAGCAATCAGACAACGCTATTCACTATGTGTAATGAAGTGGAATCACAGTACGCCCACTTCCCTTTCCAGAACAGTCATTCCAGTAACAGTAATATAACAGTATAATAATATTACTGCCAGCTAGGGCTGCAGCTAATTATTATTTTCAGTACTGATTTTCTGCTGATTATTTTTTCAAATAATTGCTTAGCCTATAAAATGTCAGAAAATTGTCAAAAATTCCCATCACAATTTCCGTGAGCCCAAGGTGACGTCTTCAAACTGTTTTGTACTCCAAAATCCAAAGATATTCAATTTACGGTGATATGCAGTACAAAGGGAAGAAAAGCAGCAAGTTGAATCCAAGGTTTTACATCTTCTTTCACTCATGTGCTTACTATATAGATGATAAATCCAAGACAAAAAACAAAAAACCTTGTCAATGTCATTAGAGTGTAGAAGAGGCCATTTTGTTTATGACTCTATTAGCAGTGGGAAATTAAACCAATAGAATTGTAAGAAATTGATCCAACCAGCTGATCTGTGTGCAATCTGTCCTCTTGTTATCTGAGACCCCGAAGAATCCTGGGAGCCGACATGATGTAATATGTCAGGGTCACATCTGAAAAATGTAGCGGGGCTTTTACACTTCCTAAATTGCTTAAGTACAGGGCGAAAATTATGCAATAGCGAGCGACCAGTTCGCCATAGCCTTGAGTGATGGAAACACATGCCCTTCAGAGGGACTATGTGGCATGTGTGGAAACAGAAGTGGAAGAGTTGGAAAGGGTATTTCCTTCAAAATCAGCATTCTTGAATGATAAATCAGACAGTACTGTTACATTGTATAAAGTGAACTTTTGGTGATGTTGTTGTGGAAATAATTGGTACTCTTCTTGAAATATAAGACTCTGTTTTCCTAAAGCACTATTTTAAGTATTGACAATGAATATTAATTTTTCAGTTTTGTCACAGAGGAAGTGCCCCATGTATTACATTACATAGTGTTGAGAGAGGGCTGAGGCTTGTGGGGCATTACTAAGTAATTCACTGTCTCTGTCACTACAGATGTTATCATACAAGTAAGAAACAATGCTGCGCCTTTTGCAAAAGAATCGAGGTCAGCGACATCTTGCACAAATTGATGCATCAAATTTTTAGTGATGACATTTATAGCCGTGCTTGTGGCAATGTCGGTCTGTCTGGTCTGTCAGTCCACTAATTCGATCCAGACTGAAATGTCTCAATAAATATTGGATGGATTGCCGTGAAATTTTGCACAGACATTCACAGCCCCAGAGCATACAGCCTACTGACTTTGTTGTTCCCCTGACTTTTCCTCTAGCGCCACCATGAGGTTGACATTTTTGGTTTTGAGTGAAAATGTCTCGACGTCATCAGTATACCAGTATTTTGGTTTAACAATTGACATTCCCATCAGCCCCTGCTGCACTTTGTGTTTAGTGCTAGCTAGCAAATGTTAGCATGCTAAGACGCTAAAGTGCGATGGTGAAAATGGTGGCTATTAAAAAAATCAGTTAGCATTGTCATTGTGAGTATTTTAGCACGCTGGGGTTAGCTTTTAACTCAAAACAGCTATAACCTCAGAGAGTTGACTCTCTGTCTTGTTATTAAGATGGATAGACTTGTAGGGTACACACATCTAATGAAGTAGAATGTTAGCATACAGGTGAGATTCCCCAATTATCATGTGGACAATGATTTTGACATTTCTTACTCTCCCACAAAATTCCTCAAAAGCACTGATGTAGGGCTCACTAAGGATGATTTGGGCTAAAGAGAAGGTTTGCGCTATGTTGTGATAATCCTCATTCCTTTCTTACAGTTTATTGGAACATCCTTCAATCCCAAACACCACTTTGCATCGTGTCCAGCAGCACCCATCACATAAAATTATCTCCCGATCACTGCCCCAATTCACATGTGCACGTGCCCCGATGTCCCCTACGATTTCCTCACATTCCTGCCCCGAGTTTACTCAGAGCCCTCCACGAGAAGAGAGAGACATGAAAGCACGCCACCAAGCACTGGACTGTCACCCCTCCTGATAAAAATATCTGGCAAATAAGCCCGAAATAGACTTTGTATTGAGCGGGATGTTCTAGCAGATGAGGCGTGAGGAAGTCGGATTTTGTTGAACACACACTGAGGAATGAATGACCCTGCTGCCCTGGTCAGGCCAGTGCCTTCCAGTCCTACTGACTCCAGCCAGGCTTGACCTCAGTATAGATTTACATGAATTGGAAATTTTAGTAATGGCCAAGACTTGGGATTTTAGCCACTTACTAAGCTTACAAAGATGGATAGATACTTGACTTCTTTTTGGCAGGGTCAAAATTCAACTCCAAATTTACGTGATAGGAACTTTGTCTTTGGATCAACTAGCATGTGAAAAGTTTAACACTTTGGGAAATATTATTTTCTATATTTAGAGGTGCTGGTTGTTACCTTTGGACCGAGCCAGGCTAGCTGTTTGCCCCTGCAGTCATTGCGCTAAGCTAAGTTTAATGGAGCTGTCTGCTGGCTCTAGCATTGACTATATTTAGCGCACAGGCGTGGGAGCGGTATCAATCTTCTCATCTAACTCTCTGCCAGAAAGCAAATAAGTGTATTTCCAAAAACTATTCCTTTTAAAGCTTTTTTTTTTTCCAACATTGGTGGAGGTTTGTGCTCTCAAATTGCTTTTGAAACCCGTCTTTATCGATGTGATAATTTGGAAAATGCCCCGTCGTGGGCAAAAAAACTTTGAAACTTTCTGCACTAATCCTTTTATTAACATAAGAGTTTGGTTAAAAATTATTTTGTGGAGGAAAATGTGTAAAAGCTCTATTCACAAAACAAAATGTGAATGCAAAGCAGACGTCTGTGCGTGTCTGTGTGTGAGTGTGCATATGTGGATACTTAGAGTTTGGAGTCCTTTGTGTGTGTGTGTGTGTGTACTTGTGGAGGTTACTCCATGTGTCACTGGGAGTCAGAGAGGTGGAAAGGAAAGCACAGACACGCTTAAAAGCCTGTGTAGCGTGACTCCCGCCTGCGTCTGGACGATGCATTCAAATACAATATTTACCTTTTACAGCACATTTCTCAAACACCCAGAGAGTTCCATTTGAGAATAATTAAGAGGGAAAAAAGACTTCAAGGGAAAGGGGGGAAGAAAACACAGCAGCTCCAGTCTTTCAAAAACCTCAGAATTTTTGGATTGAAGCTTAAACATGTGATAACTCGTGATATTCGTTGTCCCTCGACCTCTCATCTAATAAAACTGACTGATGAGTGAAATCCTAATGCTGTTTCCTGAATGGTAACAGATGAGCGCTGGGATTAATTGTAAAATAAGAAGTAGGACGTTGAACATCGTGAGCCATAGCTGGAAATACTGACTGTCTCCCAGCTATTAATTTGTACTGATGGATCGTGTAATGGAAATTGTTAGTTACTTCACATTCTGAAATAATTACCTCACATATTTATGAGAAAACAAAAAGGAATGCAATCTTTTATAAACCCTAGAATAAATACAATTTAAAAGATAAATAAATCACTGTGCACCACCTGTCCTAACCACTGTCTTTTTTCTTCATATACTCATAGGACATGAGACTTCAAAAATGAAGTAAAAAAAGTAACTCCGTAGTGCATATCCACTGAGCAGACATTATGGATTTTTATAGAGACAGCATTTCTACATGATAGGAGTTTACACTGAATCACAACGGAGAAAGTAGCCCTCTCCGTCACCACAGACCATTACATCGAAATGTGACAGAGCCCATAGTAAACACAGCTATGTTGTCAATCCAATGCTGACAATATTATGAATTACGTGGCTTCTCCCCACTTCAAACTCAATTCCCAACCTGTTTGTTTTCTTGGGTCTCTATCCAAAATGACAAATTGGGGGAGTAATTTTCTCCTTAAGACTCCAAGATGGGCTCATTGGTCTTCTCCCCACGCTCCTGAGAGAAAATGCATGCTGGTTATTTGGGTTTGAACGTGGTGGCAAAACACTGCGGTTCTGACAGGGGTGTTTGGTGTCAGAGTCTGCTCTGTGTCCCTCTGTTTGTTTGAGTTTGTCAAAGCGTGTGCAGGGTGCTGTGCTCCCGTGTCTACTGACTGACTAACCCCCCCGATGTGAGCGTGATTCAGACTCATGGGCCAGATCTCAGCCTCTGAATTAGTCTATTGTTCCCCTGATGAACCAAAGGTGCATGAAGATGGTGACTTTGGCTGAGTCCCTTTTTATACCTGTTTCCAAATGGAGACGTTCACCGTTGCCAGTTTAGACAGGATGCAGTGGAACAAACTCAGAATGTGCATCAGGGTGGCCCTGCAATACAGCGTAACATCAACACATGTGGCTACCATCTTAATCTCTTTTCTTTATTACTATGTTGTGATTCCCAAATCCACCACAACAAAGTCTGTAGCAAGATCACAGGAAAGAAATAACACATTTTCACCGGCGAAGTAGAGGCAACAGTGCCCACAGTGTAGTCTTAAAGAAAAAGTTGGACATTTTAGGAGATTCATTTATTTGCTTTAGTTGCCGAGAGTTAGATGAGATGATCAATATCACTCTCATTTCTGTATGATAAATATAAACCTATAGCCAGCAGCCTAAATCTAAGCAAGATAGCGAAAAAGCGTACATCCCAAAATGTCAAGCTAATTCTCTTTTTCAAGTATTTTTTGAAATTCTTTGAATTTTGAACAATTTCTCTCCCTTTTACGCAAAACCTTGCAGCAAGTTAAAAGGTTTGATTTGTGGGTAAAATGTAGGAATATGGATCAGACTGTAAATATTTTCTTTCTCATAACTTAACCCTTGGTTGTACAATGTAACATTGGGTACTAATTTATCCTGAACAATGTGGAGGTCCGTTTTAGTCTGTGTATCCCACACTTAGGTCCTAACCTCACTTTCTGAAACATTGTCCTAAACAGACCCAGACATTGTTTGATTTGGCTGCCAGCTCAAGTCTGGTCGGATCCAAGTCTTTGTTTTTTCCCCCCAACAGAGAGGGGGGGGTCTGTTTCACTATTTGCTTCAAAGAAACCTTTCATCTGATTCTGAAATGTATCAGTGTCGGGCCTTTATCTGTTTTTCCCTTCTTCTCCTCTCGTACCTGCACACTGTCACTTTCTCTCTTCTCCTTTAGATCTCTTCTTGTCTGGAATTATTGGACTGAATTGTAAAGACAAACATTCTATATGTGAGATACTGAACTACTTTTTGATAAAATAATCACGTTATCCAGCGTTGAATCTGCTCCAGACCAGGAAATAGTCTGGCACATTACCCTCTGTAAAACCATAATACGTTGTAATCACACAAGATTTAGGTGAATTTTGTTACCTTTGGACTGACTAGCTGTTTCCAGTCTTTATGGTAAGCTAAGCTAACCGGCCCCTGGCTCCTGTTACATACAGATGTGAAAGTGGTATTGGTCTTTTCATCTAACTCTTGAATAAGCGTATTTCCTAAATATCCAGCAATTCCTTTAGAAACGCCAAAAAACACCTTACTAATAACAAAAAATCATAGAAGATGTTGAGTGTAAAATGTGTTTGTGACAACTAAAATGTCTTTATTTTTTAACCAGATGGCTTTTTGAGACCCGTCTGTCATCCGTGCCAGCAGATGCCTTTGCCAACATGGTCAACATCTCAAGGATGTGAGTGACAATTTATTCAGTGCGATCATTACGTCCAAGGCTCGTATACTCTCCATTCACTGTCATACAAACGCAAACCCTTCACAGTTGCTTTCATCCACCTGTTGTCTTTCAACTGCTTAGCTTAAAAGGTGGGAACCTATCCCAGTTCCAAACTGCACACCCCTTCCCTTTTTGTCTCCCACCCAAGCAGATGATATGCTCTCTGTTTAGTATCACCGCTGGCTCCTAATCACAGCTGGAAGCGCTAATGCGTTCCTTCAATAGGAATGTTGGTCCTTAAACCGCAGCGTGGGCTTGGACATTGGCTAGGTATTCCAGCTGAACTTTTTGGGTGTGTGGTGATTTTAGACTCTGTGTAGAGGTAAAATATACACTTGAGCCTTGATCCCCAGCCGTCGAGTCCGACGTCTGCGTCCAAGTCATGCGTGAAGGGAGACAGAGGTGGATGAGATGTTTTCTGTAAGCCCCAAACAGCCATGAGTGCTCACAGCCAGTGTTTCCATTGACTCTTTGTTCGATATTAAGATAAAATGATAGAAAACCAACAAAATGTCAGTCACATTCTCGAAATAGAAGCTCTTTTTTAGTTTGTGTGTTTTATTAAGGGCCTTCTAATAACTATAAGTAAACAGAATACATGTTATGTGTTTTTTTCTAGTAAATAAGTCATTTTTAAGGTTGATCTAGTGCTAAGTTCATGGTTTATTTAAAGAGCATACCTGTTACCAAATGGGAGCAGAGTGACTGATGACTGGGCAATGTATATGTGAGGTGCATACCTGCAAAATTACCCGTGACTTTGGAGGCTTTGGACGAGGTGGGTTGATAAATTCAGGAAGGAGTTGCAGGTTTTAGGATCATTTTTTAGAGCCACATAGTCAAACTCATTTATGAAAACAGGTCTTATATTTCGCTTGCACGCTGGTACAGTGCCTTCATTCTTACAAGTTAGACAGATGGTTAAAAAAAACGTCATTATTTTGATAATAAAGAGACAATTTGTACTTAAGGTTTGGTATAAGCTTTGTGTATTTATTTTAGATATATATCGGTGGACGTGACGCTGCAGAGGCTGGAGAGGCACTCATTCTACAGCCTGAGGAAAATCACCCACATGTGAGTAACTAAAGGAAAAGGGCGCACTCTTTATTGATCGTTATTGATTAAGCTGTTCCTTTGGTCTCCGGAGAGAAAAATGCTTAATTTTGAACCTTGCCGGCAGCAAATGGAAGCAAGGGAGAAACACATTAGAAGCTTATTTCTCTCCTGCAACACCACTCACTGCTCCTCATCAGAGCAGTTTTGCCTCACTGGCAATTCAAGAAATATAAAAAACAGTTCCCTGTTGTGGGATTACTACATGCATATTAGATGAGAAACAATTCAATTTGATGACATAACTTATCATCTGGATCATTACTACTGAGGCTGGTCTAAACAGACAGTCAGAATGAGCATGTTAGAGCCGAACAACAGCCAGGATTTGGCTCCTCTGCTTGTCTTCTTCATGCTCCAGCTCTTGTTGAAGCAGCTCAGGGGAAAAAGTCTAGCAAGGTGCACTCTATTCTCAATTATGGGATAGAGATTTATGGCCGAGTCTCCGGGTAGACCACACACTTTCCAGCAGAACACCTCCTAGCACTTCATATATTACTGCAAGACTTCCTGCCTATGTGAATGATTTGTTCCAAGTTACAGCATCTTGTAACACAGCAGTTTGTGTGTACGCAATTTGTTTCCACTCTTCACTTACTGTATAAAATGTGGGCATGCGTAGCCGTTTGAGACAGTAACTATAATTAACAGCTACAGAAATTAATCTGACATGACTTGATGCATGTGTGCGTATCATTTAGCTGTCATTTTTATCTTAATTATCCTTCCTTTTAGTCTTTCCTTATTAGCCCCCGAATTCCAGATTTCAAAATGCAGACAGAAACAATAATTCAAACTGCTCGCTGAGGGTTGTATCTGTGTTCTGGTGGTGTATTTTGGATCTCCGGGGCCCATTTGCCACTGATTGGTGTGGTGTAGTGCCATACATCAGATAATAGCATCTCTCTCAGGTTTCCTTCAGGGTCAGACACAAATTAATGCTCTGCTTCCTGTTGGCTGCTTGAGGCCGACAGCAGCTGTGGATCCAGGACTGCAGTCGGAGCTGAGAATTCAGAGGGGGCTGGGTGAAGTTTGTATCATGCCACCATCAAGTGAAAGCTCCAATTTCAAGAATTCCTGGCTTTTACTGGGAAGCCAAAATTGACAGTTTTTTAGATGGATAAATCTCAGTTTTGGTAATCTCTTGGCAAATGACACAATGTAATAATAATCAACCTATACGTACACACACAGTATACGAAAGCTTCTACATTCTCTGTCATTTGTGGGGAAAAAACCTCTGGCACAAAGGAAAGTATGTATTTCATCCTTACTGCAGCAACAACAGCAGTTTGTTTGGACCATGTACAGGAAATAAATTGGGTTCTTAAAGCTGCAATAATCAGTATTTTTATATTAACCACGGATCAAACTTTTATGTGTAAATGTGAAAGGAGTCGCTTGTAGTGACGAATTATTAGTCGACTCTGCAGTTTCCCTCAGCTCTCTGGAACTTTATGACCCTCATTTCCAGCCACAGAACGCAGCAAAAAAGGTCTGATAAACACACTGTACACTACCTTCTCAGCACCAACGGCAGCCAAAGAAAGTCAGCGACTAGCTAGTGAACATAGTGGAGCATTTAGCAGCTAAAGAGCCAGATTTTCCTCGGGAGGAGGTGGAGACCAAAAAAGAGCTAAAAGGAGAGAGAATACTGGACTTAAATTTATCTGGTAGCCAGAAACAAGACTCTAAATGAATGTTAATGTTACCCCGTGGCGGCTGGATGGCAATTGTTTGCCAACACGTTCACTTTAACAACTTTATAAGGTGATAATATGCAATTGTTGTGTTTACTGCCCCCAAGTGGCCCGAAAAATCAATGAATGCTGCTTTAACATACTGTAGATGTCATGTAGAAATGATGTAGAAAAAAGGCCTGCACACCGAGAAAAAATAGGCTTTTCATATACAAAAAGGATACCTTTGATTAATTTCTAAAAACTGTGATAATGTGTGAAAAACACAAAATAAAAGTGAACATTTCGGTCATAAGAGCAACATCAGAGCAATTTAATGGTCACTTCGAAATTGTCACTTTTCTTTCACATTTTTCACACTTCGTCTCCCTTTGGAATATGAAATGAATTTATTCTTTTTGCATTTGAACAGCCTCTTCTACGCTTTTGTGCAGGGGAGGCCAGTTTCCTTCGTGATGATGGTGCTGTTTACCTTGGCGACATGAACCTGATTCTACTCAATTCAAGAGCGCAAACCTTTTCAGATTGCTTAGTTAACATGACCAGCCAAAGTCACCATGGCTGAAGAAAGAAAAGACCACCCAGCACCCTCAGAAACACAAACTTTATCAATAGAAAATCCAAGTAAAATGAAATCAAATTCCCAACAGCACTGTCTGACTGACCTTCTGGAGTTCAAAGAGTTGTGACAAAGATTCAAACTCTTCACCTCACCTCTTTGGCTCAGCCAAAACTCAGGTGCTGCCACTCAGGAGTTCTGCTTGACAGACTGTGTAATGGTTAGATTAGCTGATAAAACTGCCCTCCAATATTACAGTGTTGCTCTAGTCTTAATACAGCATCGTGGGGAAGATGAACCTCTCCCACTCAGAGACTTCCATTGACCTGACCACGTCTGTCTGCTGGGCTGAGTGTGGTTTGCCAGGTGTGTGAAGAAGGGCCAGCACACACGTTCCAGAGCACCACATGGCTTCAGACAGCAGAGAGAGGTGTTCAGTCCAGCCTAGGGTGGACCAGAGTAAACACACTAATGAAACACTAATTGGACTCTACTTCCGGCCCTGGCTGTCTGCGCCGAGTTTCCCTTCTCTTGCACCCTGGCATGCACCTTGTCCTGTTCTGTCAGCGAGTTTTAAGACCATGCAGTGTGCGTTGCTGAAAGCGTGTACAAATAATTTCATATTTCTCCTCTGCCCTTTACTCATGCTCTGAAATAGTTTTTATATGTGGAAGTGAATTTTCACTACATTTTTGTCTTGTCTGTTCTTTCAGAGAGATACGTAATGCAAAAAGTCTGACCTACGTTGACCCAGAAGCCTTTAAAAATCTCCCAAACCTCAAATACCTGTGAGTATTTTTCATTGCACGTTCATTTTTTAAGACTCATACCACTTTTTGTCACTGAATTCCACATATTGACAACATTATGGTAATCCTAAAAGATGAGGGGTGTATATTTAAAATGCTTAGGTCTGGCAATAATTTGGACATTCTGATCTATTCATAGCATTGTGTGTGTCAGTATGGGCAAGAATGAGTCATGCTTCATTTGAGTTTAATGCAGTGGTACAGGTCGACTTCAGAAAAGCTACTGCACACACTGAACGTTTTAGAAGAAATTCAACGTATTTGGCCTGAGAATGAAAGATGTCAATCTCGTGTAAATTCTTGACCCTTGGCTAGACAATTAAAGGTTGTTGTTTCCCTACAGCAGGTCAAAACTGTGTATCAGTGGTTTGTAACCAGACAATTTGCCTATTTGGTGTCATAAATAAACATGCCAGTAAATAAATTGGGCTACTTATTATTAAATTATGTCATCTACCAAACTCAGATGTTTCGGACTGGTTTTGTAATAGCAATGCTCACTATACTTTTGCATTACACTGTGGTCTGATATAATCCCACAGAGAGAATTAATAATAAGAAAATCATAAATCATTTTTCATAACATCTTTAAAGGCCCTTGTGTGGTCTGGTGTGTCTACTGTATGTCCTGACTGTTTCTATCCTCTTGCTATTCAGGGGAATTTTCAATACCGGCCTTACTTTCTTCCCTGACTTGAGCAGCATCCACTCTAATGACATGAACTTCATACTGTAAGTTGCTGTAACTTTACAACTTTTAAACTAAGCACACTAATCAATATTTATGCTTGCTAAAACTGCTGCTTGTAGCATTTTAATATCAGCAATTCATTGCCACATTAATTCAGAGCCATTACTCCAACTATCATAAACCAACAAGACTGTCAGCAAGATGATTAGCCATTATCAGCTTTTTCATGCACTACATTTTATACTGTTTAAGGAACAGAAAGATGGGTGTGTTGTTCCACTGCAAAAGAAAGGTTTTAGGTTTTCATAATTTTTGCAATGCCACAAGGAATAAAGAATGAAAGGGCAATGAAAAAACCTTTTACATGTTTATCCTCCTTTGTATGCCATGTAAGGGGGGCAACATTTTTGTTTGGAACACAACATTGTGGGGATTATGGGAAATGTGGTCTCAATTTTGAGAAATACTACCACTAACAAGACCGCTTCCCTTCATAAAATTGATTGTGTGGTATTGACATACAAAATGTTACACAAGCAGGGTTTGTATTTTCTCTCTCTCTCTCTGTGTGTGTGTGTGTGTGTGTGCTTGTGTGTGCATCTTTGTTTGAGTCAATAAGCATCTGTCTTACCACGTATAACCCTCTGCATGAAATGGGCCGCACCTTTACACACATCCTCACATCTTTGTGTCATCACCCTCTCAACCCAACTATCATCTAATTAGATTTTCCTACTGAGCCATAATACCTCAGAATACATTCATCAACTACATTCCTCCCCATGCCACTTTCCAGTAAAAGGTATTTATTTACAACACCACTTCATTTCCTCTCCATTCGGTGTCTTCCTTTGCAGGGAAATTGTTGATCATCCCTACATCACTGAGGTGCCTGCCAACTCATTCCGTGGCATCACCAGCGACGTGCTGACAGTGTAAGATATCTGCAACCACATGCATGCACACATGCAGATACACACATACATGTGTGAAATGTACAAAAAGCTCTGTTGCTCACACCTAATGCAATTACATGCATAAGGGAAATGTTAACTAGATAGACACTGTAGTAAATAGTTAGTGCTATAACACCGGTATTGGCCTTTATCCCTAAATCCAATCCAAACCCTAAAATAGCCACTAGAAGAAGTGGGGACTGGCCAAAATGACCTCACTTTAAAAACATGTCCTCACTCTGAACTCACTTGAATCTCACAAAGTTAGCAAAAACAAGCACACAGATGCTCATACACAACAGGCAATCACGTGTATGCGGTTAGGTTTGGGAGAGCAAGGGAAGAGGGATTGCAATTTTAATCCACAAAACAGTGTGTTACAGAAACTGTTGGCCTAAAAACCGCAAAATTGCACAGACGGATGAAACCTCACCATAGACTGTGAAATAAGTAGGTTCTACTTATCTCTGTCAGTGCTGCGCAGAAACAGATGAAGCATCAACACATGGAAAATATTTTCATTCAGTCAGTGCTTTTTTATTGATATTACTGTATAAACTTCTTTTTTTGTTCCAGGATGCTGTATGGGAATGGCTTCAGAGAAATCCAACATCATGCCTTTAATGGGACCAAGCTAGACCAAGTGTATGTATTTTATGTTAAATGCCTTGTTTATTTAATTTGACAACAGTAAAGGAATAGTTCGACAAGCTAAGCTAACCAGCTGCTGCCTGTAGCTTCATATTTATCATACAGACACGAGAGTGGTATCGATTTTCTCATCTAACTCTCACCAAGAAAGCGAATAAATGTCAAACTATTCCTTTAACAATTCTGTTCAGCAGTTTCAGACACACATCAGCTCATGGACACACTATCACACTGAATAGTCAGAGCAGTGGTAGGCCTATAGTGGTGTTACTGTTGAAGGTTATTTTTTATTCACTTGATAAACTTTCACAAATGTCACAATTTCTTTCTCTGGGACACCAGAATCAGTCGATTTAGAGGTCTTATAGGTCTCAAAAAATTAGGTTGCTCAGTATTTTGCCTGGATTAAACCACTTCTGACATCTGGCATGTGTATTTCCTTACCCAAAATTGCACTACAAAAGCAGCAGGATCACAGTTGGGTCTCTACAGGCCTTCTCATATGTACTCAAAAAGGGACTAAGCCCAGCTCTTGATTAGTAGGCCTACACTGGAGTTCTCATGGGAAAATATGTTTCCAAAAGAGGGTATCAGGAAGTCTGCATTAAGAGTTCCCCACTCCCATACACTCAGTGACACTGGACCCTAGATTTGTGTCAGACTTGAAGAAATCAATTTCACACTTATATATTCAATAGCCTCAGTTGGATAAATTACGAGAGAATGGGTAAGCGCTGCTTCCCTTTCCTCTTTTGTCGCAACATGTTTTCTTTCTTCTTGTCACCCCCTGGTCCAGAATCCTGCATATTCAGGATATGAGGTATTAATGATATTAATTTAAGACCCCTCTCCTCTTTTACAACACCTACACACATCCCAGGTCCTTATAAGAGTCTAATTAAGCCATCGGTCGGTGACTAGTGAGTCTTTGCACATGGGTGTTTGTGTTGGCGCTTGATCTGCTCTGAGGGGAGAACTGATCCCAGCACAGCCTGACCAAGACAAACACACCCCTCACAGGTCTATTATCCTTATTAGATTTAAGGGATTCAGGGAGATGTGTAGTGAGGTTGCAGTGTGTTTAAGGAGTGCGCCATCACATCTTATACTGTTTAATTTGAATCAACAACGTGAGTGAGACCTTTTTCTGTCATGTTTCACCCCTGAAATGAGAGAAAATAAACAAAGGAATGTGCAGTGATGAGGCCTGGGAAAATATTATGCCATGCCTCGCCTCTGTCAGTCTGATTGAAATGTGAAGGATAACTTTTCTCTTAATAAACTTAAATTTGTGCTTTCCTGTCCAGCGACCTTCACAGAAATAAGTATCTTACCAAGATGGATGAAAGGGCTTTTGCAGGCACCATCAGCGGCCCCATGCTTCTGTAAGTATGCGAAGGGTTGACTTATCAACTCTGTTTGTACTTTCACACAAGTCTTACCACATGTACAGTACTATTACCACGTAAAAAGAATTATAAAGCCTAATCTGTTGTCTAAATAAATATAATAAATAAATTAAATAAATTGGATCTTGGTGGAATATGGTTTTGGGTACACACTTAGAGTGCCTGTAGTTTACAACTTTTAGCCTATGTTAAAGCAAAACTATGTAACTTTGAAAGACAAAAAAGCGCATATATTCTCTTACAAATGAAATGTTGAAATTATAAGCAATAAAATGCACCCTTGTTCAATTAAATACACTCTGGAGTTTAACTGCTACAACCTCATTTGGTCTGGTATGACCAGTAGCTAAGGATAGCTAGCTATATTAGCTAATGTTAGCTAACTAAAGATAAATATTGTTTTGGAACTTACATTAGTGCGTCAGTTCGCTGACAATACAACTCTATTTGTGCTACTGTTACACTACGTTTTAATATATTTACCATAATTTACACTTGTGGCCACAGTGGCTCTGGTCACATGGTCTCACTTTAAAGAAATAGTTGGACATTTTGGGAAATATGTTTGCTTATTCGCTTTTTTGACACCAGTTTTTGTACGAATTAGACAAACAAAATATTATGTGTTAATTAGTGAGCTTTAAAGGTGCTGCTAAGTAGTTTTTGTTACTTTTGAAAGGAGCCCGGCTAGTTGTTTCCCCCGTTTCCTGTCTTTGTGCTAAACTCAGCTAACTGGCTGCTGGCTGTAGCTTCATATTTACTGTACAGACATGGAAGCGGTATTGATCTTCTCATCTAACTCTTGGCATGAAAGCAAAGTATTACTGTTTCAATTATGTCAAATTTACGCATAACAAACTAAAAAGTGTATATATCAATAAATAACAGGCCTAAATAATAGGTTTGGTAATTTCATCATTCACACCATGTCAAGTTAGATTTCAACAATTTCCTCACTCATAATGTGCAGACTGGATGAGACATGTCTGCGAAATGGGATAGCATCAAAGAGTAAAAGTCATTCCTCCACAGCTGTGTCTTTGACCAGGAAATCTGAAACGCACTGTGTGAAAGCGTGTGAGGGAGAAACTTCCGCCGCTTCTCTGATACTGTTGTCTTTTTTGCCGTTCTCAAGATTTTTAAAGCTGAGTCCTCGTTTTCAAAAGGTGTTTGATGCCAAAACCCGTTACCACGGCTATCTAGTTGCTGTTATGGCTCTGATCTAGCCATTGAGTGTCTAGTTAGGTAAATGGGGTTCGTGTGCAGGTCTTCTTCCTCTGTTCCAGTGAGGAACATGTCCTGAGTGAGGTCACCTCCATGAGGTCATGAGCTTAACATCTGGAATGACAAAATCAGACTGACACTCATAGAGTCGGTGCTCCTTTTTTTTTTGTTTTTTACAGCCTTACACAATGTGCCCCATGAGAGGGGAAAAAAGAGCAAAGGACAGAGAAGTGGGGAGAGCAAATGGGACTAAAAAAGAACAATTCAGCTCTTGGCAAATGTGGAATTGTTTGGCTTGTGTTTCTTTTATTTAATCAAATTAATAAGCAGATACAATGACTTGGAGGTTTAACGGGTTAGGAAACTAAAGAAAGCAAAAGAGAACTTGGCCTCTACTTGGCCCCTGGAAGGGGGGGAGTGTCCTGCTGAACAGAGGAATGTCCTGATACTGGGATCACACAGGATGTTGGTGAGATTGTCAATCCCCTGCATGTCTTTGTCCCGATGAGGTTGAGCTGGCTTTGGCATGACGGCCGAGCGCAAGAAATACCACATGTAATAGTTTAAAGATGATGAAGGAGTAAGGATCTCACTCTAGGAAACAGATGGAGGGTGTTGTTTAATCCATCTATGAGCTCTCCGGGCTCATCATGTCTAGCTCCTCTGTAGATTTGCTGATAGTACCGTTTGTTGCTGAAGTCATAAATGGGGCTAGGATGTAGCCAGGAATTATTGGGCCCATGTAGTGGAGGTAACTCCGGCGCCCTCTCACCTGTCCTTTCATTATTAGAGCCAAAAACAAAAATCTATGTTAATGCATCTTATGTATCTTCTTAAATGCCTTCTTTCCCATTCTGTCTTGAAGGGACGTGTCCCTAACAGGGATCACCTCCCTGCCGACCACAGGTATGGATTCTCTCCGGGAGCTGAAGGCGCGCAATGCCTGGGCCCTCAAGAAACTGCCGCCCATCAAAACCTTCAAGCACCTCACCATCGCCAACCTCACCTACCCCAGCCACTGCTGCGGCTTCAAAAACCTCAAAAAGAAACGAGGGTGAGCTTTCATCAATTCTTCATTTTGTATTGGTCGAACCAACTAATGAGAGTCAGAAAAGTCAAGTGGCGGCATCACAAGAAGTATGTCTATAGTTTATAAAATACAAACAGCGTCCCAATAGAATGCTCTGGTAGTCTGTGTTTTTTAGGATGATCTACCACAGTGAGTGGGGCAGCTGCACTTGTATGGTGTGGATTTTGGCAGGGATTTAATCAACTCTCTGACGTGTTTACCTATAACTTCTTACAGTGCTGCCATAATTAGTGTCACTCTTTGCTGTTATTGTAGGAAGAAGGTTGAGCCAGACTAATAATGACTCTCAAAACAGGAATCACTTTTCTTCAACTGGATATATAAATGATTTGATCTGACACTTAGTGCTAGTGTGGACTGAGGCCAGGTCTGTGTTTTTTTGTCTAATTTAGGACTACAGTACTATTTTATGGACTCAGTCTTATGTGTATTGGTGTGTATGTGTTTTTCAGCTTTTTGGAGTACATCATCTGTAACCTGACTGCTTTTTATGACCAGCATCACAAGCGCTCTGTGGGGCCCCTCCGCATGCCTTCCCTCCAAGGGGACAGTGTGGTGGAAACAATCCCAGACCAGGAGCCAAGCGACGGAGGCCACAGAGAGTCCCAGCAAGACTGGAGGAGAGGTGACTTCCATGGCAGCCTCCACTACCACGCCTACTTTGGGGGCCAGCCAGATGAGGATGTGGGTTTCGGAGAGACCCTCAAGAACCCCCAGGAGGACACCAGCCAAGACTTTGACAGTCGTTACGATTATGTGGTGTGTGAGGAGGGAGAGGAGGTGGCGTGTGCACCAGTCCCCGATGAGTTCAATCCTTGTGAGGACATAATGGGTTTTGGCTTCCTGCGAGTGTCTGTGTGGTTTGTGAGTCTGCTGGCTGTTCTGGGAAATGTGGTGGTGCTCCTGGTGCTGCTCACCAGCCACTACAAGCTCTCAGTCTCCCGCTTCCTCATGTGTCACCTGGCCTTTGCTGATCTGTGCATGGGGATTTATCTGCTGCTTATCGCCTCTGTAGACCTCCACACACGAGCCGAATACTTTAACCACGCCATAGACTGGCAGACGGGCCCTGGCTGCGGACTTGCAGGGTTTTTTACGGTCTTCGCGAGCGAGCTGTCTGTCTACACCTTGACTGTGATCACTCTGGAGAGGTGGTACGCTATCACCTTTGCTATGCGGCTGGATCGTAAGCTGCATCTGCACCACGCGGCAGCCGTGATGCTAGGCGGCTGGATCTTCTGCCTACTCCTGGCCCTGCTCCCACTGGTAGGGGTGAGCAGTTACCAGAAGGTCAGCATCTGTCTCCCAATGGACACTCAGTCCACAGTGGCTCAGGTGTACATCTTATCAGTGCTGGTCCTCAACATCCTGGCCTTTCTTGTTATCTGTGCTTGCTACTTCAAGATCTACTGCGCAGTGCACAACCCTCACTACCGTTCTGGATCCAAGGACACCAACATCGCCAAGCGCATGGCTGTCCTCATCTTTACTGACTTCTTGTGTATGGCCCCTATCTCCTTCTATGCCATGTCAGCTGTGCTGGACCGGCCGCTCATCACCGTCTCCAACTCCAAAATTTTATTGGTGCTCTTCTACCCGCTCAATTCCTGTGCCAACCCATTCCTGTACGCCATCTTCACTAAGGCCTTCAGGGGGGACATATTCATCCTCCTCAGTAAGGTGGGCCTTTGTCAGCAGCGAGCACAGCTGTTCAGAGGCCAGACGGTCTCATCAAAGGGCAGCAGTGGGACATCTCAGGTCCGTAGAGACAAGGATAAAGTTAGGAAAGGTGGAAACGGGGGCCAGGAAGAGGTGCCCATCCATCTGAAGAAGTGCTCCGGACATACCTATCACCAAGCAGTCTGCCAGCAGACAAACCCTGAAGAGAGCCAGAGCCTGAACACGTGAGCCAAACACCAGCTCGAGGTAGTAAAGCAAGACAGGTTCAGGTGGGAGAGAAGAGCCCTTTAAGTGTTTGTGGACAGATCTGTTTGGATATTTAACAGAAAGCTCCAGTATCCTGTATCTGCTTCAATTGCCAGGCCAAGTTCAGCTGTTTTCACAATTTCGGCTGTGATGATTTTATGGTTCCAGTTGTTGGAGAATATCAAGTGTCACTGAAATATGAGCCCGACTTCATCTCACTTATAGTCCTTTGTATTTGGAGGGACTGGCCAGAAGAGAACAGAGATTATTTAAAGGAAATGTAGTAAAGATAAAAACTCAAACATACATATATAACTACGAATAAATCTATTTTTTTCATTATCTTTAATTATGTATAAAGTTTAATTGCAAATTATCTCTGCACAGTCTAGCATTGATATAGAAGGAAATATAACAGATTTTTTAAAGTAACTAAGTTTCATTTTCCTGTGATAAGAAGACCTTTCTGAGGTATTTATACTTGGTTATTGTGTTCAAGGACAGCCTGCTGGCTCAGTGCCGTTCACAGTGGAAACTTTATCCAGTTTATGAAAATATAAAAACACTGCATTTCTTATTGTCTTATCAATACCTCTCTATGTAATGTAAATACACAATAGCGTTTGGTGATTTATGGATGAAAACAGGACGCTTTGTCTGCAATTTTCTGCATGTCTTTTGTCTGTTTACCTGAAACTGAAAAGTAAATATGGACAAGTATAGTATAGTACTTGACTGTGATGTTGCAAAGAATGTTTTCACAGTGAAAGTGGACTCTGAAATTGTACTTTTATGTGGCTTATGCACCAAATTGATGTGTCATTTTCTTAGATTCATAAAATATTTGTGTACTTTTGTTCTTTATGTTATTGTGAGTTTTTAACCAAATATAGTTACTTTCATCTTTTTCACATTGATCCAGCAAAACAGTTTGCAGAGGTACGAGAGCATGTGATCCAATTACAAAAGTAAACACAAGACATATTTTGATTATTAGCAATTTTCTACAAATTACAGACAGGTATGATAATCACGAATACATACTTTTAAAGCCTTCCCTCTCCTTTGGAATGTCATGGTTGTTTTTCTAGCATGATCGTGATATTTTTCCATCCTCTTACGGAAACAAGTGACTTATACAATCAGCAGAGATAGCTTTGCCTTCACAGGGAGAGCTTAAAGCAAATACAGCCGAGACACGTGCGAGCTGCACCGCTGTAACTTGTGCGATATTGAGCCATTATGAGTTAAAGGACACCCTCTGCCAATGGCAGCTTAACATCTGGTTAGCATTTCATCTGCTGGGTGACATTTTTTCAAGGAAATACACAGATGAACAGGGGGGACTTTCCAGGAAAGAGGGATCATTTCAGACCTTTTTTAATTTTGCTTGCAAAGTCTTCATGAAGATATTTGACCAGACTGCTGGACAGTTTGTTTCAGTATGAAAAATATCGTACAACATTCCCAACTCTATATCACTCTAATGCATTCTCCAAGCATCAGTGATTTTGAAATTGTTGAAACCTCAAAACTGGAGGGATTTCGAGTTTTACAGTTGAAAAAATTAAGAGTGGCATCTGCTCGCTGTGTTCCAGACTTGACTCAAGCTTTAAATTCCTAACAGACTAACAGGACATCATTTTCTGCTGAATGTTTTCCACAGCTTCAGTGTTCATCTCTTCCAATCACCCATTAACAACAATCCAGTGTGGACCCTTCAAATGCTAAGCACACAGAGCTGGTGCATGATGTGCCTGGCTGCGTTTGTGAGGGCCTCCTCCCTTCCACTGCCAGTTAATGTTAACTCACAGTTCATACTTGTCTCACGAGTGTGTGCACGTCGAGGTTGATAAAAATCAAAATCACTGCACATTTGCGTGGGTGAACACGAAGAGACTGCGGGTGGTGACATATACCTGCAGTGCCCTCTGAAATGGCACCTCCACTTAGGATTCATGAAATTGTCAAGTGTTCTCTCAAAGCCATCAGGACTATCATACAAAACATCAGTGAATTGTAGGTTCATGACCAAACCAATAGACAGAAAGGGCCAAATGAACCCATCCAGACTTGGACTGGATTTATTTTGACATTCTTCATGTAGCTGGTTCTCAGGCCTCCCTGATAATTCCTCTCCCGGTATTTCAAATAAACCCATCTCCGAGCCGTTCCTCAAATAAGCAGGGCAGGACCCGACGATGCACCTCGCTAACACCAGATTAGGTTGCTAAACTCAAATACAGTGGGAAAAGAATCCTGAGAAGGACTGAACAGAGAAATTGAGGTTTCTGCCGGGAGATTTAGAATAGCCTCGGCCGCTCGGAAGAGGTCAAAGTCTTCAAGAATCCATCCTGCTCTTGTTCCTGGGAACATGAAATCCCTGCATTTATGACGTCATTCCTTACGTTATTCCATGGGCCAGTTGGCATGGACGGTCCTCTTGAAGAGTCAAGTTCCTCTCTCGCACAGAAAACTCTTGAATGACTACTAGAGCGAACCACAAAGTTTAAGCCAGTGAAAACATTTGTCCCTGTGTTCTGAAAGTGGTTCTACTCATCTTAAGCATAAAATTTAGGACAAGGGTTTTATATTTTCTGCTCTCACCAAACATATCACCATGACATACATGTTGATCCATGAATGATCTACATCCATGCAGGACAATAAGAATCCCACTATGTGCTTTATATATTTGTGTGGATGTCTGGGTCATTATAAACTCATTGGCATTGCCCAGGTGGAGTGCATGGCATGCGACCAAAATGACTAAATCAGAATGCCATATTGTTCATTAAATGCCCACGGGAAGAAAACCTGGCTAAAGGCCTTTGTCAACAAATTAAGTATTTTAATTGCTTAAGTGTGCCAGCTTTGGCGGTTGCTTTTGGTGGTGAATGGGGCTAATTACTTGTGCACTGATCCTTGCAAAAGGCTGTTCTTGCTACAACTTCATTTTTTCAAGATCTCCTAATAGATACCAAGAGCTGCTGGGGCCTTAAGCAACTGAGTTGCACTAAGTATGCAGCTTTGCATCCTACTGCAACACAGTATTTGAACTGTTCTCTTGTGCCAAAGACGATTGGTCACAACCGGCTTTCTGCACATCATCTTTCTCCTAAAGGACCTGTGACCTATCAGCAAAGGTGTGGACTCAAATCACCTCACGGCGTGGACTTGAGTCAGACTCAAGTCTTGAATCTGGTGACATTATGGCTGAGGTATACTCAAAACGAACTACTTTGTATGACGTGTCGTTGGATCATGTTTAAAGGCAAAAGTGTTCATAGTTGTTCCGAAGGTCCACACTTGAGGCGGGACAAGACGCGATCATTGGGCAACTGAAATGCTAACGAGGGATAACAACGCACACCTTAACACACCTGTTCGTTTGTCCGATATGGGACAAAGGTGTTGGGGGAGGAGGATCAGTAGGAGCCTACTGCCACCTTGCAACTTGACTTTAATGAGAACACAATTACTATTGACATTAAAGCTGTCTTTGTTCTATTCAAGTGTCCCATTAAGTCATGACAGTGTGACAGTGAGCCAACATGAACAATACCAGAACCCTGAAACTGAAGCACAGGGCTTGAAACACAAAGTCAGGACTTTGTCTTGCCTTGGGACTTGACTCGAGACTTCATAGCCAAGACTTGAGATTTACTTGTGACTTTCTCCCACCTCTGCCTATTTGACACACTAGATTCATTATGGGACACTGTAAAAGGCATGAGGAAAAGGAGGAAAACCAGGAAAGGAGGAATCTCCATTAGAAATGGATAGAGGCTCTTTGTCCCAAAGAGCTTGACATTTTCGGAGACTACGGTAAACTCAACATGCCACAGCCAACAGGCCTGGCTACTACATTCCACTGAAGCCTACAAACTCTATTTTGCCATGCAGCTGATTGGCAGTCACCGTCAGTTAGCTGGTAAGCAGAGAAAGCTATAGAGTCTAAGCTAGACATCTCCTGGGTCTCATTATAAGCCCCATTCGCCAGCAGCTCAGACTCTTATGTCTGAGTGCCCAGGAGTAGCAACAGGGCCCACTCCATCAGGAGCAGCCAGGGATACATTCTTCCTCCACTAGGTCTGTTCAGGGCTGAATAAGTCTTTGTGAAGCGTGATATATTGTAGAAGTGACAGCCTGCCTCAAATCCATTTACAATCAAGGGCAAAAATCTCCATGTAGTTTCTGATTCGACTTTAATCCCAGACAGCACCGCACCTTTATCTCATAATTACCCAAAAGGAAATACACAGGGATTGTATCAGTTTGGGTAGGCATTAGAGGAAACGCCCAGGCTGTGCATACCCTGAAAGCCATCCAGACGCTGGATTATACACCTAGAAAAGTGGAACTGAAGGCAGGCTGGAGCAGATTCTGGCTCTCACACATCAATATCGTATCAGATGTAGTCAGGAAGTGATTCCCAACCAGGGCTCCATGTACCCCAGGGGTTACCTCTGCTTCTCCTTGCCAGGATATGTGGAAAGATTAGAGTAACTCAACTAATTTTAAATAATAAAAGATTCCATTAAAGAATACATAACCATATTGAGGCAGCTATAACACTTGAACACACTTGCCATTGAGCGTGCGAAAACTAGTCAGCAAGCGAGCAGAAAGGTCTAAACGGTTAGCTTAAGTAATCGATAAATGGATTAAATAAACAGCGAAAAGTAATGGATAAACAGTTTAAATAGTTAGCCAAAAGCAAAGTGGTGGAAATTGCTAAAAGTAATGGGTAACATTAAGAGGTAAATTGGTACAATAATAAGCTAAGAGTACAGGGTGAATAGTTGAAATTGCTAAAAGTAAAGGATAAATGCTGAAATAGCTAAAAAGAAATGATAAATGGCTGAAACAGCTGAAAGTAATGGATAATAGTTGAAGCTAGAAGTAACGGATAAATGTTTGAAATGTCCAGCCTCTGCCACTCCAAGTGGCACAAATGCAAACTTGACCTGACTTAAACATCGGCAGCTCAGTTGTGTGGTAAAGAAATATAGTTATATTAAGTGTGTCAAATAACATCCACTTTAAAGTAAACATTTGGCAGATAACTTAATGCATTCAAAGCACAACCCTCTGAGCTTTGTTCCAAACTTGATTTAATTTAAAAAATTAAATGAGTAATATGAACAATACATTTCCTTAATCATCTGAACAGCAGCTAGAACACACGCACGACAAAACAATTAGAAAGCAGAGAATACATTTTTAATAGACATCCTTTTCATAAGCTCGTCAATCATTTGTGAATATCGGAAAACTGAAATAAAGTTCAAAAGGCACACGCAACATTCAACGATAAGGACATAAAATAATTAAGCGGATTAAATTTTCATGACTAATAACCACAGAGAGCTACTGAATGCCCAGGATTTCTCCGTGTTTAAACCTCTCTCTTGGCACATTTATTATTTGAGGATGGTGATGGGCCACTAACAGTTTCTATTTAAAAGTGACAGCCCTTTTATGTACACTGTTTTGAGTGTACATAAAACAAAATAGATGCAATTAATTTTTAGTTAATGGGGGAAAAAAATCTGAAATAAAATAAATCATTTTATTCCAATTAGATCATGTATGTGAAAATGTAAGAGAAGAATCTTTTATTTTCCACTTCTTGGTTCTATCAGTCACCCCATCAGTGCTTCCTTGGTGTTAATGGGGTTTCTTTAAAAACATACTACTCTATAGAGCCTACCATCAACCAAATCGACACAACAGTCAAAAAACACATACTTTATTTCAAATTGCTGCAACAGGGGCACTAAAAACAAACTGCAGAGAAACACACGAGCCCCCGAGTTAAACTCACTTCGATAGAAAATATTCTCATTTAAAAGTCATGAATAAAATGAAAGCACAGGAGAACATATGGTGGACGAAATGATTTGGAACACAGCGTTAGGTAGCTTTGTCCAGCCAACAGAAAAAAAAGGAACACTTATTAGATTATAAGAGCACAGTTTGGTGCGGCTTTCCAACCTTTCAAAAAA
>NTHP01000258.1:28831-43423 GCA_003416845.1 Oplegnathus fasciatus | reverse complement strand
ATAAAAAAAAAAATAGAACATTTCATGAACTTTCAGGAATAAATAATCAAAAAAAAGGACACCGCCCTTCACCCACCAAAAAGAAAAAAAAAAGAAAAAATTAAATCTCTCTTTCACTGTTTCAGCTGTGACATTTTGAGATTATGGGGTGCGCACGAAAAATACATTTCCAGAGAAAAGCGGTGACGACACACACATCAATCAACATACACACACACGTGAACACTCACCACATGCCTGCGCAGTCAGTCACTGCCTCTCACTCTCACCCACACACAAATAGACAGAACAGAGCACGCTGTGGCTATTGATTGACTTGACTGACTGACTGATTTCACGACACATTGATAAACCGACAGTGCAAATTTTCAGACGGCTGCAGAGAACTAAAATAAGAGCAAAGAAGATACACCAACAGGACAAACTTTCAGGCATTTTGTACAATTCTTAAATGAATTCAGTGTTGGATCTGCTCTTTCTTTTTTTTGTTACGTTTTGGGATAAAGATGGAATGAAGCTCCAGAGAAGCCGATGAGGAAAATAACAGTATTTTTGGATTCAGCACTGCTTAGAAGATTTTAAAAAAATGCCTTTAAACCACTATTAGTCATTTTAGGATTAATGTAATTTTACCTTCTTTGTCTTAACCCTTCATCAAACACATTAAAAAAAATGTTTAAAACAATAACAGGTTGTTAACTACATAAAATACTCTGGAGCACCATTTTCATAAACATGAATTGAGACAGAATTACGATCCGAGAACAAAAATTAGAAGCCAAAAGGTGATTCTGGCCGTTCTAAAGGCAGCAATCTTGACTGGTGGCACTAAATTTGGATTTAAATGTAGACACGAGTCAATCCAGTCAACCGACTACAGTGCATCATGAAGGTGTTTCTCATCTACGGGGTTATAATGAATGACCTCTGACCTCCTGTGGCTGGGCAGGTCAGGTCACCCTGGTCCACTACACCTGTACGATGTGAAATGCTTACTTTCCAATGTATGTGAATTCTCTCAGGAAAAAAGGTAGAGAAGCCTGGGAAAAGAAAAAAAAAACAGATAAAGAACGCTCAGTTCACAGGCTTTCCCTTCCCCTGTAGGTTTCTCATCCCGCAAGGCTAGTCGAGTGTTTTTGACGACACCCAGGTTTTACGGTACCTCACAGTCTTTTGGGTTTGTCAGAGTTCTCAAAGACTCAGAAGAAGTTTCCTGAAATGAATCCAGTCACAGGATATGGAAGGATATTGAAGTGTCTGTTAACTGGATAGAAGGAGTTACAGAGTTCCTGCTCCTGTTGCTTTGTCTGTTTTTGTTTTGTTTTTTCTACTTCACCATTCGGCATCCCCAATGGCTTTGGAGAAGACATAGTCTCTCCCATTCAGATTCATGATCCCGTCCTTCAGGTGGAATTTCCATTTGTTCTTACTTCTGTGAATCTGGGGAGTATAGAGAAGGAAATGAATGTTGTGGGCGTCAAGGACAGATGGACACTGTTTCATCTTACAGTGGACACAGTCTCTAATGTCTTTAGCCCATGCACACACAAGACTCAGCCGGACACATACGCTGCCATATTAACCAGTGCTCAACCATAGTTCTTTATATGCACTGAATTAGCATCAAATAGTGTTGTGATACACTTTGGGCTGTAAGATACTGCCGATCAAACACTGCACTCAAGGAGTCAAAAATGTGCACCACGCAAAACAGCCAATATAATCATAACTAATAACCAGTAATAAAGGCTCTCACACACCAAAGGATTGTAAAATGCCTCTTTAATTGTTTACTTCAAGGCAGCAATTTCTTTGAAAAAAGAAGAGATGGAAAGTGTCAAGAAATAAACAATTTTAGAGGAATTCAGCACTTCCATCCTTTAGTCTGCGACAGCTTTTCCAGAGGAACTGTATGATGTAGGCAAAATATCATTACTTCAAAGTTGTAACAATATCTGATAGTGTTTGTTTAATTAATTACAGTTAATTACAGTTTTATTTAAGTGTGTAGTAAAATTGTCATGCTGCTGCTTTTGTTTATATTGTCTCCTTGGTTATCACCAGAAATATAGTGCCTGAAAAATCGATTTTTTTATTACTGAATGAAAAAACTACGTTGGCTAACTGGCGACTCATAATTGCTCGTAGGCGTAAAGGTAAGGGTCAATGTCAGCCTATATGTGTGTTAGTCCTGCAATAGACCGGTGACCTGACCAGGGTTAGATAGTTTAAGAACTGAAATTAAACAAAAAATGATTTACGGTTACAAAAAAGGGGTTTAGAATTTATACATGCAGGTTGATTGAGTTTTGTTGCGCCGTATTCTCTCACAGAACAGATCATTTCTTACCTTGTCATACTGGCACACCACTACATTCTCTGTATCAAACAGCTCCTGGTCCTCCTCATCACTGACATCATCCCCACTGTTCAGTGGCTCCTGACAAGGAAACAAAAACGAGTTCAACAATATTGAATCCCCTAGATATGGTGCAAAGTTGAAAGAGAATTTTAAAACACACAGGGTGGCTGACTGTGGCGAGCTAAAGGTTCCATTGATTATGTTGTAGGAGAAACAAACTAGTAAATGATCCATACTTATTATCTGGGGAAAAGACAATGTCATTACACAGTATAACATAACTTTATTATATTGCTTTTTAGCCTGTTGAACTTTTCAAATACTGATCCACTAACATCTAACACTGCAGTACAGCTGCCATTCAACAAGCATTTGTTCTGTGTCTGTTTGATTTTAAATTCTACAGTTTTGTCTCCGGTGCCCACCTCTTCCACCTGCCCATCCTCTCCCCCATCCTTGTCCTTCTCCTCCTCATCATCTTCATCATACTCCTCCTCCTCATCCTCGTCCTCTTCTGAGGAGGTGTCTCCGGTGCCGTCCACCTGCAGCATCATGGGAGGCTGCTGCGCCTGAGGCTGGGGTTGAGCCTGGGCCTGCTGCTGGGCCTGGGGCTGTGGTGGGGCCTGTGGTGCAGCTGCACCCTGGGCCTGCTGAACCTGCTGGACCTGAGCTGTTGCTGCCTGACCAGGCTGCGGGGCCATAGCTGCTGCCTGCATCACCTAACAGGGAAAAGGGAAAACAGTGATTGTCGGGCCATTAGTCTAATTAGCTAGTTAGGATTTAAAGAATGGCATAAATATATAGAAAATTTATAAAAAAACAAAAAAGGCAGGAATTATGGTGGGAAAACAGAACTATGTATTAGAGAAAACTCCCAAATGTATAGCAAAGCGCAATTAAATCAGAAATGAAGGAATTAAGGAAGTGCTGACCTGTGTATTGCCTTGGACTTTGTTTCCTGAAGCTAAGACAATCTGCTGCGGCTGGATGATGACTCCTGTTTGCTGGGGCAGGCCTCCCGGCAGAGGAGTCAGGACCTGCACAGACAGTAAACAGAAGAACCCACATTTTACAAAAACTCAGATAAACATTAGTGTATTGTCTTGACTTCTAAGGAAATGACATTATGCTGAAAAGCAGGGGAAGCTGGATTCTGGCTCGTCATGTAGTGATGCACGTTAACTGCATTTTTCTATTGCTGGTTCAATTGGAGAATTCACTGACATAAAGGTCATGGATAATATTTCTTAGGGGAAAAGGCTGACGTTTGAGTAGGCAAGTGTCCTCCTGATTTCCCAGAATTGTTTTATGTTTTTCATGGCATTTCTTTCCCCATAATTCAAGTTTTTATTTCCATAAGTTGGTTCTTCCACTGCTTCAACGCCAGAGGACCCACGGCTATGTGGCCATACAGCGTTATTTAACCTACTTGCCATGAACTGATAAGACACAGCATGTCAATTATTATCTACTATAAGCTGTTCATTGTCATTCTGAAGAACACAGATAAACAACACACATGCAGCCATGTTGCACTTTAAACCCACATGTTTTTACTTTTCAAAGATCTTGCGTCAGTTTACCAAAGCAAACAGTTCCTACCTGTGTAATGGGGCGTACCTGCTGTATGACCGGTGCCTGCACGCCACCAGGCTGCATCTGCTGCTGCAGGAGGATCTGCTGCTGGGGCTGCTGGATGATGTACTGAGCCCCATTGGGAGCGCGAACCACCTGCAGGATCTGACCTGAGAGACCAGAAAACAGGAAAGACGTGAGAGAGTGCACGCGCCTCTTGCAACTGCCAGGGGAACTTGGAGCAGTCGACGCATTACAACAGCAAATGTTATGAATGGACTTAATTTGGCAATTTGAATATGGAAGTATTTCTTCACAATGTGACGCACAGATAAACTTGTGTGAGTGTTTTACCTTGGCTGGTGATGAGCTGTTGGTATGGGGTTACACCTGTGGGCAAAGCAAGGGTTGCTGCGGTAGCTGCTGCACTCTAGAGGAGAAAAGGAGAACACACATTAAGAGTGACTGAAACAAGGCAGTGAGGTAGGTACACACTCACTTGCACACAACACACAAACAAAAATTGCATCTAAATATACCCTAAAGCTGGATCTTAGGGTTTAAAAATGTGGAAAACAAGACGGTTTAAGTTTTATGGTTGTCAAGGTGTAAATGCTCTATAGGGGTATTTAAAATACACACCAGGTACATACATACACACACACACACAGGTATTTATGACTTCAGAGTTAAGTATTTCTCTGCAGCATTTCTCTGGAGAGATTTTAATATTTATGAAATACAGCACAACCTCTTTGCAATTAAAGTGCTAATATTCATATTCCCTTGGCTGTCGTGATAAAAGCAGGCTTTATGCATTTGCATTCATTCATTTTATCTTCCAGGTTTGATGGTAAAAGGTTAGAAATTTGCAAGTGAAGCTTAAAAACGCTGTTTGAGAATTAAGACAAAAAAAAAACACAGTTTACTACAACAGCACAGATGCAAGCCTTGACATTAACAGATGGCTTGCCGAACCGAAGTGTTGTTAAGCGAAAGAAGTACAAAAGGAAGTGTTGACGCACCATTGTGTGAAATTAAAACTGATGAAGGAAAAGGTGTGTTTGTCAGTGTTTGCAAGACACAACAGGAGCATATAAGAGGATGTATGATCCCCGGCTTATCTTCACTGTAATCCAGGCTACTAAGCAACTCTCTGAAGGTCCTTCCTCTCCTCTACTCTCACTTTCTATGTCCTTCTGCCCCTCCATCTGTCTGTTACTAGACCAGTCATCCTGCTCTGAGCAAAAAGCCTGAAGAGACACATTAAGTTACTACTTTCTGACTGGCTACTAAATATGTGCATGGAAAGAAACCTGTAACTTTTTTTTAATTCTCTCAATAAAAATATATTAAACTAACAGAGTGCTTGTATGTTTTTGAGGTTGAAGTCAGACTGCAACAAAGTAAGACATCAAATTTGGTATTTTCTCACAGGCAAAATGGCATGTTTGTGACCAAAAAGAAGTGCTAAGCTTAGCTCTGATCACTGCAGTGTGAGCAGACAGATCAGCTGAACTGAAATTCCCGCAGTCTTGTTCACTTCCTGTCAACAACATCATATGACTGGTTATAAGCTACAGTTTGTGCTTTACTTCCATAGTTAAACTAGTTTTGTGTTACTTTTTTTACTTTTTGTATTGAGGAAGAGCTGCTCCCACTGTTGACTCACAAGCACCTCTGTCTGGTGAGAAAACCATTAAATGAAAACATCTGTTGTGACGGTGAGTATGCATGTTCAGAGAGCTATATGTGGCAGCCGCGTTAACAACAGCAGAACACATCAAATGTGATATAGTTGTGAGTGTACTGCCAACTTCAGTAAGCAAGGGAGTCACTGTAAATCTGTATACTGTGGAGGTCTGTGATTGTTGCATTGTATCTACTTATATGGACACTATCTACTTACCATCCCCGTTGCACTCATGTGCTGTAGAATCTTGGGATCCTGAACAATGACTTGCTGCTGGGGAGCTGCGGAGAGAAAATGAAAAAAAAAGAAAATGATTAAACAGAGAAATCTGTGAACACTGATTTGGTCTGGGGCTGTGCGATATGACCAAAATCTCATATCCAGATATAGGTCATTTCATATCCTGATAACGATACATGTCCCGATAAAGCACATTTTCTGCAGAGGTGTAGTGACGCGTGTACGCATAGTTGTGGCTTGTTTTGAAGGTGATGTTCCTATGGTGGCAAGTTTACATGTATTAGTCAACCATAACTGACCACACTAGTTAACGTTAGCTAGCTGTAGACCGCAGAAAAAATAATTAAATTCACTGTGCCGCTCAAAGGCTACACCGGCAGCTTCCGGCAACTTTAAGGTGGAATGTTTTCTTGCATGTTATTCAATGTATGAGCTGACGTCGTGAATCGATCAACGGACTCTTTTATTTGCTCTCTTGCATGACATACGCTTTAGTGATGATTGGATCTTCAAACGCTTAAAAAATGTATATGAATTTCAACCAGATTATGCGAACTGAGAATATTCTATTTCCTCACTTGGAGCAAAAAAACAGTAGCGGAGTCGTTCCAGTGCGCTCCGGCAGCACGACACCTATGATTTTCTGTGAAATCAATGAATAAGTAGTTTATATAAAATGCAAAGCGTCGTTCAAATGACCGTAAAGAGTGTGATTTGCGACACAACGAAATAAACAACAGAGCATAATATGAAACGATAGACGTTTTTCTATCATCACATGTTACATATCGACATATTGCACAGCCCTAACTTGGTTAAGTCATTTAATCTTCTACTGGCTCTTACAATCTAATGTTTAAATAATTTGGTAGTTGTGCATAATAATTTCTTTTTGAATATCAACTTCTGTCCTTTAATAGATTCATTTTCTTCAGAAACTCTTATTTTCAGTATTTTCTGTATATGACTTGTTCAAATGGCCATTGTGTGGTGTGCAGAAATGGTATTCACAGATGTTAGATGTTTCTACTGTTGCGTTTATTGCTAGCTGTTCTTTACCACCACGGTGTGACCAACCTTGCTGCTGCTGGGGAGGCAGGATCACTTGCTGGGCCTGTGCTGGCTGGGTCACCTGTTGCACTTGCTGGACCTGCTGAACCTGCTGCTGCTGTTGCTGAACCTGCTGCTGAGCGGCCTGCAGGGCTGCCTGCTCCTCAGTATGGAAGCCCTCCACTGCCTTGGACTGCAACAGTTTGTTTTCCCATAGCTGAAGCGTCAGGCAGAAGAAAGAGTGGTATAAGGGCACCATTTGTCTCAATGAGTAGTTTCTGTAGATATTTTCGAATTGGACTGATATCGGACATTAATAATATTTTGTGATTTACCACTTTCACTGAGACAATAAATCCATCCAGGGCATTCTCACAGAGATACACTTCATTATTGTATAAGGGATATTCTTAATTGAGTAGCTGGCATTCAGGAAAGTATAATAAAAGCTTGGAACCAGCTACTTCCTACGCTACAATGAACTAGAGGATGAAACACACCTCACCACACTTCTGCGGAAGTAACATTTACCCTATAGTGGTTATAAACAGGAACTATAATGCCGGGGACAGTTACCGTTTTCAGCTCCAGAAGCACTTGCTCATCCACTCCCTCGTCCAGGAACAGCTCTCGCACCTCGTTGATCACATCCTCAATCACAGACTTATATAGTTTAGGCTATGAAGAAGCAAGTACAAAAAAAAACAGGAAAGAAAACACATTTTCATTACTGTGTTTGCTACAGAAGACCCTCAAAAACAACATATATCTGATATGATCAATGTTTACCAATTAACTTTAAGAATCATGGCATGTGGTATTCAGAAATATGTTTAATAAGACCATCAGTTACTAATACTGCTTCACAGCTGTGATAAGCAGTAAAACACTGCATGTATAACAGACCATGTTACAACACACAAAATTTTGCCTTGCCAAATAAGCATAAATCAGTATAATATAGTAATATCTGGTGTATAGGTGTTCTCTATATGTAGCTCAACTCTAAAACTGGCCCATACAAAACAATCCCTGGGATTAAGCTATAACGTTTGCACGGCACTGTGTGGTTTGTTATGCTAATCCACATGAACCAGGTCTATATGCGTCAGTCTGTCACGACCAACAAGGTACACAGTACGCCCCTCGGGATACCGTGGCATGCATGGCGCACATCGGCGACAAACGCATACCGTTTAAAGGTCTATAACGGTCGCATTTCAGCACCGGAGGAAAGCGGTACAATGCAAACTAAAAGCGACGCAGGCCACCGCACTGCGCTCCCTACGCTGCATTGTCCCCAATGTCCGCAGCACGGACCTCGGCCTCTCCTTCCCTCCCCCTCGGCCTGTCTGCTCCACTATTTAAAGCACAGTCTGGTGTTTATATGTAGAGCCGGTGACGTAGCGTCGAGTAGCACCTTCCCATCCCGGGCAGTCTATATTAGAGAGCCAATATGGCTGTATAAAACCAGGCAGCAGAAAGGAGGAGGGCCAGAACCGGAGCGAGGGGAGACGTGGAAGCCATTTTACGGAGCGGCAAACTGCGCGCTCGACAGCCCCGTACATTGTACATTATGTGGCGGAATGTGAAGGATATTTTCGGTGTAATATCTTATGAGTGCTCGGCTTTGACTAAGTAATATGGCCTTGCCGATAGGGAGCAGGACAAGACTGTTATGAGATGGGTAAAAGTGGTGGTTTGGGACGGCTATCCTGCCTTCTGGTCGTGGAATGGTGGACAATGATGAGGCGTTAGACTGACCGTTGACGACTTTTCGGCTAAAGAGACTTTAATTTTTCGAGAAAATAAGCTTAATTCCTTCGCAGTGGATGGTGACAATGTGCTTTGCGTACATCTGCTTCGTATAAATTACGCAAAATAAACAAGTTTAGCCATTATTTGTCCTTTTTAACCGACTCATCGACACAAGCAAATGCTCTGGCCCTCAACTTCAGTAACAGCACAAGCATCAAATACCCAGAAAAACCCATTTCTTGAATTAATTTAGCCATACACAAACTGTAAGAAGCCTCTAAGACGCTACCATGAACCAGCCAACTGATTCAACCTGACAAACAGCTCAAAACTTACAACTTAAAAATTGCATTTTCATCACTAACCCCAGACCTCCACACCATTTTCACTTATTTTCTGATTTTTTACCGTTAACAGCTCCTCTTACGTTAGCTATATTGCTCATACCAGATGGTTTTCATCTGAAAGAACAATCCAGTTTCGAAAACTGATTAAAATGGCCGATTGACTAAACCCTGAGTCTTCATTTTTATTTGATAGAGCAGTGAAGTGTTTGATAAAGCAGATTCATTTTTAGTGAAATAAAAAAATATAACCAGCTCGTCGACAGCTTTCCGTTATCTTTACCCCCATTTTTCCCCGCTGACAATCCTTAGAGATTGATCCTTACCACTGGGTTCGAGTTAGCCGAGCTCGCCATTATACGCGTAGTGTAAAAACCACACGGAAATAGGCGAGAAACAGAGCCAAAAATTACGAAAAACGACTTAAAACAACTGGGAACGATATTTTAAAACAGCCGGCATCACTTTTGTAAATAAAACACAGTTTTAGCGGTCTTATTTACAATCCCGGGCTGCGACTCCCCAGCCGTCCTCCTTCCGTCGTTGTCCTGCTTTATATACTGAGCGATGGAGCTGCGAGTGCGCGAGACATAGGGCAGGGTCAAGCCGCACGTATCGCGAGATTCCGTGTGGAGTATGACGAACCAATAAATACACTTGCTGCTGGGTAATGTAGTTTAAATGTGGTGAGTGGTAAATAAATGTGCACAGATCGCATCAGCTGCGTAATGCTCAGTGATCTTGTTTACTGAATTAGGCCAACTGTAAATATCACGACCCATATAAGGAATTAACTACAACACTCCAGGAGCCATACTACTCCACACACGAGCACATGATAGTAGATAATATAACACAGATGTGGAATAGTAGATAATGAATTTGTATAGTAATTAAACAAATATAAACCCCAAAGGAAAAGCTGGATTTCAGTTTCAGCTTTATTATGTATTGTTTAGTGATTAAAACAGTGCTGTAAAATCTGATGACACAGAGCAGAAACTGTAATACAATTCTGAAATGCCGGGCCTTTGTAATTGGTCTCCATTAACACACTTCACACTCAAATGTGTATTTTCTATTTGGCTGTTTGTCTTGAAGAAGAAAATAGAAGCATAGTCTGTAACCCAGTGAAAATATGACATGTGTAATGTTAATTTATACATTTGTGTAGCCTGCTTTATGTTGTCTAATTCAAACTCTGTGACCATCCTTTTCGCAATTCCCTTTTTAGCATCACAATAAAAAAAAACCAATTTTCTTTATTTATAACACACATAAATCACCATTTCTGCACAACTGATTTGCTCGTGCAGTTTAAATGAGCTACATTTTTGAAGAGTTTTACACTTTTTTTTTGGTCCTATACTTAATGTCAACTTAAAAGCTTAGAAAAGCCATTTTTACTCTATAGTGTCAACAGGTGGTAGAGTAACTTAAGTACATTTCATCAGGTACTGTACTTAAGTACAGTTTTACGGTACTTCTAGGCTACTTTACTGAAGTATTTCCATTTACTTTATACTTCGACATCACTACATTGGAACATTGTACTTTTTACTTCACTATATTTATCTCACAGCTGTAATTAGTAGTATCTTTGCAGATTTCAAATTTGCCGTAGGAAACACGACTAGTTTATAAAATATCTTCCATTTTTATAGATTAAACTGTTAATTGGTATAAACAGTGTATACAACCAAGACCAACATTTAAATGCATTCATGTATCAGTGATAATAATCTGTTAATATTATTGACAGCAGCCATTCATCTGCATAATGAGTACTTTGATATTTTAAGTACATTTAGCTGATATATTTACTCAAGTTTTGAATGCAGGACTTTTACATGTAATGTAGAAGTTTTGACTTTTACCGAATTATAGGATCTGAATACTTGACTTTAATACAATATGGATGTTACTTTGAGTGGCTTGTCTTACACTGATTGGCTTGGTGGGTGCATCTGTGATAAAAAGTTTAATTTGAACCATTGAGAATAATAGCTACATGACCAGTTGGATTTTCATTCAACTCGGAGGGATAAAGCCTCTTCAGGCCCGAGCTGTAGCTGTCTGCCTCATGATGGAGTTGCCATTTATGCCATTAAGTTTATTGCTAATCAAATTAGATGTCTGTAATGTAACAGTGCTTCCGTGAGGGAATATTTGGTGCCTTTGTTTATGTTTCAATCGCACTTTTCATGCAGTAACATCTTGCCGCCACAAGAGTGTGATCACACCTCACACCAGAACTCCAGAGCTCGCCTTTCCTGATTCCATGACACACACAAACACACACACACACAATCCACTCACTTTGTATAGCATTCAACTATTTTACATGTAATTCAATTAAGGAGGGGTTGTAAGTTAAATTTTAGGATGAGCCACGTCCATAGGTTCTATCTGTGTAATCTAAAATACACCTGTCCTGACTACCAGGGGGACATTTCCAAAAACAATAAAGCTTTGCAGTAAATGAGAGCTGACAAGAGAACGTTACCTCCACTTCTGTCTCCATGGAAACTTGCCTCACTGGTCATTCTGTGGATATGGATGATATAGACCGGGGAACACACAGCTCTCTGCGCATTAATCCACTTAGCACTTCAGTGTGCCTCTCTCCAAGATGGAATGTCACAACAGCTGACTTCACTTCATTTATTTCACTGAGGGGAAATTAAAGGCCTACCTGACACTGATGAGAACATGCTTTTGAATTCACTTTGAAAAAAAAGAAAGAAAAGAAGTGTTGTGAAAGATATGACTGGAGACTTGTGTCTAGTATAGTAGGCGTTTCTCAGACTATGAGATGTGATCAAACATAAAGCTGTGTTATCTGAGGCATGTCGTCGCTACCTTTGAGTCTCACGCTCGGTAACTGAGTAGTATGATGCCCTCTAAAGATCTAGAGAATGCACACTTTTCTCCCCCCCCCTCTTTCTTTGCTGTAGTTGCATAGCAACAGAGGAGCTGCTAGCTCCAGTTGTGTTGGTGGTGGGAGCGCGCTGCACAGGGAGGCACTGGCTCGAGATTAAGCCTGTCTCGGCTTCAATTATGAATGGGCTTCCACTGCCACACGGCTCCAAAATGGCACCACTCAGATTGATAAGGCGTTGAGGAACTCTTTGGTACACTTAACTCTTTTACTTCTTTCCCTAAGGGGGGAACTGAGTTTGACTTTAATCAGAAGTATTGAACTTAAATGATTGGAGGAAGTAAATGAATAATTAACTGGCGGAAGAGGCATGGTTATGATAAGACCCTTGTTGATGGGAATATGTGAGGTTAATGATTGGGGTCAGTCTTGAGAGCAAATTAAAGAGTCTCCAGTCTCACAAAGCTAGCACTTTGCCAGTAAATGGGGGTTAGTGTGTGTTGCATGTTTAAGTGGTGAAAAGGAGGGGTGGGGGAGAAAGGGTGATATGCTTTCTTGTAATCCTTTACTATATTTAACTGTGAATCTTGAAAGGGAAAATAGTTAATTTGCTGCTATTGTTAGCCCACACGAACTGCCTACCAGTGATGCTGTTATTAAATGTGTCACAGTAGCTGACGTGGGTATTATTCTCTTTGACTTTTGGTTTTCGTGTTTGATCTGAGTCCGTCAAAAGGAACAGCCAAACTAATCTTCTGCAACTTGTATTTTTTATTATTGCAACCAACTGGAAGACAATACATCACATAAACATCATTGCAGTTTTTCAGAAAATGGAAAAACAAAATAAAACAACATTTATATATTTTTTGCCACGGTATTGGACAACGTTGATATTTACATGTAGTGATGAAATAGGTCTTGAAATCATTCTTTGGCAATATGATTGCACAATAAGGAGAGAATTGAACATTTACTGAAAAAACCAACACCTGGGTGTACTCTGCATCACATCTCACAGATCAATAACAGTTTTGCATTTTGACATCTCTAACCTATGGCTTTCCAATATTCAGCTCGGACAGTCACCGAAAATAATGGCAGTATTGTAGATAATTCTTGTCAGAGCGAAAAACAAAACAGAAAATGAAAATGCGCATAAAAACATCAACAAATAAAAAATGGCAACTGTTTTGTTTTTTTTAGAGCGCTTCATTGTATGTTTGGCAGGTTTGAAAGAAACACTTGTTTTAGGGGGCTTTTCAGGCAGTGAAGAATATTTCCTTTGCTTTAAAATGTCTCAGGTATATTTTATGTGTTGCTCTGTTTTTCCAGGACTCGTAGGTCAGGAGTTCATCTTTCCTGCATGTCACTGAGTGAGTCAGAGGAAAAAAGGTGGTTGCTAAAGCAACACATTCTCCCCTCGACATGCCTCTTGCCAGCTGAACACGTTATTAGTCACCACAACAGTGGACTGTTACTGCAAATACAGCGAAGTGCTTGACCTGGGCCGCGGGAGCACTCAGACAGATATCAGACGAGAGACGGATGGCACACAACAAGAACACCGACAGTGTCTCCTTTTAGCCTTTTTTAATGCGTCGGCATGGATACCATACAAAATGCAAAGCCAGTGATGCATGCTACAGGTGGCAGAGGACTGTACCAGTGGATGGGACATGCATTTGTTTGCCTGCTTGGCTCGCTGACAATCACTCAACAGCTTAAACAAAATCATGTCTGACTCTGCTGCTACAACCAAACCCAGCCTATGTTTTCTCCTATAAAGCTGCTTTTTATATGCACTGCATCTCTGCGAGTGTGGGGGGGGGGAATTAATACTTTAATGCATTCCTGTTTCAGCAACAATGGCAGTGCAGTATCTATATCACTTCTGATGCAAAAATGTCAAAGCTCACGACTGCCCTTGTGAATTTCAGTCAAGTCAGTGTTTTCATGACCTAAAGTGAGATACACATACACCTTGGCAAAATATAAAAAAAACCCCTCTGATCTCCTAATTGGGCTCTTGAGATAAATACGTGACAGACTGTATGCAAGCTTGACATCCACAACGGCAGGTAATTCCTTTAATCAAAGGGTTAACAATACTGTATGTAAATTAAAAAACAAACTTTTTTTTGTCATTTATGCCATCTCCTACATTCCTCTTTCTTTTCAACGCGACTCCCGAGTAGCCTTTTTTGGAGATATGAGGTTCTTTCAGGACACCTACAAAGTTTCCCATGCCCGTCTGATCCATACATTTACACTGAACAATGCAGATGGAAAATAAGGACACATGTACATTTACACACAGGAGAGAAAAAACAATACTGTTATAAATAAAGACAGTTAACGTTCTGTCAAAACATGTCAGAGACATGACAACAGAGGTACTGAGGGCAGGCAGGCAGGCAGGCACAATGTTAAAGGGTGTGTGTTCCTGGGCACACAAACTCACACACTCTACAGATGTGTTCTGAAATAACACTGGGGTTAACATTGAACACCTAAAAATCACTGTACAGGCAGAAGAAGACGGAAGCCCACCCCTAAGAGGTGATTCAGCTGGCCTACATAGCCTGAACCCGAAGCCCAGAGGTGGCACCCTCGGGCCTCTAATTGCAGAGTGATCTCCCACGTTCCTCCCTGAAGACGTGTCTTTGAAAGCCCGCTCAGAAAAAAA
>NTHP01000258.1:17549-28764 GCA_003416845.1 Oplegnathus fasciatus | reverse complement strand
AAAAAAAAAAAAAAATCCAATATAATCACGGGTATAAGAATTGGCGGCAAAACTTTTTTTCTTTCCTCTAGGATCAAGGTTTATATGAAAATAAGTCATGCTTCATGCTAAATACATTGTTTATCTTACATGATCTTTGAATAAAAAAGATTTGCTTTTTATCTTATTTACAAGCACCCATGCAATATAACTGAGAAAGTCCTGCAGGTCAAATTGCTTCAATTAAGAAAGGAAAAAAATAAAATATTTTCTAACCTTTTTACAGAGTTGTCCACACGGGACAAATTGCTTATATCTTTATGAGGGTAGAGTGAGGGTAAACAGACACAAACAGAAATCTAAACCCACAGTTTATGTATATAGTTCTTTGACACTGTCAAATGAATAGGAAGGTGTGGTAGCTACTGGTAGCTACGATATCTATACCAGGTGTCTACGTCTATGGACAGAAGTACTGGGGAAGTTTTAGGGACGTTTACATTATGCAACAACAACAACAAAATGAAGGAGATATTGCCTCAGACCCGGCACACTATCCATCTCTATGGTGATAAACATGACCATTTTTTTTTATTTTAAAATATCTATTCTTAAATACTATGAGTGCTCTTGAAATAAACCATGTTTTTACCCATGATGCTTCTATTATAAGTGGCGTTAAATAATCTTAAGTGCATGAATATATATCACATTGGGTTTTACAATTATTTTGACACTTCAGGTCATTCTCTCTAGCTCTTCTGTACTACTATGCCTTCCTTTTTTTTTGTCAGCTGTCGTATCGGCTACATGAAGCAACCTGGTCGCTTATCTTTGGCACAGTCTCACATTTGTGCTCGTGGATGTAGGAGAGTGATGCCAGCGAGCGGCCGCGAGAGCTCTAAGTCTTGTTAAATAGGCTCGTCCCGCCGTCTTTGCTGGCATCACTGCAAGATTGCTACAGATTCACATAGAAACAAACAGGTAAGACAAACAGCCATCTTCTGTGTTTATGTACTGTGCGCTCCTCAATGTGATTCGGTTTTGTTGTGTTCAACTTGTCCAAATTAGTGACAAAACATGCTTTTTTTTATGGCTTTCATCCCCTTTTAAACAACAAAAACAACAAAGACACATGAGAAATACCCATTGATGTTAGTGTTGCTGAACATGTAGGAAAACATAGATTTTTGATATTGCCACAAATAAGTAGGATTCACCTAATGCCCTGCAGATAGATAGAGGGAGATGAGAAGTGTCCGTTGAGACTAATGCTGTAGTAACGTTACCTGTTGACCTATTTGTGTATATGTGTCTGTGTGTTAATGTGTGTGTGCGTGCTTTGAGCTGTATACCGTCTGTGTGTGTTTGCATGACTATGTACTTGTTCTATGTGTGTGTCTTAGTTTCTCAGGGCCTCTTTCTGCTCCTTCTGGCCCTTAGCGGTGCGGTTTGTGATGTTGTTGAGGCAGGCTCTGACCCCCGCCAGGTGGAGCAGCGACCCCGCCGCCTCCTTCATCTCCTCGTCGTCACTCTCCGGCGGCTTCTCCACCGCCGCCGCGCGCCGCTTCTTCAGCGGCAGCGTGTCGCTAATGCCCCTCGCTCGGTTTTTGGTCCAGGGCAAACTGCTTCCTGCCAGAGTCCCAGATCCCGCCCCCGAACTACGTCTCTGTCCGCGCAGGGGCTGCTGGGAAATGTAGGTAGCAGCGGCAGTGGTGACGTGAGAATCCAGCGGGATCTCCCGGGGCTCGGGTTTGACGTCTGATTGGATCTCCACGGCGATGATGTCGTCGTCGTCGTCCAGGGGAGAGGAAGGGGTGGCGACCTGGGAGGAGCACAGCCTGCTGGGGGATTTCGCGGTGCTGTAAGTGTGGTCGTCCTGGAGGTCCTCGCTGCAGGGCGGAGGAGAGTAGCGGGATGGGCTGTCCTGTCCTCGGCTTAGATAATCTCCAAGGGATGATCTGTATGAAGCAAGGACACAGAGTGGGAGAGAATATTGTTACTCCTGCTGTCACGCTGCCAGCCAGGTGGCCTGCCTGTGTACGCTTCACTCCACTGAAGCTGCTCCAGTTTGCTCTGCGTTTGGCTGGAAAGCAAAAAAAGTTCAAGTGATAATCTATCACCCTCAAATAGCCCCCTAGGGCCTAATGTGCATATTTCTCAGGTCAGTTTAGAAACCTGTATCTCCAAAAAAAGAGTCAGCCTTTCCTTTTAGAAATGAGCAGACTCATTTTCAGATCGCCACCTATGCATTTTTCAAATGACACAGTGCATTTTGAGCAGCTCTCATGCTCCCTAAGGTTTGAAACTTGCTCAGCACATAAAGGACCTTGTGAGCTCTAAAGTCAGAACGACACAGAATGACGATTCTGCAGCGGAGCCATTTAACCACTGTCCACTACACATCAGCTTCTACGTTATACTGCAACACATATTTTGCTCTATTAGTCAGAAGACGCTTTTCTCTGTAAGGCATTAAAGGACAGGGGTGTATTCTGACAACCAATAAATCAAAAGGAGCTTCAGCAGCGTGCCCTGTCCCCCGGACATTTTCTCCCCTCAGAATGAGAGGGTTAGCATATTAATATCTTATAAGAAAAACACGCACCCCTTACAGTGATCAAATATTCACTGCATACCTTTAGTGAGACTTTGGGTATGTTTAATTCATTATGTGGTGCAGGCCATCATACTCTTATGCTCCTATGATGGATGTGCATGTCCATGCATGCTCCGAATGTTCTTTGAATCATGAGGCCTCTCCCTCTAATAAACCTGTTTGTGTGTGTGTGTGTATGTGAGAGACCGTTATATAAACACACCTGGATAAAATGTTCTGAAGAGTGGAGAGCGTGTGAATGCCTCTGACTTTTGGACACAATAAAGATGTAATTATGTAAACTATCAGTGGAAAATTTTGGTGCGAGGTCTGTTTTGTGTGTGTGTGTGTGCTTTTTGTGTTTGTTTGAAGGCTACTGTGTGTGCGCATTTGGGTGTAGGTGTGTCTGTGTATGTCTGTGAGGGAATGTGTTTGCCCAGGGAAAGCCCTGACTGACATTAATTACATGGTTGAGGGCAACAGGAGCGAAGTTTACCCACCTTATGGCCGAGGTTCTGCTCCCCACAGGGCTTACAGGTAGGGGTCTTATCACAGGGAAGAGTGCCTGGCTCCTGACGCGGGCGCCATTTTGGATCACACCACGGGGAACTAAAGGGGAGAGAGCAGCAGACATAAGAATTTATACACACAGATCCATGCAACACACAAATCAGTTTCAAAGTAGGAAGGAGACACAGAGGAAGCTTCTCCAAAACCCGATCGGACCTCGATAAGACCCGGGAGCAGCTCGATGAGCATTCACTGACCGTCTGAGGAGGCCAACAGGGCAATATTGATGAGCAAGGCAAGGTTAAATTGAGCGGGAAAGCGTCATAAATGAGTTAAGGCCGCTGCGAATCATTCAATTACCAACGACCGCTGGGCTCGGCTAAATCCAGCCTGTCTGATGCTGTGGGCTGAACAGCAGGCGGCTGGAACTTAAAGGGGGATACCGCCGATTTTAAAATTGGTGAGTAATGACACATTTGTCTTGTTTAAAACTTAGTTAAAACTCGCTGAATGTATTTTTTAAAGCAATCCACACAAAATACTCACAAAGCAAACAAGGTTTTAGAAATGTTTTATATATTTATTAAAACGTGAACATTAAGCAAGTAAGTAAGTATGATTCCAGACAGTTTTCTACTCTTACTCTTATAGATTATTTTCTCCATTAATTGTCCTTAAAATGTCAGAAAATAGTACAAAAATTCCCATCACGATTTCCCCAAAAGTAAAAAATATACATAGAAATAAGCATAGAAGACTAAAAAAAAATCAACAAATATTGAAGAGGTTGGTCACAGAGAATTTTGGATGACATTTTTCTTAAAAAATGACTTAAACTGTTAATCATTAATTGTTGCCGACTACTGATTTTCTGTCAAATAACTGTTTTAGCTCTACGTAGATACATAATTTCCTTTTACCTCTACCAGTGGCACTTTGACTTGAAGGTGAGCTAGAAATGAATCAGAAAAGCACACATCTGTCTTAATCATGTCTCACAGTCCACTGTCAGTGTCAAGAGTAAAAAGTTAAAGGAATGCTCAGTAGACCTCGAAGATTGGTCTGTGTTGAGACGTAAACTTTCTGAAAGAGTGCAGAAAAAATTGCTAAAGTATTCAAAATCCCCTGGAGCCCAGTGGGCTCCATCCTTAAGTGGAAGAAGTTTTGGAGCTACCATAACTCTTCCAAGAGTTGTCCTTCTGGTCAGCAGTATCCAGGCAGAAAGGGCCTTGGGTAGGGAGGAGAAAGTGGACCAATGGCCAAGCCGGCCAATTTTCTAAGGAACTGGAGAACTCTACGGCACTCCATCTAAGTGCCATTTTACTCCACTGAATAAACAGGCATATGGCAACCCACCTGGAGTTTACCAAATAGTGCTTTCTCCTATCTAATGAGATGAAAATTGAATCCTCGGGTCTGAAAGCCAAGCATTTCAACTGGCAAAAACCAGGTGCTGCTTATCACCTGGCTACCACCTGGTGTCACTACACTGCAGCACGTTGGCACAATCACACAAACGGAGCAGACAAGTCCTCGAATAAAACGCCACAACACGGGGCAAAGATTCACCTTCTAGCAACACAACACCCTAAACCATCCAGCATAATGGACTGGCTTTGGAACAAATCCCTGAATGTCCTCGAGTGGCCCACCCAAAGCCTGGACTTGAAGCCATTTGAAAATCTGTGGGGAGACCTGAAGATCATGGTTTACCAACGCTCCTAATCCAATCTGACAGCTGTTAGATGCAAGACTTAAAGCTGTAGCCACTCTCACCAGCGGCACTTTGACTTGAAGGTGAGTACTGAAGTGACAGTTTTTAAGGAATAGTACGTCACGAATAATACGCTTATTCGCTGTCTTGTTGGGAGTTAGACGAGAAGATCGATACTATTCTCGTGTGTATGCTAAATATGAAGCTAGAGCAAGCAGCCGGTTAGCTTAGCCTTGGAGAAAGACTGGAAAAAGAGGGGAAATGTGTCATTTACACACTTCTGTTTTTGTTCGGATTAAACAAACGAGATATAACATGTTACTTAGTGAGGTCATGAGGTGCTGGGATGCAGATTCTTTTACCTTTGGACAGAGCCAGGCTAGAGGTTTCCCCCTGATTACAGTATGCTAAGCTAAGCTAAAAGTCCATTAGCTGTTGCCTCATATTTGCTGTACAGCCACGACATGAGTGGTATCAATCTTCTCGTCTAACTCACAGCAAGAAAGTGAATAAGCTTATTTCCCAAAATGTCAAACAATTTCTTAAGAATTTCTGATTGTGAACATTTAAGAATTAAACTTGTGATGCCATCAAGATTCAAAATCAACCCTCTTGACAAGGAATTCATCTAAGGCTCCAGTGTGTCCAGGGGGATTTCTGAACATACTGGAACATTTTCTGGTTCGGAACCAACAATGTCTCAGTATAAAAAACACTTTAGAATTAAAACAAACTTTAAGTACCACCAAATAACAGTTTGTCTCTTAAGCAGCGTCAAATTTTCCATGAAGGTCAAACTCTTGACTATGGTTTCCTACTTGTGGAACAACTTGACCATTATCACAAACACTGAATGGACTGCGAAAGAACAGCAGGGAGATCTACGGTATGTATATGCTTTCAACTCCGCAACAGCTGTGAATCTATAACTCTGTATCTTTATTGTCTGTGCTGCAGAAGATAAGAGAAGAGAAGAGGAGACAAGAAGAGTGTATGTGTACATCTGAGCCAAAAGCTCTCATTACTCAAGGCTGGCTGCTCACCACAGCCATCCCAGTTCACTAAAACAGCTGTCATTTCCATCTCTAGGGTCAGTTTGCATTTCACAAATGATGACCTGCTGTTTGCTTTGTCTGCCGCAGAAGCTTTTGTTAAGGCGCAAATCCTAAAAACGTTTCACCGTAGCATCGATATACTGGAGCTTAAGCTTTTTTTTTTTTTTTTTTGTATTTCTGGTTTTAAATCCCAGTAAATTTATGATTGATGTTATGAGGAGAAATTTAATTCGCCCCAGGAAGCACAAGCTCATTAAAACATGCAAGTTATCACGGCGAGGCCCCCCAGAAAACCATCCCACAACATATATTTAGTTCATGTTGTAACACACAAAGATGAGTTATGATAGATTTGTTTGTCGTTTGTCATTGTTGGTGTGTTTCTGTAGCCTTTCCCCGGCCGGCTGTGTCCACAGTAATCTTATTGACTCCAGTTAGTGTGGCTCTGCCCCTGATATCTCCAGCTCTGCTCTCCATAACCTTATAAGTAGGTCCCTGCACAGAGTCTCTTTTATAATCTTGATCACTCGCTGCATGGTTGTGTGTGTGTGTGTGTGTGTGTGTGTGGGCAGTGCATTAGGTCTCCCCGGGTTGATGTGCGCCCACCCCTCCTTCCCCACCTCGCTCCAGTCAGGCTTTGGGTTGCCATAGCAACGGCTCCCCTTCCACATGCCACAGAGTGGTAGATCATGCATCAGCAGAGAAAGTGATAGAGAGAAGCGGAGAGAGAGAGAGAGAGAGAGAGAGAGAGAGAAAAGGGGGAAAGGAAATACCAAGCTCTGTTTGACACGGCCTCTCATAGCTCAGCGACACACTCCTGACCACCACTGTTTACCCTAGATACACACACACCTCCCTCCAAGCACAAGCGCAGACAACTCTCCTCTTATGTGCGTGTTCTGTATCTTCGCCTCCTCGCTTTGCTGTTTGAGTTTCTCAACAAACCCTTCTCTTTGTCTTCCTAATTCCGTCCCCCCGTGTTGATTTCTTTCCCTCTCTATCGATCTCGCCGTCATTCTATGTATAGTGGTGACTCATATCTCCAACTGAGCATGCACGCTGTCTCTGCAGGTAAAAAGCCTGGGACATATGCTAAGGAGATGAGGTGACAAACTAAGCAGGGAAAGAGCAGGCAGCGCTCCCAAAGCCCGTCCTCACTCACTGAGATTGAGCAATACATTTTACAAGCTCAAAGCAATAAAAAAAAAGAAAGAAAAACACTCGGCTTGGTAGCAGAAAGCAGGATGCGCTGAGAAAAAAAAAATGTAAATACAGAAGAGAAGAGGTGTCTGTCTGCATCTTTGCCTTTTTCCTGGAGAGAAAATATCCTCTAGTCTGTCTTTTTTCCTATGTCTGCTCAGCTGCTCTGCCTTTCTGTCTGCTTCCTACGTCTTCGCCTGCCGCCCGTCTCCCTGCCTGCCTGTTTTCCAGGGCAAGCAAAGCCCTCAGCCTCCCTCCCCTCTCCGCTCTCATGTGCCGTACACGCACTCAGCCTCCTCTGCTCTCCTGTTAAATGAGTTCCACATGGCCCTGCAGGCTGCAGTCTCTGCACGGCTGGCAGAGGAGTGGAGCAGACAAGGCACCAAGCGCACACACACACACACACACTGAACTCAGTCACACACACAGTCCAAAGGTTCAAGGGTCACTCCCAGCAGACCTTGAGAACGCAACCGTTTGAAAGTGGCCTCTCGCTCAGTCAAAATACCTAAATGTCTGTCTGCCTGCTTGGCTGCCGTGTGTTAAACTGAGTACAGAGTCTGAGGGCAGGATGCATACTAATGTCGTCTGACTGACTGGCTGGATTGCTGGTGGGCTGAGAATGCTGGCAGTTTAACTGGATGCCTAACCGGCTTGTCTATCTGACACTCCAGCTGAGCGTCTAAGTGGCTGGCTGACTGACATGTGCTATGACTTACAGGGTGGAGACAAAATAAAAGCAACACTTAATTACCGTAACTTAATGAGCCTTTTAAACACCGCTACAAACACGGGTCATATCAGGCTGAACGCTAGCCAGCAGAACACCTATGCTCCTTCATCATTTCAGTTCAACTTTTACCTCCCGTTCTTTTCTGTCGATGCAGTTTGCCTGAATTCTGGCACATTTTCAATGATTTTCAAGAAATATTCCCTGAGACATACTTAAAAAATTCAAATCTTTTAACCCGCTACATGGGCAAAAATGATTTGGGCTCCTTGGAAGTCTTTTAGAGTCTCATATTGCTTTGAAAACTTAAAGGGGCACTCCAGCGATTTCACACATGAAGTTCAGTTTGCTCGGCACGGTGAGTTCCAATGTCTTCTGTTAAGTTAATGCAGACTTGAAGTTATTTTTAAAGTGTTTCCATTATTTTGTCCTCCAACTGTATGGTGGTGAAGTACTCAGAAGCACTCAGATACTTATCTTAAACAAAAGTAGCAATGATAATGAAAAAAAATACTCCATTACAAATAAAGTTAATGCAAGTACAGTTGTGAAAGGTAACTAAGCACATTTACTCAAGTACTGAACTTACATACAGATACAGTATAAGGCACTTTGACTTTCATTTTATGCTACTCTCTACTTCACTACATTTCAGATAGAAAGATTGCACTTTTTACACCACTACATTTAGTTTACAGCTGGTTACTTTGCGGATTAAGATATCATGTGAGTAATAAACATACTGTATGATCAGTATATAAAACATGATGAAAAATACAATAAGATATGATAGATTCTTATATTTCTATTAACAAACTTCCCAACAGTATATAAAGAGCTGAGCACCACCTCGACCAGCTACAACAAAAGTTGTTTGCATCAGTAATAATATTATAATAATAGAATAAAACACCGTTCCGCATAATACGTTTTACCGCATTCACTTTTGGTATTTTAAGCACATTTTGTTTTGTTGACACAACAAATTTTAAATGCAGGACTTACTTTCTACTTGTAATGTAGCATAAAAATCTGAATACTTCTTCCACCACTGCTGAAGTAAAAATACACAAGTATTATCAGCAAAATGTACTTAAGTATCTAAAGCAAAAGTACTCAATATGCAGCAGACTGGTCCCTGTTATTATATATTATAATATTGGATTATTATTACTGTTTATGCATTAACATGTAAGCAGTATTTGGATACTGTAGCTGGTTGATACTTTACAACAAATGACTATAACTGTCAAATAAAAGCAGGGGAGTAAAAAGTAAAATGTTTCCCTGTGAAATGTAATTGAGCAAGTATGAAGTAGCATGAAATGAAGTACTCAAGTACCTCAAAACTGTACTTGCGTAAATGTAATGAGTTACTTCCCACCATTGCACCTTCCATTCAGCGGCTATAATGTCTGATTTTTGTATTAGAATAGCAACTGCTGTCTAGCTGTCTATAGTTGCAATAAAACAGACAAAAACCCCCCCTGAAAATAAAGAACTAAATAAGACATGTAAGCCCGACCTTATCTGCCATCTGAGCTGAATATTCTGAGTTTACTGTTCTGGTAGAGTTGAAGGGTACTTGTAAATAGGTGTAATTTAACAGACATATACCCAATATATGTTTGAACCTTGAAAGTGGTTGTGATGTGCTGATGTGCTGCTATTAAACATTAAACAGCTGGTCAATTTTTCTGTTAACTTGGATATGCCCCTCCTTCGCAGCTGACAGGTTAATAAAGCCTTGGAACAGGTTTCTAAATTAATACAACTGAAATAAGGTTCCTTCTTAAATGAAAGCACTTAAATAAAATAGGAACACTTAGACTGAGCAGATCCTCTATAATTTAGAGCTATTAAATGATGAACTTTGGGGTGATGGGTTGGATTAAGGACACAGCTGCCATGCATTGTCCTTGTGTTCATCCTGAGCCGGTGCCGGGCCACAGGGAGAGGCAGATTTCAGCCCACATCAGCTCAGAGTGGAGCAGCTCTGAAAGCTCTGGGAATGGGAGATGGAAGTAATAACGGAGGGCACTAACAGCCCCAAACTCACTCTCTCTGGCAGTCCACCCCACCCCCCTTCCTCTTTTTCCTTGTCTTTGCCTCTGGCTGTCTGTCACAACTTTCTTTCTCCCCACCGCCTCCGAATGTCACGCCCGACCATTCTGCACCCTCTCTCCTTTCAAAAACACATTTAAAAAGTTTCCTTTTCCTGTCTCTTCCTGTCACATGTGCACTCTGAGTCGGCCTTCCTGACTGTCTCCCTCTCCGTCTATCTATCTATCCGTCCATCTGTCCAGCCGCTCAGACACATCACTCTCAGACTGTGTGCGTCTAGAGGGAGTCCAGGTTTTCAGACACTCTCTCCAACCTCGGCTCCTTGACCATTACTACTCCATTATCAGCGGCGATGGAGGGCGCGCCGCAGACGCCTAATGTATCCATTTCCCCCTCCATTTAGGACTCGGCAGCCCAGCGAGCTCCCGGAGTGCTCCCTGATTGGGATTGAATGTCCATTTAAACTGCCGTCCAGCCACCAGGGAGGAGGTCGGAGGGAAGAGGAAGAGGAGAGGAATAATGGGAAACACAGGGAAAAGGAGGTGTATAAGAGTCAAAGAGTGAGACTGTATGTTGTGTTGAATGAGGAAAGGAGGCAAGGGGATTGCTCCCCAGCCTCTGATTTGAGGCTGAGATTTTCTCTCCCCCCTCTTTCTTTCTTTCCCTCTCTCGCTTGCTGTGTCTCCATCACTTCTTTTCTTTTTTTTCTTTTTTAACTTTCAAATACGCCTCCGTAGAAAAAGCATTCCTCCTCTGGCGCCGAGCCAAGTGTCAGAACTCAGCACTCGGTATTCTCAAGGTGCGCTTCTAAAAAGAGGGATTTGGAATTGAGATGATTGGAGTTGGCACATCCGTAGAGGGTGGAGGGAGGGGTGGGAGAGAGGAAGAGGGTGAGACAGAGAGAAAGAGCAAGAAAGAAAGAAAGAAAGAAACAGGCGGGAGATCACACACATACAGTACAAGTACTTGCGGAGGTGAAACGGTACCTTGTAGGAGAACTCCTCCGTTCTTTCTGAAGAGGGGACTCCCCGACCACAATGGAGGACTAGAAAGGAGAGAAGAAGAAGGGATTCGGGGTGAGGGAGAGAAAGAGAAAACTGGTCAATCATTTGATCATGTTGCAGCAGCCAACCAAACCAGCAGGCTTCATCACGAGGCAGATAGCAAGGCAGGAATTTGAGCCCATAAGCCAGAGCTTCTGATTATAGTGATTAGATTCCCGGGTGTCCCACTGTTGCCATTATTCCCTGTGATTACCTCGGAGAATTACAGCCTCGCCGCTGTAGTCCATGGGGGTAATTTCTCATGACAACCCCCCACCGCCCGCCACTGGTCCATTCACACACATTAAAAAAAAAAAAAAA
>NTHP01000258.1:1236-11875 GCA_003416845.1 Oplegnathus fasciatus | reverse complement strand
GTAAAGTCTATAAAGCATCAGAAAATAGTGAAAGATAATTGTCACAGTTTCCCAGAGGAAAAAAAAAAGGCAGCACATCAAAAAGCAGGAAAATCTTTACATTTAAAAAGCTGAAACTGCAAAATGTGTAGCTTTTTTTTCTAGATCATTTACTTAAATGGTTATTTATCAAAATTGTCGTCCATTCATTTTTTTCAGTCTTAATTAATCAGGTAAACTTCTTTGACTCTTTCTGTGAAGGTTGTTCGTACGAGTGCTCCAAGTCGGATTCACTAAACTCTCTTAACAGCACAAACTTGCCACCAGCCTGCCACCTGCTCATGTGGAGGTGCGTGTTTGTGAGATCTGATCATTACCCTGATCAAAAAAATGTCACACAAATGCAAGATGAGAGAATATTATGCAGAAGGCGATGTTAAACCATCGGGTGCAACAGACGATGATCCTGGACAGAGTCCTGCGTAAAGACCCACTCGGAGTGAGACAACTTTCCTAACGACTACTGCCCAAATATGCCAACAAGATCATCAAATCTAAAAAAACATTTATTTATTTCATTTAGTTATACATTTAATTTTAGTTGATTTTTAATACTATATTTAAACTCCAAATTAATTCAGATTAAGGCATTATGATTCTCCAGTCAAACAAGTATTTTTCAGCCCTGGATGAAGTCAAACTGTCTGTACATGGCAGAGAAGACACATGTAGACCACTTGTCATTTTGTCAGTGCCTAAGAAAAAATTTAAAGTATGAAGTAAGTAATTACTCATGCGTGCCAGAGGAGTGGGGGTCAATACAAAGGCCAGCGATGTGCTGTAGCATCTATGTATGTATGTATCTGTCCCCACTCTCAATGAATAAAAGGGTTCATCAATTAAATCCAGCAAAATAATCCAATCAAAACTCACAAATTGACTAAGCATTGAAGTAAATCAGATATGTCATGCGAACAATCAATCAGCCAACCAATCAGCTAATCCGTCTTACCTGTGGTGAAATGTCTGAGGCAGGGTGGGTGGGGAGGTGGAGGGGGTGGCCAGGCCGGGCGAGTAGGGATGGTACGGCGTCTTCTTCAGCGCCTGGATCAGGTTGTGCCTGTACTCTGGATCTATGGACCACAGGGAGCCTTTGCCTATGCTCTGAAAGTAAGAAAGAAAGAGGCAGATGAGCAGAGATGTGACTGGAAGTGCTATCGGGCCCCTCGAAGCACATCACAAACGCAGCCCAGCACATTGAAGTGTGCCAACAAGTCCAAAGCCCAAACACAGAGCTCAAAGTCCAGACCTTGTGCCGGATTCTTGTTTACCAAACCTCCCGTACACACAGCGATGATTCCCATATGCCTAAGGAGGCTAACACTCGGAGGAACGAGAATTAATACATCCTCAATGCCACCTCGCTCAATATTTTCCAATCCTCTGCCTCTCCTTGCAAAAAATCAGGAGGCTTTCTTCTGATTAAGACACAGGGAGACTCTTTAACTTTTTCCACTCCAGAGGCGATGATGGTGAGTATTTTTAGATCAAAGCATCTCCCCCCCTCACCTAATGAAGCTGTCGGCTCCCAATCTGAGTGAAACCAGCCTATAGATTATAGAGGAGGGAGGGATCTCAGACGGGCCGCCATGAAAACACATTCCCTGTCTCTATCTCTCACAGCCCCCGCCCCCCCTCTGTGCTTTCATCTGTCTTTTCATCTGAATGTGGCAAAATCTGGAGTTTGTGTACGGCGGAGACTGAGAACGGCAGGAAGACTGAGAGAGAGGAAAGTAAATATAAAATTAAAGCCGCCCTGCCTCGTGTTCAGCTCACTTTGTAGTGCTCTGTGATAAGATTCAGGTACAGGCTACAGGGTGGGGAGATGTCATGACTGCAGGCTTCTGATTTCTGCAAATACTGCAAGGGATCTATTAAGAGGGAAATGTCAGATGTGCCAGAGCCGTGCGTGTGAGCATTAATTGGAGACAAATTCTAAAACCTGAGGAGCATTTAGCATTGAAGTGGATGAGAAATACACACCCTGCATCAGTGGATCAGTCAAAATTTCACCAAAATTACAAAAAAGACTCACTTTATCTCTAGCAGTGTCTCGCCATGCAGTTCATGCAGCCCAGATTGAGAGATGTCAGATGTTTCTGCTTCCACGACAATACAGTGGAGGTAAATGGCATTTGTGGGGCTACAGGAGTGTCTCTTTGCACAAACAATGTCCCTGTTAGTCTGGATAATCAGTTTTCTTTGGAACTACTTTCTATGTAAAACACAGTACCTATGAAAGAGTGATGGGGGACACTGTTTCTGGGAAGAGATGTTGCTGTTTTCCAGTAAATAGTTCAGTAGTTTGTGAGAAAAGAAAGCCAAATTACAGCAAGACACATCATTTTGCCCTATGCTTTCTTTCAGCATCATGTTAATCATCTTGTGGTCACTCAGATTTTATTTTGCCGTCTCTGCGGGTCCTGGGCCCGTATTTCTCTAACTTGTAAGAAATACACTGCGCAAAAGAGTCAACTTAGGAGTAAAAAAGTTAGCTAAAAGTAAAGAATAAGACACATTTATCAAGCAGCTTAATACTACTTACAGCAAGGCGTAAGAGTAACATTTAAGAGCAGCTCTCAAGTGATCGCATGATTGATCCCGTGTGTTCTGTGAAGGCATAGCCAATCAGAGACAAGGATCTGCCCCATTGTTCATTATTAAAAGTGAATTTTGTGTGAAACCTTGAATATCTCCAGCAGTAATTAACACATAAACAACAATTGGCTGAAGCAGCATTGGCTGAAATGAAATGTTAAGGAATTAACAGTCACTGTGACTGCAAAGGTAGGTCACATCTCAAACTTAAAACAAAAGCATGAACATCTGATGTGCTGCAATACAAATCCTCACATTAACCCTCACATTCATGTCTGATAACTTGTTTTATAAAGTCCTTGATATACCGTATGACAATACAAACTGTATCATGTGTGATGACCACGCAGAGCCTCTGTGGATACCTTGTGTCAGTCAAAAACTGTGCAACCACTCACCACGGCATCTGACCTTGCAAGAATGCAAGAAGCTAATAGGATGTGTGTGCACTGTTGATTTGTGTTCCCCTTGTCTGAATCTTTGCATTAGCATGGAAGTTGTGTTGAACACGGGCCATATGTGGCATGTTTTGCTGTGTGTGTATGTGTGTGTGTGTGNGGGGGGTAGAGGGGTGAGTGTGTGTATGGCGAGTTCCCTAGGGAGTGTGATATTACCCAGCGTGGTCTGCTCCTGGGAGTGCTTCTATTACTGCCAGCAACGCCTCTCCTGGAGAGCATGATATTACACACACATACGCTCGCTCCCACAGAGGTGACCCCCACTGGGCCAAATTTCCCCTTGCACCTCCAGCCCGCCAGCCGTTTGTATATATATATATATATATATATATATATATATATGTGTGTGTGTGTGCCTACTGTCTGCCCGCTTGCCAGCCGATTAAATCAATGCTCCCTACAGAAACTCTGTCTGCCGGGGCCCCTGCCTCTGCCAAACAGCCAGCCAATCAAAACGCTCAATCTGTAGACCCCGCCGGTCGATAGGCCAATCACAGGGCGCAGCTCACAGGAAGGGTCTGTCACCTGGGTTATAGCGGTCGCCTTGGCAACAGGCATCATCTGGGCTTGGAAGCAAGAGGAGGTGAAATGGACTTTTCATTTTCTGACGAATTCGCAAAGTTGAGAAAAAGGCAGCATGTCTCAAAATCGATTATCACAAAAAGTATTTGAGGTCAGAGATTGGCTTTGAGTTTCAGTGGGGTTCGACTTTGATACAGTATGACACAGGTTTTAAAAATAGGACACCTCCGCGAGGGTGGATCGTACAGCGTAAAAGCAGGTGATGGAGGACTGCGGTCTTGACATTCACCTGAAACTGTTTGTGATCTCCTTTTATATCATTTCCTCGCTCCGTCCTTTGATCCCATCTGGTCTCACTCTTCTCATATGAGCACTATTTTCTGGATGATGTGTTTATTTGTGTTGCATCTATGCGCTGGAAAATAGTCACATCACTGTAGCGCTTGCAGCTAAAGAGCAGGATTACACAACAAATAATCCACAACTCAAAACCCCTACTTTAAGAAATATCTCATGGAGTATGAAACTAAAACCGGCGAGGCACTGCATTAGACTTTAAATTGCAAGTTTAAGCAATATTACACTTAAAAGAAATGGATTTAATTATATGTATCTGTGTCACTACACCAGTTTGTAGTAGTTTTGATTAGGAAAGCAGCAGTTTTTATACGCCTCTGTGTTATAAAACTGCAGAACACTGAGCAATGTACAGGTACTTATGGAGAAAACATACAAACTGTAACTTGCCTTGGACACGTCATAGTGTGAGTAAAAGACAAAAGAGGAAGAAAGAGGAGACAAAGGCGGAGAGAGAGAGAGAGAGAGAGAGAGAGAGAGAGAGAGAGAGAGAGAGAGATGATTGTGTGTTGCCAACATCTGTTTCCTGTGTTATATAAGCTGTGGGGGCTGGTCTCCCTTGGAAATGGGAGATATTAAAAAGTCCTGCTGCCACTGACCCCGCTAGTAACACTATACTATTGCTACTGCATTCCTATCTGCACTATTATCTTTTCACATATACATTTACCCATCACACAAAACACCACACATACTGTATATCATGCCTTAAAATACACTAGGACAGTTCACTTCATTTTGGACAACTAAATCCACAAAAAATACATAGAAGGCAATACTACATTGTTCATACTACCTCTATTTACTCTGTACTCTTTAGTGGGTTAAAGGAATAGTTTGATATTTTGGGAAATATCCTTATTCACCTTGCTGAGAGTTAGATGAGAAGACTGATACCACTCTCACGTCTCTACGGTAAATATGAGGCTACAACCAGCAGCTGGCTAGCTTAGCTTAGCATAAAGACTGCAACAGGGGCAAACAGCTAGCCTTGCCAAGGTCCAAAAGTAACAAACTCTGCCTGTCAGCACCTCTAAAACTCACTAATTAACATGTTATATTTTGTTTGTTTAATGCATACAAAAAACAACACGTAAAAATTACACATTGAGGTTGTATGGGGGTTTATTCCTTTCCTAATGCAAATAAATGGTGTAGTTTTTACATTAAAACAAACATCATAAACAAACAAACAAATGTGTTAACTAGTGAGCTTTAGAGGTGCTACAAATTCTTTGATTTTGCTAGCTGTTTTCATGTTTCCAGACTTCAGGCTAAGCTAAGCTAACAGTCTAACGGCTGTTGCTTCATATTTAATGGAGAGGCATGAGAGTGATATCGAAGTGAATAAGCACATTTCCCAAAATGTTGAACTCCTCCTTTAAGGCTGGCGGCGTTGTCTTCTATATTTTTCTCACTGTCAACAAATCCCATTAAAATCCCAAACAACAACAAATTAAGGCTACTAACAAGAAATTAACAAGAGCTCCATTGTTGTCCCGAAACACATCAATGAGCCACACTGTTGCACTGGGTGACATGTTGCTTTGGTGCAATAACCACGACCACAGTATTCTTCAGTCAATCCCACATACACCATTCTGCTGCTGTGAATCCTCACTACAGCACCAAAATGTGTATTAATCCGCAGCTGAAGATAGTCCCCAACAAACACACTATTTACACCTGTTTGAGTGATGTTTGCTATTGCTCTGCTGTTGTGGGAAATAACTTTTTAAAAATGAAATTTTATGTTTGTCTTTTTAAGGATTTACATATTCAGGAGGAACCAATGGGCTTGTGGCTCAGTGACAGGGATGTCAGAAAGTACTGTTGGTTTTGGACTTTTTATGAGATTTGATGTTAATAAATAAAAATATCCTTTAACTTCACCTTCCTTTAATCAACCACAATATTATAATAGCTGTTATAACGCAGCTATATACTCCCCACCACTGAAACTACGGCTTTAAATAGTTTAATCATAATTAACAATGGCATCCATATACTGTAGAGGCCCATTTAAACAGTTCATATTGGCTATTATAAGAGGAGAAAGTAAATTTTGTTTTTATCTCAGTAATGAAATGAGATTAAAAAAAGACATACGATGCACAGAGAGCACAGAGCTGCTACTCTCTGCAGAGAAACATGCAGGGCATCAGCATAAGAGGCTTTGTTGTCCAGTGCATTTTCATGTGCAATATGACTTAACCTATACTACCAATCTAAAGTATTATGACCGCATACAATTTTATGATGGACATCCACAGTCGGAGTAAAAGCATTGACCCTTGTTGTGTTTAAGCCTGATTAAACACAACAACTGTGATACAAGGATCCATCATTACTTAATGTACACATACAGATAAACAGAGGATTAATAATATAGTATAATGTAGGTAAAGTACAGCATGGACCAAATACATGTCTGAACATCGATTAAGATATTCAGCATGGTTGAAGAAAAACAATATGAGGTCTGTTGTTCAGAAATGAGGCAGAAGCGTAACTGTAATACGCACGCAGAGAGACGAGAATTACAGCAGAGGACGCAAATGTTCAGACAGGGAGAGGAACACAGAGCTTTTGAAGAGGGAAGAGGCAGGAAGAGGGAAAACAAGAAGAAGACGGGGGATATTTCCTCTGATGAAGTTGCTTGATACAGGCCGTTTCTGTTCTTGTTGAAGGCCATTCGACAAAAACAAAGAGACAACGGGACAAAGAGGCCCTGTTGGGTGTAAAAGTTACATGTCGGTTGGACAACAGGCTGTTTTTGTCAGCACATAGAAAAAAACAGAGTGGGGTAATATGTGGACATTTATTCTACAGGTGTTATGAATTGACTTTTCTTCCACAAGTACCAAACCTGTTTCCCATGTGGTTCTGATTTAAGCAAAAGTATGCCCCAGTTTGTGCTTCTCTAATAGGTATATGGCTATTACGATCGAGTCACAGATCTAAGTCTCTGTTTTCCTCAAAGATAAATACGGGGCAAACTATCAAAAACTTTGCAAGTCATTTGCCAACACTGAGGACATTTCCAGATTCCCCAAAGACTCTAAAATATTCCATCCGGTTCACTGTACATTTTTAACCGATCTCACACTGAGCAACTCTATTCCTTCAGCCAAAGTTAAATCTGTGATCAAGAAATGCATAAGTCTCTGCAAAAACACTGTTTACACGAGAGGCACAAACTGGGCCTAGTCCAATGTATCCCAAAGCACCTATGATATGTTGTCACTTAGCAATTAATTTCAGTGCGGTCATTTGGGTTTTGGTTCTTCCTTAGCTTGTTATGGTGGCACAATTTTCACATCCGTGAAAGTTCTCCAAGGACACCACCGAGAACCAATCTTACAGATGTTTAAACTGCTTCCCTTAGGCTACAGTGAACAAATGGTATGTGACAACAAGGCTTGTCCTCGTACGCATGACTCACAACAACAACTATGTCACACACAAGTTAAGAAGGTAAGAAAAAAGATTATAAAAACAAAGCCAGCCGTGTATTTTAATAGCTTATTAAAGCAGTATTAACTGATTTATTGGCCACTTGGAAGCAGCAGAACAAGCCACGTATAAACACAACACCAACATAACCTTATAAAGTTGATATGGGTAACATGTTAGCAAACAATAGGCTGTTGCAACATTAGCATTTATTTGGAGTCGTGTTTCTCTACTTTTAGGTCTTCTACCAACATCTAGCTCGTTAGCTTCTTAATCCTCTACTATGTTCATCAACTAGTTGCTAACTTTCTCTGTCTGCTGTTTGGTGCTGGGCAGGTAGTGTGCAGTGGGTATGTTATAGCTTTTTCATTAAAAAATCTCCCTGTTGCGGCTGGAAATGGGGTTAATGAGAGCAGCGAGACTGAACCAAAACAGTAAAGTTGCGGACGGTAAAACCAAAACAATGAGCTGAAAGACCCTAAATAGCTCCCTGGAGCTGAGGCAAAATGCTGAATCGGGTGGTAACTCTCTGTGGGTTTGTCACTATGAGTGGTGCCTTTAATACCACACATAGTAAATGGATCCATTTTTATTGCCAAAAAAATTGATTAGTGCAGCTTTAAAAAAAAAAAAAAATCTAAAGCTTGCCTATAAGGAGGTGCTAGCTTCATGCTAAACCCAATGTGTGGCTGGAAATCATTAATGTTTTCATTGTTTTATCACTCATAAATGTTGCACGCCTTCGTTAAGACTTGTTGAATGTATTTGGTTTTTGGAAAATGGCCAGAGGACAAACTTACAAGCCTACCAGGCTTTATTTCCTTTTTTGATCCTAGCTTTTGGCTTTTGTCTGTTTTGATCTTTGCTGATTACATGCAAGCGTTCTTCCACATGCATGCTTTAAATCAACACAATACTTTAAGAAAATTAAACCTGAAGAAATATCATCAATGTGTTTGTGAATTGAAAGAAAATACTGTAAAATAATTCATTTTTGCTGATACATCAATGGCAGCAACCTGACGATAAATAAACAAACAACACCCTAAGCAGACAAATCTCAGCTCACTCCAGATGCTACAGTTCATAATGCTCCGAGTTAAAACAGAAAAGAATCAAGGCTCTCATCTGAACAGGGCAAGGTTAAGTTAGAGGTGACACACTTAAGTGCAACACCGGGAGAATTCACAGCGAGTCTTAGATTACAAAACTGCCTGTTGTCTCTGCTGTGATTTCATAAGAGGCTTTAAGAAATATATCGCTGTGAGTGTGTGTGAGTGTTCATGTGTGTGTTTTGTGCTGTTACAACACTGATCTTCAGCACTGATCCAGAAGTCTGAGGGCAACAACACTTGTCATTAAGGCATGTCATTCAGCACAGTGAAGAATCCTGTTTGTAAACAAAGCCATGGCAACCGTGGGACTCACACGCTCTCACGCTCTCTCTCACAAGTTTGCACTCCCACACGCAAGACTGACACGCACACACACACACACACACACACACACACACGGAGCAGTAAGCTTATTCTAAACTAGTCCCCATCTTGTCATCTGCCTGGATATGACCCAGAAATACAGTCACTGGAACAAATAGGCCACTGTCATATTAATCTCCACCTCTGTAAATTGATGGAAATATGATTTGGTGCGTTCACAGTAAGCCATGTCTCCCCACTTCTCTCTCTCTCTCCGTGTGTATGTGTGTCAATGTCTCTCTGTCTATCCCTCACGACGATAGCTTGACCTCCCCTTAACCAAATCCCTTTCTTCTTCTCCACAGCGAGCAGTGAGTAAAAGATAATGCAACATAAAGAAAAATATCTTCAACCCTGTAATTGCATGCTGAATTCAAACAGACGTAAACAGGTGAAGGAAAAAGCAAGGCAGGGAGAGTAAAAAGGAGTATTCGCATGCAGATATTCTCAGTGAAAAGCTTTGAATGGCGGAGTCTGACTAAAATTACAGAGATTCTGTAATTGCAGCTTCAGATAAAGCACGGCACTTGGCAGGTAGAGTAGGAGTCTGCAGAGATGTGCCCTCATTTCTACACCGACACAGCGCTCGCGCATGTGTGTGTGTGAGTGCTTTTAAGCATTCATGCGTGTGAGTGTGTGTACGTGTGTGCACTTGTTTGTTTGTGTGTCAGACGTGCCCTGTGTGCGTTTGGAAGTGTGTGTGTGTTTTTGTGTGAGTGTGAGAGAGAGAGAGGGGAATAGGTTTGAAGGGTTAATTAGCGTGCTGTCTTAAACGGTGTGCAGTGACAGGAAGACAAGACAGGCTGTCCTTGCCAAAATCACCTCTACACATGCAGCTCCACACGCACACACACACACACACACACACACACAAGTACATATGTGCATATAACACGAGATGAGGACATACACTCATTCTCCCCCTCTCAGCACCTCAGTGCCCATCTGAAGCTCATACACACATGCACATAATTTCACACACACACACACACACACACACACACAAACACACGCCTAAGTCAGTAAAGCCAAATCAGTTTTCCCGTTGCTACAGCAACAGCATACTTTTATGTCAACTGCAACCTAGTTACTATGGAGATATGTATACAAGAGAAACTCTGTGCCGTTGTAGTCAAGGGCCAGATGACAGCATAGCGTGAGGGTGTGTGCACAGACACACACATGAGTACACACACACACACACACACACACCATGTCCTCTTCATCCATTTTGTTCCTCAACACACACACACACACACACACACACACACACAGCTCACTCAAGAGAAGGAGTTCAGGTTCACACGCTGGTCAAGGAAAGCATAAAGAGCTCCCATATCCTCCAGTATAATCTCAATCAGCTAAACACGCAAAGCTAGCATTGATCCTCGCTGTTTGTCCCCCACCCCCAACACCCTCGGGCAAGATGAAATCTAAAGTCTGCTGGCATCTGTGTTATTAAATCCTCCAGTATTAATTTAGCACTAATTGAGTGAGGGATTCATTCCCCGTTTACCCCGAGTATTTAATGGAGTAAAATCTGGATAGGAAAGCCAGTATAAAAGACTGTATCGAGACTTAAATCAAAAGCGAAATGCTGTTCCCACTGGGGGAGCGGAGAACGTCTGAGTGAAAGAGAACTATGAAAGCAGAGATCATCAACTATTGATAAGGCCGAATCTGGTACAGCTGTAGACAAAATACAGAATATGTTTGACTTCAAGTTGGATA
>NTHP01000257.1:804430-819594 GCA_003416845.1 Oplegnathus fasciatus | reverse complement strand
GGGGGGGAGACATACTCCTAGTCTCCCTCTATGCAACTTCCTGTTTGACTTGAATGTGTGTGTCATGCCCCTGAGGCACTGTGAGTCATGCTGTGATGAGTCTGTTGGTCATGCTGTGATGGGGGAACTCAGACTGAAACTTTGTCGATAGAGTGCTCCCACCTCCTCTTGTGGTGGGTGGAGACTTCTCTCATTTCATCCACAAACATAGTGGCCCTTATTTATCAATCTAATGTAGAAACCAACGCAGATCCGAGTGCAGAAATCATCTTACGACAGGGTTCACGTGTGATTCATGAAATGTTCGTATCTCGTCAATCCCAGCATAAGAATGATCGATAAATGTGGCGGCTGAAAACAATCGTCATTTAAATATCACGCCCCTATATATTCTCTGTTTAGACCCCTCGTCCTTAGAGTTTACGACATAGAGAAACGTAATCCGGCCAAAAAGAGGAAGTTCTCCGACCTGGAGATAGAAACGCTAACGTCACAAGTTCAATTAAACCAAATGTTGATTCACTGTGACATTAGCTGATGATGATGGACTTGTCTGTAGTAGACACATTAAGGAGGGTCAAACATGAGCATTATTTTGTGCCTTTTCCCACACGGGCTAGAAATGCCTGATATGTGAGGTTATTTCATGTCATGTGCTGTGTGAGGGGAACATCTGGTTCCCTTTTTTATGCCATTGTTGATCATCCAAGAGATACAAGCAAAGTTCACTTGGACAATTAATTATGCACAGTACCTGACAGCTGCTACAGGGGGAGCAAAGTTACCTGGCACACAACCTAACACCACAAAGAGACAAAGGTCTGTTACACTTCTTAGAAAAGGAAATGACCAACAGAATATGTTTGTAGTCTCAGTGAGTTTTGAGTTAGCCGGACATAGCTGGACTGTGCATTGTAAAATGATAAGGCTGTATGTCTCTTACTGTTACCAAATCCCATAAGAAGGCCATAAACCAACAATTAGTTGATTCTACTAACAAGTACTGTGTGTGTATCCAAAGCCTGATCTATCTTATTCCTCAGTGCCGTAGAGCTCCATTGTTGTCTGAAAACTAATAAAAACACAATGAGCCACACCTTTGCACTGAGGGAAATGTTCCTTCATTAGCATGAACACACACACACTGTAGTTTATTTTGATTCAATCCCACATACACAGTCCTGCTGCCCCACATACTCCACTGAAAATAGTCACCCAACAAATGCACTATTTCCTCCAGCTTGAGTGACTTTTGCTGAAACTACAGTGGCCAGCTGTTTTAGGAAATTACTGCGCCTTCTTTAAAAAATTATACTATATGTTTGTGAGCGGTTTTAAAAGATTTATATCTTCAGCAGGAACCAGTGGGCTTGCGGCTGAGAGCCACAGACAGGGTAGGAAGTCAGAAATTATTGGAGATAGACTAATGTATTGTTGGCTTCTCACTTTTCAAAGGATTTTTTGAAAATAAGAAAAATACAAATTCTTATGAAATCTATTAACATACGTATGTTATACATGTACAATGTTCTTATCCTGCACATTTAAAAACACATCTTTCACAGGCCAAAAACATACTGTTGTGTCTTGCGATGCTAATCATGTTTGGATTGGGTTCAACTAGGCTCATTTAAACTATCTCCTTGATGCTTCCCATTGAAATACTTGGGGAAGCAACTGCATACTGCTTTTTACTGGAAATAGTTACCCGCACATTTGCCAGGCTGAGTAACATCAGGAATTTACTGGACAAAAACAGATTTCAAGCAGGCTCCATTAAGAGTACAGTATACAGGAAGAAAATTAAATCGTTTTATTTATTTATCTATTTTATTTCCCATGCCGTAGCACCATAGTGCTCATAGACTGAGGAACTATGCCTAGAAGAAAGCCAGAAAGTTCATAACGGAACTGGAAGGCTGTGGAAATTACACATAGATTATATTACACTTCACCTAGAGCACCAGAGGAAAAAAAACAGACTTGTAGCGTAAAAAATCATAGGGCTCCCATAGTGATGTGTGTAACATACACGTACCTCAGAGTTGCTATAGATAGTTACATTGGATTAAATAGAATAGTATCTGTTGCATGAAATGGGCAACAGGCTTCTAAAAATGCTCTCTGTGTGGATTGCCATTTAGTCCTAATCCTTAAAGTAAGTTTTTCAGTGTGCCATCTTTTTCTCCTCATTCTGGGGCAACAAGTTCGAAAGGACTTACTATACCCTTGTGGCCAATAGGATAAGAACACTCAACTGTTGTTGTGGCAGCAATGAGACCATTCAGATCATAGCTGTGTAGGAAGTAGGAACCGATATATTTTGAATGGTAGGAGCAAAGCACTGACGGAGTGGAAATAGGTGCCGTCTTTTTGCTCAGCCCCTGTCACTGGTAGGGAGAGTTCCTAGTGACCAGCTTTCATGCCCTGACAGTCTGACCACTACAAAGAAGCAAGTAAAGCAAACACAACACAGGACAGCTACACTTACTCAGTTCTAAGCTGTAAAACTTTAGAAAATCGTTCACCAAATTGGTACCATAGTATAGCTTTACCATACCATCTTGTGTGCATGCACCCTTTGTGTGTCTACGTGCAGGTGCTGATTATAGATTTTAAATACAATGTAAGAAAGCAAGTCTTGGACATTAAGGTGTCTCAGAAAGCCGAACAACGTAATGCCATATTGTCGGTAGTAATGATGATAATGGTTATATTGAAGTGGTGAAGTAACCCCGCCAGCCATAGTTATCCTATCCTTGTCTGAGCCCAACCAGCCCACTGCACTGACTTGTCCCCTCCCTTGGACCACAAACAACAACCTTACACCAACAAGCCCTGCATGTGTGCCCTAATACATAAGGTTACCCAGTTTGTTAGTGGCAGCTGATAATAAGCATTCGTTTATTAGCTATTATTTCAAATACAGAGAGGCAGGCATATTTGTTCCAAACTGGATGGAACATTTTGTTATGTTTATCATAAAACTTGGCAGATGCTAATTTTACTTATTCTAATGTGCACCTTGATGACATTTTGAATTAATGTTGATTTTGCTTATTGAATGATTAGATTTATTGTTTAATTAAGAAGGTATTAGGGTAATGCCATCTTAAATGAATGAAGTGAAATAAAATGGCAATTTGTGTCACCAGAGTTCAAATGACTTGGCTCTCACCTAACCACTCTGATCATGTTTGGTGAGAACAAGCCTTTAGAGGCTCAGTGCTTGCTTCCAAATTAACTTGTCCTGCCATGTTTTCTTCAGCTGTGAATGTGTCTAAAAAACATTCATATCATATCCTCATCTGACTTAACACATGTATTTCCCCCTTAACTCTGGATATGGGAGACAATATGAAAATTCACCAGTAAAATCGGTTCAGTGGTATTTTCTCCCTACATCAAAATTAACAGACTTGTACAAACCACAAGAATTCCTCTGCATTCTTAATTTCCCCTCTAATCCTTGGAAAGGTGAAGACTGCCTGAGGTCAAGGCCTGTCTGCTGTTTACCTCCGAGAATGCTCCTGACCACACCCTACACCTTAACCTCTCTTTATCCTTATTGTGTGTGTTTAACTACCAGTCTATTGTCATGGCTCTGTGAGTGTAGGTGTGGTTCCTCTTTAGAATTACAGTCATTGACATTAGTAAACACAGGGAGCAAATCCACCTTAAAACAGAGAGAGCAGGGCAGGAAAAGCAAGCATTACACTTTACTTTTAGTCTGGTAACCCATAGTGATTTTGAATAAGATTTTTTTTAAGTACCTGGTCTTCAAGTTATCAAGGTCTGACCATATATGGCTAAAGCTTTCTGTTTTCCCAAAAGTTGCCTTCAGGCTCAGACACATCTCTGCCTGTCAGTAGAGCTCACAGCCAACCTGGCCAGATGGGTCCTCTATTCCAATGAAAATAGAAGTAAGCACGCACACGCACACGCACACACACACAGAAGCAGGAAGACGTCTTATCATGTCCAGCCATAAAACAGTGTCACTCAGGTTACAACAGGCAGTCAGACAGTCTACAGCAGGCATCGACACACCCACACAGCTTGCTTCACAGGAACTAGTGGTTCGTTACTCATTAGACATGAAGAAATAATGAGATAATGACACACACACATGCCCTTATTTCTACTGTAACTGCAGGTCTATTCTTCTTTTACAGTTTAGAGGCTCACAACTGCCTGGAAGCAGAAATAAAGTGAGAGCAAGCAAATTAGAAGGAAGGAAGAAGGCATACTTTATTAATCCCTCTCGGGGAAATTACATTTTTTATATCCATTAATTTCTTCTTATAATTTGAAGTCCAACTGAAATCACATTTAGTCATCCTATTTTGTAGTCAAAAACAATGTATATGACTTTTAAATGCATTGTTACTTCTTTTTTATTATGATAAGGAAGAAAATGGATCTTTGGCAGGCTGCCAGAGTGCCGTGGGGAATAAGAGACAAAGTAAACAAACTTACACTGTAGCTACATGTCATGGACAGACAGCGTGTTATTAGTGGTATTGAAGAGTAAGGAACACACCAACATCTATCCGGACCACAGTGACATGTAGATTTACATGCTGTTTAATGTGTTGTAGCTAAGCGGCTAATTAGCTATCTAGCCTGCAGTCCACTTTTCCGCGGTGAATCTTCGTTTGGTTGCCCGTTCAACAAGCTAAGGTGCTGGACAAGATGTGTGTTCATGTTTGTAAGTTAAATAAGAGGGATACTTTAGCAATAAAGCTAATGTGGGTTGTCCAAAGTCTGTTGCTCTTGTGTTGTGTAGCAGGCTGCTGTCTGGCTCAGTGTGACCGTGATCTTTGCAAAATGTTTCATGAGGAAGGAAATGCATTCAAGGATATACACAATGTGTTTTGGTGAGAAACACTGAATGTAAACAGTTTACAAGGAAACTCCACAGGGCACCTTTAAATCATACATGTAGCACATGAGCTAACAGACACAGGCAGTTTTGCTCTGGTTGGTCTGTTTCTTTAGCTTTCAAGATGCTCAACTTTCCTCCCCAGCCTCTTCAATTCTGCCATTCTATGCCTGGCAGATTGCATACAATCAGCAGAGATTGTTTGCTGGAAACTGCTTTCGGTTTCATGTCTTATATGGGGGCATAATGATACTGGTGAGACTCAGCCATACAGTCTGTGTGTGGGTTGGAAGAAGAGCGGTAAAGCTCCATAGAGCTGCAGAGTACGGCAATGATTCTCAGTGGGTTTGGCACTATGAGGGACCCGTTCACATTTAAGGGTCATTTTGTTCAGTATTAATATAAAATATATCGTTTAATGCAGGTTTCAGTTTAGTTTAAGTTGCTCTGCACGTTTGGACACAGGGAAGTGAATTTTAAAAATAAACTTGTTACTTTAAGGTCTCCTTTGCACGTTGTATTTCTTTTCAGACAGACAGTAATTTAAAAAGTACGTTACAGGCATATGATATGGGTCTTGGGAGTCTGAGTGAATCCCTGCACAGACTGATACAGTCTGTTGTGAACTGAGACTGGCATCTAAGTGAAAGTAGCAAAGGCAGCAGAATGGACCTCACCCTCTTTAAACAACAGGCCGTTAGAGACAGGCGGGTTGTAACTTGCAGTGACACACAGATGGGAATGCAGCAAAGCCTGAATCATCAAACCGTTCAGTGTTGTGCAACAGTATGTGACTGGAGTGGACATTTCATGACAAACCTGCTTAGTATTGTGATGAGAAAGAATTTCGGTTTCTTCACTAGAAATTAGCATTACAGTGTTAGTCAGTCTTAACAGTCTTAGTTCTTTTTGAGAGGAACTCATTGGGAAAATTAAGTAATTCATGTTTCATTCACTGTTTCTCCCTCTCGGCCATGCTACATGCAGTCCAGTGCTGTACTATATAGGTATATACTGCAGATGCATGAGTATTTGTCTCCATCTGCTGGGAAACCGTGGATATAACAGCTTGGTAAATGTTCTGTATGGCAGACTTTCTTCACTCTTGTGAGACAGTGTACATGTTTGTAATCTTTATGCACAATAAAATGATTAATTATCTTGGAAACTAACCAACCAACTAACCAAAATTAAATCTTTGTGATTTCCAGTTGAACAACATGATTCATTTGACAAATTAAGATGGCAAGTGCAATGATACCTAGATATTTCCGATGTTTGGGCCTAATAGACACACTTTTGGATTCAGTTATAGTACTGCATTTGGCAGATACTGTGTCGTCTCTGTCCAACCACAATATGGCGAGTGCCAGAGTAAGTGCATTAGGGTCCCAGCCACACCAACAGGGTTCTGACTGAATTATCCATTTTCCCAGTCTGTGAGGAGTAAGGTATGCTCACATAAGATCTTCATTTGTATGATTTGACATCTCATTTTATATCCTAACAGCTGTTTTTTTTTAAAAATTGCCTTCCTTTGTTCTGTGGTAAACCCATGTCTCTTTCCCACCGAGATTTAGTAGCAACAGTGCAATATAGACAAGCATTACATAAGGATTTATCCTGACACTTTATAAGAAGGGTACTAAACATATACTTAACTAATGACTCATGATCATTTAATGCAGGATGTATCATAAATTCCTATAACTCACTATGCCTTCATGTGATTAGTTGACTCTTAGTGTCAAATTATGGAATATATTCACTTAACTGTTCTGAATCAGGACATAAGGAAGAAAATATCTTGTCCAAACTGATCTTATCTGAGACTCCAAGAATCACTTTGACTGTATGATAATATCCCTTCAGACAGTTCAAAGTGAAGTGAGGGGATATAGTGATTAGGGATATGCTTAACTTGTACTTGCTCTGACAGTTGGAGCCAGAATGTATGTAATATGCAATAGGCCACTGAAATAACTCATCAGGAATCCTATGAAGTAATGCAATGAATGGCATATTCAATAGCAGATTTTAATCATTTCTGATAAGGTTATGTTGTCAGTAAATAAGCCCCGTCTTGGAGCCTGTGTGGGCAACTGGTCCCACAAAAACCATTTACTTTTACATTCTAAATGCAACATATATTGCTATTTATTATGCTACTTGTCCACTTCTCTGCTGTCAACATATTTTGATTTGATCCTGTGAACTCACCTTCACACTGATGCTGTTAAGGCATACAGCAACTTTAAGACAGGCTGGAGATGGAGCAAGAGAAAAACATGGCGGCTTGGAGGAACTTTTGATGCAGCACTGCTCTTCTGTGGTTTAAAATTGTGTCCTTGATCTCTAAAAGTCATCAAGTGACTCCAGTGGTGGAATGTTACTTAGTACATTTACTCAAGAAAAGGAGAGGTACCTCAATTTTGTACTTGAGTATTTCCATTTTAGGCCACATTATAATTTGTTAATTTATAATAATTTGTATTTTAGTACTGAAAGTACATTTGCTGATACTACTGACTACTTTTATTTAGATTTAGATTTTGAATGCAATTTTTGATTTTGACTCATAATGGAGTTTTTAACAGTGTGGTATTGCAACTTTTACTTGAGTAAACAATCTGAATACTTTTTCCACCACTGAGTAACTCAGTACACTAGAAGATGGATAATAATTTCCATTGAAGACCACCAGCACACAAGGACACACAATCTGATTAGTGTATAAGTTCTTCGATGCAACCATGACACATACTATTTTCTCTAGTTGCTTGACTTTAGCTGCTAATGATATTTTGGCAAACTCCTGCTTTGTAATCATGACTTTAACACCACTACGTACTCCTGGTTATACATTAATTGGAATAATGTGCCAACTCTTAAGTTAAACTCTCTTACCACAAACACACAATACAGACATCTGGTATCTAAAATCATTAAATAACAATCTAGATTTTACTTTAACAAAAGACCCTCCACCATTTTGTCTGATACCACATTGTGATTCTGGATTCACTGTAACTGTATTCAAGCATGATGAACTCTGTGCTGTGCTCTTTGCTGATACCAGTTCAAAATGCAAATAAATACAAAAAGCAGACCAGACTGTAGTTTGTCTTCACTTTACTTTATTGAGTTTTACAAGCATGAAGATCTGCAGCTTATGAGATGTCAATACTTGTCTCCTTACCCCATACTTTTACATTATTATTGGATATGTATGTTCTACCATCAGCTTTCAGGGTCTTGTTTCAGTAGCTGGCCTGGATTTTATTGTGATCTTCAAGGCCACTTTATTTCATAAATCAACTTATCAGCATAGACATAAAATTTAAAGACATTATTAATATCAACTTGTGACTGTGGACATAAACATGTTTGAGAGAATCTGCTCTTATTTTGTATCCATAAAGCTCAAACCCTCAGCAGACACGCATGTCCGACAGCACAGTAGAGATAGAGCTTCATTTTCATCCTACAGTTTTTCTGTTCCTGCAAAAAGAGTTACATCTCATATCTAATATACAAGAGAGGGACACTCACCTTGACTGGGAAATTTGTATTTTTGCCGGCTCACTGGATTGAGTGCTGCTTATATCAAACATCTACCTACAAGCCTAGAAAATGTTATCAAATTGGAAAAGCCGAGTCCTACATATGTTAACTTATTATTTTACATTGGTTCTTTCAAAAAAATCTAAATAAGAATCTGTACATTATGTTCATTAGAATGCACAGCATCTTTCATCCTATGAAAAGCCTTTTTGCCCCCTTAAGGTGACGTAACCTTTCTGTACAGCTGGGTATAATGTAGCAGCAGTCAGAATAAAAGGATGGCTTTGTAATAGACATATTAATCCTACCTACCAGAGCCCTCATTTTAATATAGGTTTACTGTACACTTCCTTACATACATTATTATGTAGGGGAAAAAATGAACAGAACTATAATAAAAATAAACATTTGATCAGACTCTGTATCAGCACACACTGAACATTTAGAGATAAGGAACAATAAATGTGATTAGGACATCCCAACTTTTGACTGTTTGAAATTAGCGTTTTACGTTGGAAAGTCACAGGGCTCAGAGGCTGTGGCTTTCGACCCTCTGACCCCAGGCTCTGTGCCCCGGTAGGCCCGTTTAGTAAGCCATTCATGCTGCCACACGTGGAAGTCGAGTCCATGTGGGAGAGGTCACTGTAGGGAAAGGTTATTTCAATTTTAGTAGGTTTCCAAACATGTGTTACTTAAGCACAGAGTTCATTCTTTTACACAGAGGTACATATCACACTCTCTTCATACAGAAAGAATTTGATGGCAGAATATTTCTACAGGGCTTGGTAGGGAAGACATGCTTAGCTTCTCCTCATCCACCACCTTATACACTACCTGTGTACAGATACAGTGTGCTTTCACAGGAACCTTTGCCTGTGCTAATATACATAATACACTCCATCTAATGAATAAATGCAATCTTCATATTCCTGCTGTTATAATGCTGTTAAAATCACATTACTTTTTGTCATGTCACATCTATGCTTTATGTACAAACAATAGAAAAGTTGTTGTGGACCCTTATCATGGCAGACATTTTGTCACAGCAGGAAAAGCAGGTGAACCAAATTTTGGTATTGCTGGCTCAGTTCAGCTTTTCCTGCTATGACAGCCATTTTGTCTGCTGTGAAAAAGGTCTGTTCTGCATGCATGCTCACTGTCATGGCTTACCGAGACGGTAACACTTTCTATGAAGACCGCATCTATAGTGCGTTATGGGGGCATTCATAGCGAATTATAATGCATTCATAATGCTTTATGACTACACTCAAACATACATAATGCTTTCTGATGCACTGTATCAACAGTCATAAAACATTATAGATGTGACTTGACTAGTTACAAACTAGAGGTTGACTGATGGGGCTTATAATACATTATGACTACCTATACACACCTAAACAATCAACTGTAGTAAGGACTCATAGTATGCTATAATAGCCCATGCTGTATCATAAGTTATCACTGTATGTGTTAAGTGAAGTACATATTGATACATCTATAGTAATGCATGCTTCATCATAACGTTTCATTGTTGGTGTAAGGTTAGTGTGATGCATCTTCATGCATTTAAAAGAACCTATGCTGTATCCTAAGTGACTAGTGCCAATTCAGAACTGGCCGATTACGTTGCCTCCAGTATTGCTGCATGCAGCTTTCTTGAGAACTGCTCATCCAAACAACTTGATGCTCGACACTGCACTTCCGTAGGTCCTCAGCAATACACCTGTCAAGTGTGATGTCGATCAGATGAATGGTTGTCGAGATAACTGAAGGACAGACAGCTTGACAAAATGTATTTGTCTTTTTCTTTGAATATCTCATATAGGCTTTATACCTTAAGGTTCCATTCCTAAAGCAGACTAATTTTACTTGTAATTCTCTGCATTTTGGCGTCTTACATAACAATCACTTATGATGCAGCATAGATTCTTTTAAATGCATACCAATGCATTACACTTTACTTACCAACAATGAAATGTTACGATGAAGCATGTATTATTATAGATGCATTAATGTATAATTCACTTTACTTAACTCATACAATAACTTATGATACTGCATGGACTATTATAGCATACTATGAGTCCTTACTACAGTTGATTGTTGAGGTGTGTATAGGTCAGTATAGGTAGTCATAATGTATTATAAGCCCCATCAGTCAACCTCTAGTTTATAACTAGTCAAGAGCATCCATGAGACACTTGAACTTATAATTCATTATAAGTCACATCTATGTTTTCTGACTTTCTGTTGATATAGTGCATTGGAAAGCATTATGTGTGTTTATGAGTGCAGTCATAAAGCATAAAGCATTGCAGCGTAAGGGTAAAGAAACCAAAGAGTTTATGGCCACCTCGTTTTAACAAGTAGGATTTGTCGGTTGCTGTTTGTAAATGCAACATTCAAAGTTGGGCCCTCCTCCCTGGCTCAAAGCGCCCTTCTGGTGGTCCCACGTGCTTATGATCTGGCAACTGGTTGCTACGTTTTTATAGAGTTCCGCACCTCACACCTCGCGCTGTTATTGGCTGGGGGCTACACACCACTGCCCAAAGGTTGATGCCCAGAAACGTCCCGAACACAGCAAAATAAGAAAATACAGGCAGAGGGCAGGGTCTCTGTAGATACAGACACCACCACACACTTCTAGTGGATCATAAGTCTTTACTTTTTTTTTTCTAGGAAAATGCTGGACTTCAGATTTTGTTGGCCAATGCACTTCGAAGAGATAAAGCATTCACGTGATCACTCACTTAAAATAACATTTTATATTTTAACACTGTAAACGTATTTCTGTATTTTCCTTTCATCTACAATGTCACCACAGGAGACAGACTTGTGTGTCATCTTGTATTTCAGACAAAAATGCAGACAAGTAAGAAGAAAATGGAACTTAACTACACAAATACATCACATTACTAACACTACAAGGCTGTTGGTCCTTGGAAAATATGCACACAGTAACAATGGTATCGAGAAAGATGAATGCGTGGACAAAAATAATTCACTGCTTAATTTTTCAAACATTTACTTAAAAGATGAAACCATGATGTGAGGGCATACTTAAGACATGCCACACATCAACATATTCATTGTCACGTAAAAATATGTAAGAAGCCACTTAACAAAGGGAGTGTGCTGACATTTGAAAAATATACTATAAAAATATAAATGTAGCAACAGCCTAAAAAGATTTTGTCAATTTTATCTGTGCGTCCACTACAGATCAGTCTTGGATGCGTTTCAGCCTTGGTTGGCACGAACACTGAAAGCAGCTCTATTACACCTCAAAGAACTCAAAGCTTCCCCTTGCTTCCAATCTTGGTGTAAAAAACTGTAAGTAACACCCATCTCTGTACTAGAAGCACAAAGAAAAAAATTGATATTAATCTTCTCTTTTGACTATGGTTGACAGCAACACTGTTCCTTTAAGCACAATGATGGATCACTCCTTGAGGCCTACCTCTCTCTTCTTCTTCACACCAACAAAAAAATAACTGGGAAGAGAAAATAAAACAACAACGTGGTTCCCAGGAGTGTAATGATAAAATGAGTGCCTTTAAGTGTAGAAACTTGGGCAGCAACAAGCTGCCAACATCATCTCAGGAACCAGTCTAATATAGATATGGAAACTGACAAAATACAACAACAATTAGGACTTATTCCCCTTTTCCTTCTTCTTCTTTTTCTCTTTCTTCTTCTTCTTCTTTTTAGGTGATTTTGCTTTAGATGTTTTTCCTCTGTCCTCGTCACTACTATCACCGCTTTCATCTTTTACTTTATCTTTTTCTCTGCTTTCCTTGGATGATTTTCCCTTGCTGTCTGTGTCTTCCACTTTCACTTTGTTATGGCTTCCGATGGCGTTCTCCTTCTTCACCTCCTCCTTGACCCTGACGTTTGGAGGAGGTGTCAGTCCACGGGATACTGTTATGAGCATCCTCTCCTTCCTCATCTCCTCTTTCAAGGAGATGTTTTCCTGCCCGGCCCTGTGGCTTCTGTGGTCGTTGTCGTGTTTACTTCTGTGATCTCTCTCTTCTCTCCAGTCTTGTTCGTAGTTTCTGTGATTCCTGTGTTCTCCTGAATCTCTATGGTAACCGCAGTCCCTGTGATCTCTCCTGTCCGAGTGGTGTGGGTGTTGGTTACTGCTACTAAAATAGTGTGAGTGTCCTTTGCTGTCTCCAGCATGCTTGTCCATCTGCACTTTCTGCTAAAAACACATAAGAAACAATTTTGCAGCGTGAAGATAAAGAAACCGAAGTCTATGGCCACTTAAGACGGAGTTGGTCACTAAACCCCATAATAGTAAAGTGCTGGAATTTGTTTTTGGCCTTGTCAGTAATGGGGCTAAAATGTAAAGTTTGTTCTGAGAGTAAAAGAAAAACTATGGGGTTGATAAAATCACAGGATTTACACCTGTTAGAGAATCAATGTACACAGCATAGCTACAGGCTATGTAGCTTTGAAAAAAGAAATAACAAACTCTTCCTTTTACAAATTCGTAAGTAACAAAACACACCCTTGCTCAGTTCAATACGCTGCTGCTACAGCCTATCTTGGTCTGGTATGACCAGAAGCTTATGGTGACTAATGTTAGGTAATATTAGCAAACATTAGAAACTATTGCTCTGTAACTGACTTTATGAAGTCAATTTGCTAACTTTAAGAGGCTCCTCTACTTGTGCTACAGTTACACTACATTTTAGCATTTGCCATTATCCTGCCTATTACTGCCACAGTGGGCACAGTTTGGCAAAAGTTACATAGCATTTAAATAGGTCTACTAAGTAGACAGTTTACTTCCAAGTGCACCAGAGTTTGGTTCACTATAGGTGAGAACGTGATCCGACCCAAATATAGGAAGTAAACCAAAAAAAAACCCCCCAAAAAACAGTGCATTGCGGATGATTACTTTCAAATCCATAACTTATGACCATACCTCGTTTGTCGTCTGTGTAACAAGGACAACACATCATAATCCCTCTTTCTCATCAGGGCCCACCTTCTCCTTCAATACTGTCTCACTCATCTCATTCGTAGAATGAATTGTTCAACAACTCGCTGTCTTGTCAATTGCTCATATTGTTTGCCTTGTTGTAAAGCATTTGATTGATGGAAACACCAAAGCAAAACTACAAAACCCAAGACTGCATAAATTTGGTGTTGCTCCATTATTTCTGAGATCAGGAAGTGTCGGCGAGCTTCAATCGGATATTTTGTCCAATAGACGAGCGACCGTTTCGACCCTGAGACATTTGTTTACAATGTTTGGTGCGCTTGACGAAGTACGAACACTAACCGAACCAAATGTAAAAAAGGCAACAATGTTGCAGCCACACCCCCGAATCGTACCGAGTCTACCGAATTACAGGTGTGAAAGCACCCTTAAATCTTTAAAAATGGGTCACAAATATATGTATAATTTAATTAAAAAAAGGCTCAGTGATTTACTAAAGCAGCTGATGACCGTACTTTTTAGCAAACGTTACTCCAACAGGGGACATACTGCATTTGTTAGGGACCATTTTCATATCATATATATATCACTTGGTGCTCTAGTGAATATCTGGGGCAGCAGGACAGTGTATGTGGGATTAAGTCCAAATAAACTACAGACAGTACTACTGCATGTTCATGGTGATGAAGGAACATGCCACCCAGTGCAACAGTGTGGCTGACTGATGTGTTTTTAATAGTTTTTGTACGATAATGGAGCTCTATGGCACAGAGGAAGAAGATATATCAGACTTTGATACACGAGCAGTACTTGTTAGTTCTGTTGGTTGTCGGTTTTGGTCTTTTCATGTGCTTTGTTGACAATAAAAGTATAACATATCACCAGACTTATCCACACAGAGGTACACTCCCCTCCAAAAGTATTGGAACAGTGTGGCCAATTCCTGTATTTTTGCTGTAGACTGAAAACATTTGGGTTTGACATCAAAAGATGAATATGAGACAAGAGATCAACATTTCAGCTTTTATTTCCAGGTANTACCTGGAAATAAAAGCTGAAATGTTGATCTCTTGTCTCATATTCATCTTTTGATGTCAAACCCAAATGTTTTCAGTCTACAGCAAAAATACAGGAATTGGCCTCACTGTTCCAATACTTTTGGAGGGGAGTGTATATCGGAAGTTTACTTACACTGCTAGAGTAACTATGGCAGTGGATGGCTGCATGGCTTTCAGCACTAGTCAAATCTCCAATGAACTCCTCACATTTCTGGCAGTAAAACCCAATTACTGGCGTCAGGAAACTCAATCCTGCAAATGGAGAAGAAAAGCAGTGAAGCAGATGGAGAATTTTAGCATGTAGAAAACGATAAAGAAGACAGGAAGAGAAAACTGTTTTACCATCCTGTTTCAACAATCCCTCTAGTTCTTTCGTCAAGGATTCCATTTTATTTATTCTGGCTTGTTTCTCTCTCTTCCTTTCCTCATCGTCACCTGCCTGGGAAACACAAGGGACAATTTCAAAATTAAGGGGTTTTGCCTTTCTTTAATGTGTTCAACTTTGCCACTCAGATGTTAAGTAGTCAATGACACAGCTTGGAAATCCATTACCTTGTGTGTATTAGAGGATGTCTGAGATGTGCCACTGCCATCTCCTTTTGTCCGCTTCTCTTTTGTTGCTTAAGGAAGAAAAAACAACAACATAACCCTGTATTCTACATCAAACGCATTTAACAATAAAGACAGATAAATCATCAGTGTT
>NTHP01000257.1:778676-804373 GCA_003416845.1 Oplegnathus fasciatus | reverse complement strand
AATCATCAGGCCAGGCAGCATCAGTTTCCAACTTAATGCGTACACCTTCACATTCAGCTGTCACAAAATCTTATCCTTGTCAATTGGAGAGAAACAGATCCAAAATTAACTTGACACATCTTATAATTCTAAATGATTACCATTAGGCAAGTAAACCCAGTACTCTGGCTGCTTCTCCAAACTGGGAGCGCGCCGACCGCCATCTACTGTAGGTAAGACACTGACTATGGATAAGTACCTCATACAACCCAGCTTCAAAAAATTAGAACTATCCCTTTAATCTACCTGGGTGGGCCGCCCAAGTAGAGCCTCTGTATGGGAAACACTGATATTTTATTTATTGGCAACAAATTCCATAAAAAGGCCCAAACCAACGATGTGTCTCTCAATACTTAATGACTTCCCAACCCTGTCTGTGGCAGCGAGGCCAAAGCCCATTCCCAAATACAAAATGGATCACAAACATATAGTTTCATTAAAAAAAGGCCCAGTGATTTCCTAAAACAGCTGGGCTTTGCAGTGTTAAACACTACTTCAAAAGGAGTAAATAGTGCATTTCATAGGAACTATTTTCAGCTGCTGAAAAATACACGTTTCACAAATAAGCATTTTCTAAAGCAGGACGGTCGGTGTATGTTGGATTGACTATAAATAAACTGGTATGTGTGTTCATGGTAATGAAGAAACCTGTCATCCAGAATAGCTGGGATCAATTAATTGTTGGTTTTGGACAACTGGAAAAATATGGCCAAATGGAAAAATATTCCCAGCCTTATCCTTAAAAGTACAACTTCAAGAACAGGTGTAAGTATTTGTGCGATGAGTAACTGATTACTGAAGTTACGCGGTCATTTTTTGAAACGCAACCATTAAAAACAGTGAAAAAAATCCAGTGTCCAAATATTTGTAACTGCACTTATTTAACAGCTGGAGTTCAGTTCTTTTGGCATAAAAGTCAATAAACATATTAAAACCAATCAAAGTTGATCACAGTGTGAATATAAAAAACTGCAATTGAATGATTAAGTTTAATCTTTCATTCAATACAGGATTCTCACCTTTGATCAGTGACTGTAGAGACTCCAGAGCTTGCCGTACATTCGGGTTACTCAGTGCTGGCAATGCTAAACCTGCTGCTGTTGGTTCTGAGCTGAGAAGTGCAGGAGACAGCTGCTTCTCCTCCTTCTGCCCTTTCATTTTCACCATGATCTCACTGATGTTTGCTGTGCCCAGACTTTTTAATATGTTTTTGATCTTCTCACACTCACTGCTGTCCAGACTGGCAGAGGCTAAGCTTGAAGAAGTCATTTGAAAGGGTTGTTTCAGATCAACTATATCCCCAAAGCTACTGAATATGGAAGTGTTCTGATAATGTTGATCGCCAAGAGCAGGATTATCCATTTCCATTGGTTTGGCATGTTCTCCAAGCTGGGAAAACGCTTCAAAGAGTATGGTAGAGGACTTATTGGCTTGTTTCGCTCCAATGTCTTCATTCCCATACAAAAACGACTCTTCATCTTCAAGCTCATCAGCTTTCTGGACTGCGGAGTCCTCTTGACTTTGCGCCTGCAGCCAAGAGAAGTCACTGCCTACTCTATCATGGGGAAGGAGCATACTGTCGTTTTCCAACGACGCTGAACTTTCCTGACTGTCATGGTGCTGATGTCTGTGCTCATCAGGCACACACTCCACTTTTTTGCTTTCATCTGAGGCCTGTACAGAAGAGATCAAAACAATGACTTACACTTAACAGACAGTAGCTCCTTCACTTGTGACTGTTATCTTGCTTGGCTATTAATGAAAGATGCTATCATCTTGCTATCACAGTGCTGTCATACTTAAAATCAGATATATACAACTGTGCGCATTCACTTCTGTACGTGATTTTCCTTTATAAATCAAATTCCGCACATTACACTCCAAAAATTAACCATAAATGTTTAAAGCAAATCTCTCATGAACATTGATATAACATATTGCTCCACGAGAAGGACAGCAGCAGAAAGTTCAAGAGGCTTATGGTTGCAGCAGCAGTTAATGCAGTATAGACTGTTTGTCAGCCAGCAGGTTATATGTGCATTTTTCCCCCGGCAGCATAGCTTTTGCACAAAAAACGATTTGAAAACTTATTTAAATTGCACAGCAGTATTAAAAGATTTTGTGAAAATATACCAATGCACTGTTCTCCAGTTGTATAAAGTTATTTGATGCCGTCTCTCACTTTTATAGGCCTAATGATGATTAAATGTGGTTGATGGGAAAGTGAATCAGGATATTAAGGATGAACATTGTGGAAAGGTGAGCCAGGCTTTTCAGAAGCTAGCGACCTGACCTGATGCATCCTGGCATCATGCTTAGCATTTCAGCAGGACTATAATGATCTCCACAACTAACTGTGTGCAAAAAAGTGTGGGCATCATATGGCACCTCTCCTCTGCACTATTTAGGACTGGAAATGTGGTGATGAGCAAGCAGCCAAGTGCACAGCAGAATAGTTTAATCATAGACGTAAATGGTTATGATTTGGGTTGGCCTTTTTTAAATGGAGAGGTGCTTATGGAATAATTGGTCTCTACAAGCACAAACACAATATAACTGGCCTGATTTTTTGTGGTAAAGAGAATATATATGTAAATCATAGTTTGATATGAAGTGAAATGAAATGTATGGCGAGGATCATTATAAAATCTGGCTTCAATTCACTAAGTTGCCATCTGCATCTTCAGTTTCCAGCATCTCCAAAATGTTTGTACACATGGGTCAGAGTTTCCGTACATGTGCGCACATTCTCCCGTCAAGTTTGTTTTTAGAAATCCCAAGTTTTCTGTGTGAAGTGGCATACGCATGTTTCAAAGCCTGTTTTGTGCATACATAACAGTTATAAATGAGGCTCCATCTGCTTTACTTATTGACTGACCTTTGAAAATAAATTTTGTAATTTCTTGTAATTTCTTTACACTCAGCATAGCAGCATCCCATCACCTAGTTAACACCTCTTTCAGTCTGTGGTGGGTCATCATCACACCACCCACTAAGAGCTGCAGCCATCATGTCATGTTTATGTCAAATTATATAAAGTAGGCCACAAGCCAGTTCCCTTGTACCGCTAGATTATCATAATAACAACACTAGATGCACTTCTGTTTATGGTTTATACATGCAAGTAGTCAGGCTAGTAGTTTGTCTGGAATTGTAGCTGTACAGATAATCTTGTGATTTTTTGGTAGACAACAAGCTGTAAGGCAAACTTCTGCCCCATGTAGTTGATACAGAACTTTTTTCTTTGAATGGAACCAAAAGACTATCTTCAAGAATCACACTTTTTGTGGAGATTTACCCTGACAACTGATTGAAACATGATGAGCTCTACCTGAATAGTGAGGATGGCATCTTTGAGGGTGGGCAACCGCTCTTCCAGTTCTTTGCTGTTCATGACCAGCTTCAGTCCTTCTAACAGACTATTCCCCGTCAGATTATTACTGCTGCCAACACTGCTGCTGCAGCTGTGGCTAGGACTCCTCCTTCTCTTTTTGTCTTTGCCACGGCTCTTTTCACCACTGCTACTTCGTGACTTGGACCTCCTGACCCGGCTCTTGCTCCGTATATGACCCTTCTTCCTGCTTTGGCTCCTGCTCCGACTCCTGCTTCGACTCCTACTGCGAGCCCTGCTTTTACTTCTAGCTTGACTTTTGCCACGGGCACGACTTTTGCTCCTACCTCTGCTTCGGCTGCGTGCTTTGCTGCGAGCTCGGCTGCGTGCTCTGCTTTTGCTTCGCACATGACTCTTGGCTCGAGATCTTCCCCGGCTTTTGCCATGACTTCGGCTTCGACTACGGCTTCTACTGTGGCTTTTGTTCCTGGTCACATGCTTCTGGAACTCAGGGTCTGATTTGACTGCTTCTTTCAAGACATTAGCCGACTTAAATGCATCAGCCAGGTTGTATGCCATGTTCCCTTTGAGATAATCTGGGAGAGGCTTGTTGGCTGCAATGCATCTCAAGAATTCCTCACCAGCTCGGTCACTGAAAATCAACAATGCATGTGTTTCAAACACCAGCAAACACAAAGAGTACATTAGTGCAATTGTTCCAGCTTAGATTTATACAAAACATTAAATTAACACATACACGCATATACCTGTTGTCTGGAGGATGATGTTCCACAGGAGTGGGATTCCACTGTGGTACCTGAGTGTGCGATGGTTCTGCAGGAGGGACGATCTGCTGCCTGCCTCCCAAAGCATTCACTGTACTACGGTCTGTGGAGAAGCTGCTACAGTGGGGCTGAGAGTATTCAGAATTCATGTTATAGTGCTGTACAAGACATAACTTAGCATATTTAGGATAATACTTATTTGAATTCCAAATTATAAGTAATTTTTAATCAGTAATTTGACAGTTGTACACGTTCAAAGGTTTTGCTTTTATAATCTTTTAAGTAATAAGTGTACACAGAATACTTGACATTTACAAACTGATCAAAATAGCAAATGTTTAAATGGTCTGTGGTTACAACACAGACAATGTACAGCACGTTCTACAATTTACCAGGGAGACATATCACATCCTATAACCGATCAGCTGCATCTTGCCGAAATGACATGCTCAACAGACTGAAAATGCTAGTCAACAGAAATAAATAGCACTGGTATACCTGAAATGAAATAGGCATTTCTAATTATCAGCATCAATCAAGATAATGTGTAGAGTGAGGAACAATTAGGACAGGTGGGTCAATGCTTTTCCACTGGCCTACATGGCCAAATAATGCTGTTAAGTGGGAGTTTCTGACAGCTCCTGTAACGTGTTTGACTGCCACATAGAAAATAAATGCTTGGTGAGTGTAAATGAGTTGAAAGTGTCTCAACTTCTTTACTGCAGAAACAGAACAGGGACTATATAATCTTACAAGCTGCCAAGTACAGTTACCATTACCGTCACAGGATATCTTGATGAGGAGCTCAAAAATTTAGTCTGAAAAAGCCAGTACACAAAATGTGTTTATGTTCTGCTTTAATGGACGTATTTCATGCTTCACTTTCACAAAATGAAAAGCTTCAATGATGAGGACTCTTTCTGGGTGTTGGAAAAGCGAGGGTCACCTTATAATCAGAGTTCTTATATTCAGGCCAGTGTCCTTAATAAAATTCCATAGTCCATATTGCATAGTAGTAAATCCATGAGATTCAGGGTGATGCAACTGATAGCCTGTACTCGTTTGACTGTTACTGAATATAGCTGGATTTATGTCTGACGCAAGGGGTTACAGCAGTCAGGTTTTTGATATACTATAGTTCAGGGTCAGGGATTTCACCCACTGATAGCACCACGTTGGACAGATGTATTATACATGATCCGGCCATATTGTGTTTTAATGATATACTCCACATTAATTATGTTTACATTCTTTTATTCTCTTGTTGATAAAGAGCAATGATTGGAGGTTTGCCTTGTGTCATTAGGAAACATTAGGAGAGTAGGAGACTATCCTGTGCAATCACCATGTTCCCCTTCTTTGATTCACTGTGTTAGGGTGCGGTGAACGCAGAAGGGCAGAAGGTTTGCAGTGGAAATGGTTTTGCTAGATGTGTTTCCTGAAAAGAAGACTACTGAGCCTTTCTACAAATTGATTGTTGTATTCACTCTCAACAATTAACAACAACAAACAATTTATTTTAACCTTCTGATATATTTTGTAATGACACTGTTGAATTCCCTTTGTGAGATAAAACAGAACAGGATGACATTATCATAGTTTAATATACAGTGTGCAAATGAAGTAAATGATACAATGCATACCACGTCTATGAGATATATGAAAAAGTAGATGTGCAAAATTAAAACACTCATTTCAACTATAGTTACCGTCACTAAAAATATTTGATCAACATTTCATATCCTAGATTTCATATCCTAGATTTCATATCCATAGATCTCCTTTAGTTTGTAGTAGGGGTTGACTGATTATCGGCCTGGCCGATTATCGGCTCTGATATGCAGCATTGTTATAATTATCAGAATCTTAGGTAGGTAAAAAGAAGCAGGGAGCTATTTTGACCAACTAGTGGTTGCAACTGGTGTTAGTGGTTAGCTTGCATTAGTAACACTTTATTTTGATAGTCCATCTGTTGACACTCTATCAGTTATCAGTAGCATGTCAATTGACATTCAACATGAACCACGAAATCTTTAGTACTATCTGTTGATAAGCTGTTGATCGTCAACTAATGATTAGATCAAAGATTAGTTGATGATCAACAGTCAACTAAAGATTAGTTGCTTATCTCTTGATTGTCAACTAATCTATAGTTGACTATCAGCAGATGTGTGTTCGGACTATCCTATTAAAGTGAAAAACAGTTGAGAACAGTAGAAAGTCTATAACCTATCAACAGAACACTTATCATCCACTAATTATATGCAACAGACATATTAATCGTTTGGGTTAACCCTAATCCTCTTGATCATATGCTGACATGACCCTGTTGACTTTCAACAGACAGATTGATTTTGAGTAGTTGATAGTCAACTTAGAAGATGCTGACGCAATCTATAGATAGTTAGTTGAATATTGGTTAATAACCTGTTGCAAAAAAACATATTGACAGTCAACAGACACTTAAAATCTGTAGATCAACACTGGAAATGCACCTTATACTCTACTGGCAGTTAATTGAATATCTCAAGGAAATTGAATCGAACGCAACTGGATTTTTGGTTTTGGTCTGTGAAGACGTTTCACCTCTCATCCAAGAGGCTTCATCAGTTCGTGCTTGTTTGACCAGGCTAGACTGGTCCAACTAGCTGGTGTGGAGATCTGGGTATTTAATCTCTTAGGAGGAGGTCACAAGGCCAATGATTGGGTCATTGGGTTGTTAGTGCTCCATTTTGCCAACGACAGTCGTTAGAGTGACGGTCGTTGGGGATGGTGAAAGGATGGTTTCGACTTCGTTAGTGCTCTATTGTGTTATAACGACAATCGTTGGAGTCACCTGAGGCCATGATGAACATCGCTAAACAGAGGAGGAGGTCTGCGACACCACCTATCTCCAATTTACAATGCTGCCCTTTCATCTCTTCCCAGGAGATTCAACAACTTAGCCTCTAAGAACAACAGCCGTTCACAAATGGTCTCAGGTGACTCCAACGACTGTCGTTATAACACAATAGAGCACTAACGAAGTCGAATTGAAATACATTTTTTTCTTGGGAAAGAGAGGTGTCCCTTCCTTTTGCTGCAAGAACATCAGGGCAAAAACAGGCTTCAAGTCACATAGTGTCCCCTCATTTATCAACACTGTGTACAAAAAGGGGGAATTTGTTTGAAAATGATCAATTTGTAGTAAAGAATGCACTTAGTGCAGCTCTGATTAAATGCACAACACTTCTGGTCTAAAAGAACAAAAAATCAATAGGAGAAGGTAGATATATGTGACAAAATAAACCAAATGTGAACAGAAAAAAGGACATGAGTTGACATTCTGTTTACCCATTTCTTCTTAGACAGTGATGCAAAGTAACAAAGTAAGAAGTATGTTTACTTGAGAACTGTACGAATTTTAGGATACTTTCACTTAACTCAAGTACTTCTTTTTGGTCATACTTTATACTTTCACACCAATACATTTAAATTTACTCATTTGGCATACGCTTTTGTCCAAAGTGACGTATAAATAAGTTACATTCCAAATCACAGTAAATCAGTCATGAACTTTCTTCTGTGCATTTTCAAGTTTTCTTCCTCTTTTTCCACCTCTAGAGGAATGCTTCAAATGCTTTTCTGCATGGTCCAATGGCTCTGCCAATCCTTGATTCCTTTACACTTTTCACTGCAAAATATGGGAAGCAATGTCAAGGACCCACCTTACCTGTTAAACATTATTGACCAGATATCAGATTAATAAAATAATAAAAATATACATCACAATATCATCATTTCTACTACACATGTCACATAAAATGGAAGCAGAAATGTAATTTTACAATAGTAAAAGTAAAAAAGTAATAACCACTAATATTTGCAATCAAAAACATTTTTTTAAGGATGCATAAAAGTTTAAATTTATGTAATATGTTGCATGAAAAAATCACGGCTCACAAACAACCTAGTCTTTTTTTCTTAACAAACAAAAAATGCTTCAAGTGACTTACCCAGGCACATAAATCACTGTAGCCAATGCAAGTGGCTGATCCGTACAGGGCTGACAAATTTGGCCACGATGTCTATCATGCAACTGAAATGACCTCTGTAGTATGGGTGTCAGGAAAATGGAAGGTTTGTAGACAGTAACTGCATAGTAGCTAGGATGCATAAATGAAGTCGCATTCAATGAAGTCACTTGCATAAGAAATGGTTTTGTCGTCCAACAGGACAAAAATACAGTTGTTGCTGCAAACAGCACGCTCTAGCTTTGTAGCCACAGTTTTACATGCCTTGTAAATATGGAGTTACTTATATCTTGACAATTTCAGCTACTCTGATCGTACAGGGTCAAGTTGGTTGGATTGTATTTTGTGTCAATAATCAGGGCAGTGTTTCCCCTATATGCATTCAACAGCAGTGCAGTGCCGCTGCTGTATGATTAGCACCTGCGCTAAATAAACGTCTCCCAAAGCACAATAGACTCGATATTCTCAATATTCTATACTTATTAGCAGTCAGAGTTGGGGGACCAGCGAGGATTATAAATCGAACACCCCCAGTCATTGCCCCCGTTTAGCAGTTACTGGTTACTGCCGGTCTTGCTAACTACCTATTACAACGAAGTTCAGCGATGACATAACTTAAAACTCCTGAAGTGAGTTTCTATGTTTAGCATTGGAACTGACCAGATCTAGATACAGAGCAAGCTTGTGTTCATTTTTCCCCCCACCCAGTTTGCGCCAAGTCCCGCCCTGTGTTGTGATTGGCTAGTACTCGTCACTTCAACGCGTCCTTGTGACTGGATGCTAGCTCCACCGTTTTTTCTGTCGAGAGAGAGAACCGTGACCCTATGCTGGACTGGGCAGCTGAGGGAGACCTTTCAATATATTTTATATATATTAATAAAAAATAATATTTTCCCTTTTTGTATAAATAAAATTGTGCATTTTTGGGTTAGTCCCGTCTCCAATGAATCGTACAGTTGCTCTTCACTTCCTACCCAGGATCATCTCTTCTATGATGGTGTGGCCTAATGTGTGCTCCTAGGATGAGGAGATCCTAGGAACAACTGCTGATGTAACCGCTGAGCTACAAGCCCCAAAAGAAGATACTTCCAAAACCAATTTCAACGTTTAGGTAACTTTTGTGATGTTATTTTTGTTGGTCACCCCTTGTATCACTCTCCTCTCACATTTCATTACTGATACATTAGATGATTTTTTTTCCTTTCTTATGCCAGTGATGTCAGTGTTAGTGTCAGTCTTATACCCAGTATAATGCCAGAGTAGCTGCACTTCCTCCAGCAGCTACTGAAGTACACCTGCTATGGTTTACAATATCTCTCACTACTACAATTACAGTAGAGGGCTTGAAGCTTCAGATATACTATTGTAACTGTGTGAATATGGGATGGGGGTTCATATATCAACCTCTGAATTTTTCAGGTAAAAAGCTGGAAAATGTTAAACTTAGGTATCTGTTTGGTCAGACATACACAACTTTAGGCACGGGTTTGCAATGAGGTATGGGTTAAGACCATTGGCTGTAACGTTAGATGAAGAAACATCTTTACGAGGACAGTAAACACCGAGATTTCGGCTACCTTCGTCGGTCACGTGACTCGGGTCATATTTGTCCCAAAAATGAGACAGACAGTAGGAAAAATAGTTATTTGTTTGATACGAGAAATGCGCAAGGCGATCTTTCTTCTGGTGCAAAGTCAGAGATATACAGCAGCTAGCTACATTTGAAGCTACTTCTCACGAAGGTCTATAAACCTGTTTGCTAGCGTGATGCTAGCCAACCCCTTATCTGAACCTTCTAAGAGCTAGCTAGCTAACTTAGCCAACTGAGCTAGCCTTATTACCCTATTGGGTACGTACCCTGATGAAGTGCCCTCTTGGTGGCCTGTTGTGGAGAAAATGGCTATCTGGTGCTGAGGCCAAAAATGGTCCGCAAGGTCCAGGGGGCAAGTGTCCCGGAGGAGGAACCCCACAGGGCCCTCCGAGTCTGAAAGGAGGGCCATGGAGTGGTGGGGGTCCGAACGGCGGCGGCCCATGTGCAGGTTTACCTGGGCGGTACATGTTCGTGCTCAAGAGGGCATACTAACTCCCGTATCACATAGTTAAGAAACCAACTTGAAGGACATAACAGTTCGCCAGCAAATGTGCTATTTTTTCCACACTTGTCTGATTCCACTATCTGCAGCGACTGCGATTGACACCGGAAACACAACAGTAACCCAGGAAACACTCTTCTTCTTCTTCTTTGGGGTTTTACGGCAGTTGGCATAATTTTAGTTGCATTACTGCCTCCTACTGGTTTTGATTGTCCACTGTTATCTTATTGTATTACAGTCTTGTAAGTAGCCCGGTTGCTTTTAGAAACCCAAATATGCCTTTCCTCCCCTCCACCGTGCCGCACACTCGATTACATTTTTCATCTCTACCTCCACTCTTCCTAACCTCTGAAGCCTTGTGACCATCACCCTTCTTTCCACTTCATACTTTCTACATGTAATCAGGACGTGTTCTACTGTCTCCTTTTCTTCATTGATTACAATGGCCAGTTGGATGTTTGCCTGTGATAAAAAGTGTGCTATTCAGGTTGCTGTGACCAATTCTTATTCTACTCATGATTACTTGTTCTTTTCTGTTGGATCCACTATTTCTTACTCCTCCTACTTTGTACTTTATGTAAGTGTCTTCCTTTTGTTGCGCTATCCCAATACTGTTGCCACTGTTTGATTATTTCCATCCAAACTATGCTTTTCCCCTCTGATTTCAAAAGTTTGATATTGATTTCCACATTTTCTCTCTTGACCGCCTCCTTTGCTAACTTGTCCACTTTTTCATTTCCTGGGATTCCTGAGTGTGCTGGTACCCACATGAACACTATATCTTTCCCCTGCCTGGCTAACCTTGAATTAGTAAGGAGTATTTCATACACAAGGTCTTGGTGGTTTCTGGCTGATCTTGATGCAATGCTTTGGTCGTAGTTTGGTCAGTAGTTTTAAGTCACTTAAGCTATCCCATTACATATTTTAAACCACTTTATATAATCTGCAACATCAATTCATATGCCGGAGCTAATGAATTTCTATAGAATACCTGACATAAAATATGAATTCGAATATCCTTCAAAATAAAAGCTCTTAAAGTTTTCATTGCATTTACTCAGTGACATCATGCAATTACTTTAGCTGAATCTTGTCATGTGAATCGAAGTACTCATATTTAAAAGTATAATAAATGTATGCTTACATCAATTCCAGTATAGGGTAAATTCTGAAATCAAACTATTCTGACTGAATTACAGTCAGCTGTTATTTAGCTTTTTATGCCTGTGCAAATCTCTTTATATTTTGTATGGTCAAAAAATTTAAATGAGCTGTCTGCAAAATTCAAATTTTGCCTAATCACAACATTTTACAGTTCCTTGACTTAAATAATCAGACGACTGAATGAAGTGATAATGTTCTCATTTCAGATTTTATTGCTCATTCACACATCCATGCAAACCTTTCAACATCCATATTTGTATGCACACAATCTTCCATGAGCAGTACAAGATGACATCTTTTAAATAAGTAACAAAGGAGATTCCAGTCAAATATACTGAAACAAAATGTAGACTGGAAAGATGAAGCTGTTTTCAAGTAATCATCAAATTCAATTAAACTATTAAGGATTTCAAGAATCCTACATGTAATAATGATGTGCACTTCTAATGTCAGATACACTGTAGATGCACCAACACTGAAATCTTAGGAACCCATCCTATCTTTCAAAAAAATGTTCAATATAAGGCTAATTAAGCGTCAAAATGGGGTCAAAACAAAGAGTCCAAATAATCGACTAACCGTTTATAGCAGAGCTGTTGGCTTGAATACACGTATTGAGGAGGCAGAGAACATTAACACACCAGTATGAAAAAGCAAAGGACTACATTAGAACTGCCCTCTGTAGTAAAGCAATAATTCCTAAACAGCCTGTAGTGAGTGTATACAGTATCTGTTTGTGTGTATGTCCAGGTCCTCATTTAACATTTTAGTCAACTTTTAACCATGCTGAAAATCCAAGGTCGGATGATAAGGCATTTAAAATTTGTTCACACACGATAAGCTGTCGATCTTTGAGTGGACTCTGCTGCGATGCCCCACACTGTGTCTTCAACTAGTGTAGTGTCTGCCTTGATTAAAGCCAGCTTGGTTGTAGTGCTCCCCGCCATGTTGGAAGAACTGTTCAAACTGTCCTCCTTGGTTAAAATTCTGGCCCCCTCTACCTCCCCAGCCTCCTCCTTGTCCTCCTCCTCCTCGGCCTCCTCTTCCCCTGCCCCCCCGACCTCCTCGACCCCCACCTCTCTCCTGATGCCAGCCTCCATCTTGGTGGTAATTGTCATGGTAACCTCCTCCTCCTCCTCCTCCTCCTCCTCCATGGTAGCCAGGGTCGTGGAAGCCTCCTTGGTTGCTCCCTCCATAACCACCTCTCCCTCCTCCCCCCTGATGACCACCTGCATCTTGATAGTGGCCCTGATTGTAACCACCTCTTCCTCCTCCACCCCCATCTCCCCAGCCTCCCTGTACCTTCCCCCTGCTGCTGCCTCCTCCTCTACTTCCCCTGTCTCCATGTCCTCCTCCGCCTCCTCTCTCATATCCTCCACGACTACCTTGGGAGTAGTGATCATAACCCCCCCTGCCGCCTCCATGCCCACTCCCTCCATAGTGTCCTCCACCTTGGGGAGCATCCTGACGCTTCTGCCAGGAGGGCATCTCTGGAGGAGGAGGCTCGATCTCACAGGGTCGGCCTCCCCTGTCTGGCACTCGGCCCATTAGAACCTGAGAAAAGGACACACATTAAAACAAGATGGTCCAAAAGCAAGCCAGACCACACTTTTGTTTGTTGTTTGTATTTTTGAGATACATTTTTTATCGGTTTGACTGACCATTATGTGTTAAGAAAAGAGCCATAAAACAATATAGTTAAATTTACCAGATGCTGGCCCTTCAGTAATCGGGGCTTCCTTCATTGGATTGCACAAGGAGTGCTCAGTTCTTGGAGGTATGAAACTACACTGAAAGTACATCTTGAACCTTCTCTACTTTCTATCTAAATTTTTTTAGAGAATCAGATGTGTATTAATACATCGCTGACCACCTTTTTTTAACAATACTTTAAGTGGAGGCACACATGTCACAGATATAAAACTGACACAATCACTGCCTCCGTTGCTTCTAAAAACAGTAATCAGTGATGGAAATGCTTACTTCAAAACTCTGCTTTAGCCTGGAAGTTTTCGCTTACATCAAATAGCAAACACTTGTTTAGACAACACACTCATATTCATGAGAACATGGACTTTTGCACATCCCTTACAAACACTGAAACAGGATAGAACTGTGTATTAATAATATATGAAATAAAAAAAAATGTAATTACACTGTGTTTAACCCACCTTATTAATGGCACAAGCAGTCTTCTCTCTTATCTTGCCACTGCTTGTACGTAGGATCTTGGAGAAATCTTGTCGAGCAGCAAGAAGGTGGGCAACAGAGATTTTACTTTTAGTGCCGAGAGAAGAACGCAGTGGCTGGTAAACTTTGGCCAACTTTTCAGCACGTGTCTGTAATAAGACATATAAAAGAAAGTCTTAGTCATATTTGAAAAGCAATCTTATATTGTATATCAGTCATATATTGTATATACGTATAGCATATTGGTTTGCAACAATGATTTGTTTTTCTTTGGAACATGAATGTCAATAACTAGAAGCTGTTATTTATATGTTATACTGTATTATTGTGTGTTCAAAACTAGGCCAACGCACAATACTTTGAGTAATAATGAAAAAAAAACAGAAAGATGTTTCCGTTACAAGCATGCAGAAGCACTGCTCCTAGATTGTTCAAATCATGCTTGACACATGTACTGTACTTGAACGACGACAATTGTTATCACATACTGAGAGACCTGAGAGGAGAAAAAAGGAGTGTCTGTGTCGATATAGGAGTCAGAAGTGTTGGTGTAGCTGCACTCATGTCAGAATATGATCAAGTTTAGCAATGATTAGTCAATTAATCTCAACAAAAAATAATCTGCAACTATTTTGATAAATCTAATCATTCAAGTCGATCATCAAGCAGAAATGTCAAACATTTAACAGGTTCAGCTTCTAAATTGTGAGGATTTGCTGCTTTTCCTTTCTTAAATTATAGTAAACTGAGAATCTTTAGATGTTAGACTGTTGATCAGACAAAATAAGTCATTTGATGAGGTCGCCTTAAGCACTAGAAAATTGTGACAAGCATTTTTCAGTGTTTTTTATGTTTTATAGATCGAGAAAATAACAGTCAGATTCACTGATAATGACAACAATTGCAAGTTGCAGCCCTTATGACGTTTTAACTTAAGTTAAAGTTAAGTCCCACAGCAGACAGTGCCAGGAGGCTCTTTTTACATGGATCAAACCCCATTCTGTTTCTGTCATTATCAATGAGGCATTACAGACGATGCAAGTGTCTGTTCCTCAATACTGAAGCAGAAAGTTAAACTGTTAAAAATCAATTAGATTAAAATATATATATTACAGAAATCACATGCACTATGACAAAGTTATGGCACAATCTGTCAGCATAACTTTCCTTATGTGGTGTTGCCCACCCGCATCTGGAAAAGATTCTTGCAGAAACACTGATCATTCTTTCATTTGTCTACATGCTCTCAGTGTATGTTTTGTCTTTTTCACTTTTCCATTCCTTGTTAAACAAACTCCTTCCTCCAGACCCACGTGAACAAGAGAGGCTTAACTATTGCTATAGCACACACAAAGTAGTTTCCTGTTTAAAATATGTGCTTCATCAGTGCCTTGTGCCCTTTTCAGATTTAGGAAGATTCCAACTTTCCACATACCTTTGCTTTGTCAGACCAACCAAAAGACTGCACCGTCACATCGAGACGTTTCAACAACATTTTTCTTCTCACTTCATACTCATTTATAAGTGCTTGGTTTATAGCTTCAATTTTTTCCTGGAAAACAAGTAGAAGAGTACAATTCATTGAACAATTATTCACTTACTCTGTGTTCCTTAAATTAGAGAACATTTTTCAATATTTACCAGGTGCACAGGTCCAAGGGCTTTCTTCATCAAAGGCTCTCCTACGTGATTTGGTGGGACTCTACTTAAGGCTTCTTTCAGCTAAGAAAAATGGACAACATACAGATGAGTATGAGCGTAAGAATGGACAGTTAAAAACGTAGATCTAACAGCAGATCCAATAAATTAAACCACACTGACAAAAGCAGTACAACTAGATTTCTTTTCACACTGAGGCTATGGCTAACATATTATTATATTTTAATGGCAAAACATTCCATAGACATTTCCTGTAAGGACAAAAAATCCTGTGAAAAAGGAATCAGACCATTATGACACACAAGGGTCTGGTTCTACAAGGCCTTTTTCTTGGGAGTGCACACCATCTCTCTGTCACCACACCAACTGACCTTCTTCTCAATTCCACTGAAGAACTGGAACATGGTGATGTTGGCTGGAGGCTTGGACATTCCCAGTGCCATGCAGATGCCCTTCAGTTCCTGGAACACGGGGCTGCCTGACTCCTGGGCTTTCTTCTCAGGCTTATTAACCAAGATCATCCTTGATGCCTCCAACTCAGACACCAGGAAGGCTGAGATAAAAAATTGGATTTCCTTTAATTCCAGTAGCTGTTAAAGAATGCTTAGGTTTCAGAAAGTCATATTTGTAACCAATAAAATTGATGATGGCTCCATTCTATTTAAGGCAGACACCCAAATTGGTCACCCTCAGCTATTTCAAAATTGGGTCAGATTGGTTGTCATTTGACGGGCAGTTTGAGGGGGTCACGATGCCTGATTGATCACCTGAACGATCAACAATCTGGCTGTTAGATGATCGGGTGGATATCTGGCATGTGCAAAATTTCTGTTATAAACTGTACTACTTGTATTTTACATGTTGTGGATAAAATCACACTGACTTCAGTTCCGCAATGAACACGATCCAGCGTCATCAGATGATGAAGCTCCATCATCTCAATAGCACCCCACTCTTCATCCACTGGATAGACAACTTCCTCAGTGACAGACCACAGACTGTAAGGGTCGGCACAGCAACACCTCCAACTATCACCACCAACGCAGCACCACAGGGCTGTCCTCAGCCCTTTCCTCTAAACTCCATCCCCACATACTTTAAGTACTCTGACGTCACTGGCATACTTGCACTCCTTCATGACTCTGTAATGACTTATCAACACTCCATCTCCCTTTTTATTCAGTGGTGTAACAGTAGCTATCTACAGCTGAACCATAATAAGACAAAGGAACTGGATATCAGCACCCCAACACACACTGCACTTTCCTGAACCCCATTTCCATCAACAATGAGACAGTTGAGCAGGTTGACAGCTTCAAATACCTCTGAATCACACTGGACAATAAACTCAGCTTTGACCCACACACCACTGACATCGACAAACGCTGCCAGCATCCGCAAACTCAGAGCACTCTCTGTTACCCCCACCTTCTGTTACTGCTTCACAAAAGCATAGTTCAATCCATAATACCCTACTGCTCCCCCCATTTTCTCATCATGCCAACAACAAGATGTCCCTTATTACACACACTGCTTCCAAAATCATTGGTCTCCCAACCCCCAACCTCCCAACTCTAAAATCTCAATAACCAAGCCATTACTCGCATGGCACTCGCCACAGCACATGACCCTGGACACCCCCTCAACCCATTTTTCACTCTACTCCCATCTGGTTGCAGATACAGCACACTCAGACATTTTAGTTGTCCCCTCTCCCATAGCGGTGCTAAATTCCATGGCTTGCTAATCACAAGAACACACTATGTTTTTCTGTACAAATGTTTTTAAGTTTATTTGTGATATGTTGTTGTAAGTAAATGTATCTTTGTTATGGACACACACATAATGCATACTCAATTCCACATAATTTCCCTTTTGGGGGACAATAACATCTCTCTCTTTTTGTCAACAGTGAGAGTGCATTCGTCTTGTTTGGATAAACTTTATTAGAATCGTCCGACTGACCGGGGTTCAGTGTTTGCGTTGTCAATTGGTCCATACAGTGTGACCATTAAAGTCCTAGGTTCTGCCTGTGCAGAAAAGCCGATTCAAATGTGTAGTGTGAATTAACACAACGTACAAAGATTAATAAAAACACACAGTGTCGGCCCAGCTTTAGGTGTGCCAGTAAGCCAGCATGCACAATACAAGGGCTGTTGAACTGGCACACCTTAACGACTTGTAGCCATTATCAATATCATTAGTCACACCCGTGTTTATCAAGTCAGAATATCTGCCATAATAAAAGCCTACAGTATGGTGAAAAATTAAACATTCGACCATCCCAAAACTATGCACTACAGTCTTACAAACACTGCTGAATGAGAGTAAGCCAAAATCATCAGCAGAAAAGTGAAACAAGTCATATCAGCTTCAATTCTAAATGCTGTGAGGGATAATAGTCAAGATGTTCACAAAGTTTGACATGTACTATTTTAAGATGGAGTTAGATGCCAAAAGAAAGTGGCATAGGTGCCCCAATATAACCTAATAGCCTACATTGGTGATGACACAGAAACATAAACAATGCAATAAATGACATGAAAAATACAAAAAACTTGGCTTAAAAAAGCACGTTTTTTTGACAAACCATGTACTACTTTAAGATTTCCCTTAGATTACAATGTCAGTGTTTGCCAAAGTGAAGCAAGTGAAGGTAGTGTATCACTGCATATCACTGTAGCATTTGACCACATGTTTATGGATATGGGACATAAAAGGGACATACTTTCACTCATGCTCTAATAAGGAAACATTACTGACTATGAGCTGCCCAGTGTAAAGGTGTATGGGCCTTTTTACAGCACATGGATATTTGTAGAGTGGATGTGTAACATGACCAAACCTTAACACGAATGGTTGCTCATTATCGAGACGCTTAGGCTTGATATAGGCAGCATAGATGGAGTTAGCTGCTAAAATAAAGCAGCAATGCCACCCCACCCACTCAACCTAACAGCCAAGACAATGAGACAAATCAATCGATGCAAAAAAAATCTGCCACAGATGTGGGACCTTTAAGGCTCCTGAGGCCTGAGTAGACCTCTTTTCAGGGCTGTGTGGACATGTACAGACTGTGTTAGATTTACAAATCTCCCTCAACCTCCTCTTACTTTGTCATGTAATCTCAGCATAGCCACCTGAGCAGAAGTCTAATCAGCCAGAGTGACTGTAAACACCTGTGTGGGTGTGGAGAGCCTTGAAAAAGTAACTGCACACAGGCTGCTTGTGCTAGCATCTAGTGGTAGCTGCATTATATGTCAACACCCCGTGCAGCAAAGCACCTCACAATATATGACTGTGCACACTTAATCACACGTGGGTGTGGTCCACACAACAGTCCACACAAAGTGCAGCAGAGCTAACGTTTCAGCCACAGGTGAATGCAGCAATGTTTTCCTTCCATAAAAGATTAAGGGTAGTTGCCCCTTGAACTGAGATGTTGCAAAGTGCTATTATCATACTGAGGAGCAGCAGACAGTCGGTCCTGTTGAGGAGCCTCTGGGTGATGTCTCCGCTGGTGAGGACAGAGTAAGGACAGGCGAGCTCTGACAGCAGACCGCTCATCTCCAGCTGGAAGCTCTCTGCCTCGCTCGGACCTGGGAGGGGTAGAAGGACAAACACACCAAACGTGATGTCACGAGACAGACCAATTGTGTGGTTAAGCTTCACAGATACCCAGTCTCAGCAAGACGGCCAGTTACATTAGTTGTGTTAACAGCAACTAACAGCGACAGACCTCAAACAGAAACCCTCACTACTGAATTTGTGACAATTTCTACAACCAGTTAAATGCTTAATAATCTATCCTAATGACTTACTTAATTACCCACAAAACCCAAATCATGGCATGTGTCATTTAACATAAATATATGTTTGTGTGAGTGCCATCAATGTTCAGCTAGCAAGAAAAGGAAATGATACTAGTAAAACCATTTGATATTTAACTCTTCTGTCACTATTCAATACATTCTCTTAATTCTGCATTAGGAAAACTTTACTTAATAGTAATAACATAAAATTACAGTTAGTGGCGTGGACATTCTCCTCCAGCTTGCAGTAGAGTCTCAGCTCTGAGACAATCCAGGCACAGAGCTTAGTAAACTCAGGTGAAGCTGCTCCTCTGCTCACAGCAGAATCCAGAGCCCCTTCCTCCAACAGAGGGCCTTGGTACCTGCAATGACACACACACACACACACACACACTGTAGCTCATATCACATAAAAACATATTCAATCTGAGCAACAACTCTTTGCTTCCCTTATCAGTACACCATGGCAGTGATAATAAGCAATGGTTTGGTTTAGTGAGCAGAGGCAGGTTTGGCACTCTAGACTTGATACCGAGTAACAACTGCGTTCGCCACTGAAACCAAACCCCATTTTAAAATCTGGTTATTTAAAGAAGTTTCGCTTGTTGCTAAACGTACATGCCGCACAGAAATGAGCTCGGGACCTCGAACGACTGGTCAGAAGCTGGTAGATATTTCAGCATATAATGAACCAAGAAACACTGAATCAATAAATCATGCATTATAAAAAGTGGAGCTAGAAATGGTTAGTAGAAAGGAATGTGTGTGAGCTCTCCTGATATGAATCATGACGGGAGCAGCTTCTGCTGACGCAGCTTGTGGCACAACATGTAAAATCAGTCTGTAGGTCTATTAATACCGGTGCGCACATAGATAGCCATGATGCACATAAATAGTTATGAAAAAATCCACCACCATCAGACCAACATTAGCAACAACAACAAGTTAGCCGTTTTGCTAACGCAAGCTACACTGTAATGCACTGGCTACAATAGGAAAGAGAGGCAATTGGAATGTCAGCTTTGGCACATAATCTTCATACAGCGGCAGATTTTTTGACTTACCCTAAATCTTCAAGAGAGACGAGAATGTCATTCTCCATCCCAATAATCTCTTGTTATGCTCTAAAATCACGCACGGTGAAATAGGATTTTCACATCAGCCAGCTCAGCTGATACACGTTTCACTTCTACTTCTTTGGATTGTTGGCGATTGGCAGACCAGTATACTAATGCTTTACCGCCACCTACCGGACTCCAATAGCAATAGTAACATATAACAGCAGTTATATGACAAATATGATTCGATAACACTCATTTCTTGAGCTCTTTTGAAGAATATCTATTAGATCCAAGTTTACTTTTATCCTTCTAAGGTTTTGAATCAGATGCCTTCTTTCTGCCTCATATTTCTGACAGTACAGTATAACATGCTCTACTGTTTCTTCTTGCCCACAGTTGTCACATCTGTCTGTATTATGTTTACCTATTTTGAATTGTGTACTGTTTGGTCCAGTGTGTCCAAGTCTAAGTCTTGATATTTTTGTTCCTTCCTGCACACCTCATTTCTCCCACTTTCCTTTGACCTCTGTAAAACCACCGTCCTTTCCTCTCTTCCTCTCATTGCTTTTGCCACCTTTCCTTCAGTCTCTGTGTAATAATGCTCTTGATTTCTCTCTTGCTGATAGTAACTGCCAAATCAATGTGATTATTTTTTGTGGCCTCCTTTGCAACCTTATCTGCCATTTCATTTCCTTTGATGCCAATATGTGCTGGCACCCATAAAAATATGACTGTAAGACCCATCATCTGAATTCTGTATAATGTTTGTTGTATTTCTATCAATATGTCTGGTCTGCTGACTGAATGACTGTACTGTAAACTGGCTAGTGATGAGCTTGGATCTGAACAAATGATCCACTGCACTGCTAACAATACTGCAAGCATTTCTCCTGTGTAAACAGATAATTCCTCACAGATCCTTTTCCCTGCTTTGATATGAAAATCTGGAACAATAAACGCTACTCCTACTTTATTAACTGAATTCTTGGATGCACCTGTGCAGACCTGGATGTAACTGTGGTAAATATCAATATACGCCTGTATGGTGTGTGACTTATAAATAAACTCCCTATCCTTGTTCTTCTTTTCTAGTAACATAAAATCTACTGTGTTGTCCGGAAGTATCCAAGGTGGTATTGTTGGCAATGGTGCTGTTGGACTAATGTATAATCGGGCAACTTTAACTTCTTGTGCTTTCTGTGTCACTGTCCACCCAAAGCTTTTTGTTTCCCTCCTCTCCTTTTCCCAACAAGGTTTCAAAGTGTCTTGTGTTGGGTAATCTTGACAGTGGCCCTGCAGATTAACCCAGTAGTTCAGTGATAACTGTATCCTTCTCATTTCTAGTGGCATTTCTCCCATTTCTACCAGTAATGCTACTGTTGGGGTTGTTTTAAATGCACCTGTGCATAATCTCAAAGCCTGATACTGAATATTATCTAGCTTTTTGAGAGATGTGCTTGCTGCTGATCCATACACTACACAACCATAATCTAATATTGATCTAATTAATCCACTGTATATAGCCTTCAAAGCAGTTCTGTATGCCCCCCACTCACATCCCACTTAACACCTCATTACATTTAGTGCTTTCTTACATTTGTCCACTACTTTCTGAATATGTATAGCCCATGTAATTCTTTCATCAAACCATGTCCCTAAAAAAGTGTTTCACTCTCTCCAATTCCTGATTATATAATTTTAGTTATGCCAAGACAGCCACTACACTTTCTCTGTTTATCTGTGCTTTTCTAATTTCATGCTCTAAACATAAAGCTGGATCCATAGTATTTCTTCCTCTCCTAAAGCCACTCTGGTATTTGGATATATATCCTTTATTTTCTATATAATATGTTAACCTTACATTTATTATTTTCTCCATTATTTTGCAGATGTTAGATGTTAAAGCAATTGGTCTATAATTCCCTGGGTTTGTACAATCTTTTCCTGGTTTGCGTATTGGAACTACTACAGCCTCCTTCCAGCTTTGTGGGAATTTCCCACCCTCCCAAACTTTATCATATACTTCCAATAAAATATCCTTGGATGATTCACTGAGATGGTTTATCATTATATAACAAATCAAAGAGCGGTTCAGTTCTGTCTTTGTAAATGGCTTGTTTGGTAGGTCATTGGTGTCTTCCTCATGCTGTAATAGCTCTTCATTCTCCTCTATCATAGTTTCCCTTCCTCTTTTCCCTTCTTCACTAATACAGTCCGAACTGTGAATTTTAACAAAGGATTTTGCCAACACCTCTACTTTCTCTTCATCTCTCTCTGCTGCTGTTTCACTATCATTTAAGACTTCCAGTCTTTAAGACATCCACCCATACTCTCTTTAAATCCCATTCATTGTTTTTATCATTCTCCAAATTTTGCCAATTTCTGTCTCCCTTCCCACTGAGTTACAAAATTTCCTCCAATAGTCCTTCTTTGCATTTTTTATGATTCTCCTTACATTTGCTTGCAACCTTTTATATTCAATAAGATTCTGAAAACTGTGATTCCTTTTTAACATTTTAAAAGCTTTGTTTCAGCACTTGCTTTAGCACATTCCTTTGTCCACCATGGTACAATCTTCTTTTTGTGCTTACCTCCCTTTTTCTGAATAGACCTCTCTACGGTCTCTAGAATAACTTTACACACAGAAATATTTAAACTGTTAACATCTTCATTAATATCAATTTTTTTGCATTTCTTGATCACTAATATGTCTAAATATCTCCCAATCAGCACTACTGAAAGACCATTTCTGCAGTCCTCCTGTATCATATTCTTCTAAACTCAAGCCTACTTTGATTACTATGGGATAGTGGTCACTTCCTACAGTCGTTCCTCTAACTACTTCCCATGAGCAAACACTGACACTAGTGTAAGATCTATTACAGATTCTGTACCAGTTCTGATATTAATTCTTATACAATTTCCGTCATTTAGGCACACTAGATTTTTAATCTCCATTAACTCTTCGATCACTATTCCATTGTCATCATTACAATACACAACATATCACTTTCCCTCCTAAATGTACGAGTTCATCCATTGATTCTATTGAAAGTCTAAAGTCTGATCTCGAAAATTGGTTAACTTTGTCAGTTTCATCCCTTCTCCTTTGTCCTTGTACCCTCTTTACGGCCTCTGCATAGCTTATGTTGTTAACTGCTTTCACTTGCTCAATTTCCACAGCCCTCTTCCTGACTTCACAGCCACCATATGTTACCCTGTGTTGGTCACCACAATTACAACACTTATCCTGTACATTGTCTCTGCAGTCTTCAACTCTATGATCACCTCCACATTTGGGACATTTCTGCTTTCCTTTGCAAACCGCTGCTATATGCCCATACCTCTGACATTTGTAAAAGTGTACCAAGGGAGGGATATAGGGCCTGAATGGAAAGCTCATACATCCAGTTTTAACTGTTTCTGGAAGTACAGACTCCTGAAACTCCAGAAGAACAGACAAGCTATCAATCCTTTCGCCATTCATTGTTTTTTGTGATCTCTTTGTTCTGCTCACCTTGCCCCCGTAAATACTCTGTTTGAGTTTTTCCAAGTCTTCATCTACAGGCATACCTGTTATCACTCCCTGTGTCACTCTACTCTCACCCAGAATCTTTCTTTCACTTACCATTTTCTTGCAAATACTTTCAATATGCAAAGCTTTAATTTTCTGTTCTTCCGTTTTACATATTACCAACAAGTTTTTACCTCTCAAAAACTTGAATATTTCCACCCCTCCTCTTCTTTTCCAATTCCCAAGACAACGCTATCAGACTTACATTGACATGCTCATCTTCCTTAATGAATTTAAGGATTATTTTAACTTCCTCTCTCACAGCCTTTTTGCGAACAACTCTACTGCCTTCATCTGAATTGTTCTCTTCCAAGCTTCTTTTAGTGCTTTGACTTAATTCATCGTGCCTGTTTTTTCCCTTTCCTTGTCCTCTCCCACTAGAAACTGGAGTCCATTCATCAAAATCTATATCTTCATCTACCTGAGTCGCCATCCTGATCCAGTCACAAACCAGTTTATGCCAACCGCCAAGTCCAAATCCAGAAAATCGTCGATTTTCCAACCAAGAGCAAAAGTAACGTTAGCACCGATGCTTTGAAATAATCCGTCAACAAGCCGTTTCCGTCCTCTACTCTAAGCGTCCCTTCCGGCAATCACTTGCCCATAAATTCTTTCTGCTAAACCTGTTTTTTAAAGTAATTACTTATTAATTATATATTTTCAATCTTCCAAAGAAGATTTCCTAATATAATGTTATGTTTTGATTCCTTGAGTGCTGATTCTACTTCCCTTTGTCCTTCATCACTTATATTATCACACGCCTTGGTATTGATTTTGAGCCACTGGCTCACACAATATGGAAGCTATTGAAAAGAAATCAGAATGTTTGTGATAAGATCTTATTAGATAGATAGACAACGCACTAATATCTAATAAAAGCGACTAAAAGGTACACTAATATAATACAATAAATTAAAAGGTGTGACTTCTTTGTAAACACACTCTTTGATATTGAATATATATATGGTATAAATAGAGGAAGTACGAATATCCAACATAAAGAGTTGTACTGTTTGTTGTGAAAGTAGCTAGGTCATATATTTTCCACGTGATCAAAATAATTATTTTTAATCCCATATGGTCATGGAACTATTGAAAAACAAACATGCAGCATTCAGAAAGTTATAGATAAATGATTTCTTACTAAATGTCCCAGCAGTGAAGGCTGGGGATTACGGAAGGCCTGATTCCAACTACCAACACAAGATTAAACTGAGTAAGAGGTCTGGATCTGAATATCAAGTGAATATCCAACTTAAAACTTACTTCACCAAAAATGATTCTGGCTGATGACAGTATCTTAAACCAGTAGGGTGTGCAGCCTAACTATTTTATGAGGAGTTTGACTGAGCCCTGTATGTCCTATCCTCATATGGGTAATGACAGATTACTCAGTTTGATTCCTGCCCTGCATTCTCACAGTGCCAAAAAGCATTGGTCTATTATATAGATGCCTAAATCTTTGGTGTGGAATAATACAGATACTGTTATAGCTTTTTAAATTTTGACATGGAAAAATTGCCGGGACATCACCTTTAAACTCAAAAGAAGTCTTGATAATTATGATCAATTAATGGATCATTTTATATCATTATCACATGTGGACTACAGAGGAGATCACGAGCGAAGACAATCCAAGTCTCTGATAGCAGACCAACTTGGATTGCGTTTGAAATCAGTAAGTGCTGCTTCTTAGGGCAGTTGTACATGACAAATGCTACAGACTGTAAATGAAGTCATTGGAATCACATTCGGATCACCTCAAATGGAGACACTGATGATTGATTTGTTCATAAGTGCTTCTCTTTGGGGTTGTCTTAGTTGTGACTTCTTCAACAGACATATCACTGTAAATTTACGTTCATTCTCCCGTGTTTAGCTAAATGCGTAAATTTGTCACCAACATTACCCAAGCAAAAGCACTGACTTGAGTTCTGAATGCAGTAAGTGCTACTTGTTGGGGTAGTTTTGCTGAT
>NTHP01000257.1:751635-768725 GCA_003416845.1 Oplegnathus fasciatus | reverse complement strand
GCGAGTAACGCACGAGCATGAGTTGTGACATATTATACCGAAGTGTTTAGTGGAAACGCGACTACAGCGTCAGTATTTGACGACCAGGGTTGGTGGCTCTACCCTAGTCGATCTGTTTGTTTCCCATTTACAGAGGCAGGGCTGTGTATGAACACTGGACTTTTTTGTCAGCGCACACACAGAATGGAAAGCTAGCGGATCGTGAGGAGATATGCACTGAATTTGACAAAAACTGTTTTGGATTAGAATCGTAGACTACACCTTGAAGTATAAAGGCGATCACTCACAATAACTTTCTACTGATTTGCATTGACCCTACCGCTGGAGGCGGTAATTATAACAATTCCTGATTTTGAGTCATTCAACTGCAGGAACATTTTTGGACATCCAATTCTTAATTTCAGCGAGGCAGGACATAAAACAAGAAACATCGGTGTGCCAGGCTTTAAAGGGACATATAGTTGCGTATCATCCGCATAGCAATGAAAGATGATATTATGACTGCATGTTTTGGAGTAGCATATATATGATAAATAGGAGGGGACCCAGAATAGACCCCTGGGGGACCCCACAAAAGAGAGGAGCATGAGAGGAGGAGGCATCTCAGAGCATAACAGAGAAGGACTTGTTTGACAGATAAGTTTTTCAGGCGGTTGATTAAGACATTGTGGTCCACAGTGTCAAAGGCTGAGCTGAGGTCAAGGAGAATTAAACTTGAGTACAGGCCTGTGTCAGCAGTAAAGCCTTGGTTATACTTTTCCGCGTCCGTGGACAGCTGTGGACTTGTGGATGCGTACACGTTTCCATCCATTCATACTACAATTGAGGGTCTGCGTCAGTCATGACATACTAATCATATGTGCACACTCGCCAGCCACACTCAAAACAATAGACTGTAGCTATGGCCGGTAGCTACCTTGCAAAGTAGTGGCTAGCTTGTATTGATTGTGGCCACTCGTCTTGTATTCTTTCAAAGACGAATTATATAAAGTGGTGCAGTGCCAGTTGAAAACATTCGGAACGGGCCCATTGCTTGTCCTCCAGTGTTGCTGCTTGCAGCTTTCTGGAGAACCGCTCATCCAAACAACTTCACATTCGACACTGCACTTCCGTTGGTCCTCAGCAATTTATAGTTACAAATTTATAGTTAGATGTGGGTAACGGGGGATTTACTCGCTCAACCTCTCTTCAAAACAAGCATCCATTTTGTTATCTGGAGCACGTACAGTCGGCGCGCTTGCTATGCGTACAGTCATACGTTTTGAGCTGCACGTGGGCGGTCCGTGCTGATGCGGAAACTATGAATTTTTGTTCACCAAACAAATCAGTTGAACTTTTTCCAAAATCTTTGATAAAAATGGAAGCTTAGAGATGGGTCTAAAATTACTTAAAACAGAGGGATCCAGAGAGGGCTTCTTTAAGAGGGCGTGAACAGTGGCATGTTTAAAATTGGAGGGGAAAATGCCAGTAGACAGAGAGCATTTAATAATTGTTAAAACGTCTGGACTGACCGCCTGAAATACAGCTTTTAAAAACCAGGTGGGAATGCTGCTGCTGTCAGAAGGGCAGGTGGATGATTTTGAAAGTGCAACAGTGTGTTCCAGGGTTGACAGAGAGATTTCACTGAAGTGGGTTAATGTTGAAGATGGACAGGAGTCAACATCTAGCTCTCTGAAATCCGTGTTGATGTGCTGCTGAATCTCCACTATTTTGTCATAAAAGTAGTTAACATCTCTCTGGGGAGGATTCATCTGGCTAGCTAAGTGAGGGAGCAATCACAGAGTTGATGGTTTTAAAAAGGATTCTGGGATTATGACCCTGTTCAGTGATCAGTTGTGAAAAATATTAATTTCTTGCTTTTTGATTGCACACTGATATGTAAACATTAGATGTTTGAGAGACGCAAGGGAGACACTGTGTTTATCCTTCCATTTCCACTCTGCCTTCCTGGATTGCCTTTTTAAATTTCTTATTTCGTTCAACCATGGCAGAGAGGGAGATTTCGACTTTTTATATCTGACTGGAGCTACAGAATCTAAAATCTTCTTGCAAGAGTTATTAAAAACATTGACAAGCTCCTCTACCGCAAGGCACTGGTATTCATTGGAATTAAAAAATGTGTTTGAGGCAGTAAAAGCTTGACAGAAATAAGGAACAGAGGATGAATTTAGGGGGCACAAGGTCAAGTGTGTGTCCTTTGGAGTGGCTGGGATGGTTAACATATTGGGTAAGATTAAAAGAACCTAAAAGTTGGACAAAATCAGAAGTAAACGAGGAGGAAGAAGGGCAACAAACATGGATATTAAAATCACCAAGAATAAGAACTCTATCATTTTGTAACATGATGACTGATAAAAGGTCTGATTTTTCAGAATAAAACACTCTCAGAGGTGGAGAAACAGCCAACCGAGACTGGAGAACAATTAAAATCATTTCTATGTATCACTGCAAGGCCACCGCCTCAGCCTGTCAGTCTTGGATGGTGGAAAAATAAATATTCTGGGGGTGATGACTCAAGAGAGGGGCACATTTATCAGGATTTATCCAAGACTCTGTGATGATAAAAAAGTCAGTCTTGTTAGTCATGATAAAGTCCTGGCGGATAAAAGATTTATTAACAAGGGATCTTACATTAAGTAAACAGATAAGAGCTGATCTGACAGTGAGGATTGGAGAGGTGGTTTTAACTGTGATGAGATTGTTTCTGTGTGGACTGTGAGTAGATTTTGGTCTTTTTTATTCTATTTTATGTCTTGAACTTTATCCAATTTTTATGTTATTATATCTAGAGGTGTTTTTTTTTATTTTACTCTAAAATTTCAAAACCATTCACTAGCATAATGATTCACTAGCCATTTTATATTTATTTTTATAATTAGTAAATAAGTTCTTTTTTAAAATGTTGAGAGCATTATTTTGGACATACATATAACCAGGGGCGGAATTTTGATTTCAAAGGTGGGGTGACACAGTACAGGCACAAATCCTCAAAAGGGCTTTAGTTTTTCAGATACCCCTACCCGAGGCAGAACAAATCACGGCCATGTTTTTTCATATATTTTGATATGTCCCCTTCATGAAATGGATGGTCATAACAAAAATATTTTATACAGTAAAATACAGCAAAAAGTGATGAAATTGATCAATATCTTCACTCACCCCAAAGGCGAAAAAGTGCAAAATAAAACCACTGTGAACATGGGGGGAACTGACTGTACAAAATACTTTCACTTTTACCTGCTTAATCTATTGTAATTTTCTACCTGTTTGGATTTAGTTGAAATTTGCACCTATAGTGCCCTGATAATAAATGTGTATTTATTATAAGACTAGAGCTTAGAGGCTTTAAAATACAAAGTTGTTTTAGGAAATTTCACACAGACACCATTTTAAAAGAAAGTTACTTATTTTCAGCAAGCAGCAAATTAAAGATGAGTTCTTAGTTCCCTGCATATTTATCGTTAGTGAATTGGAAATAAATGTGTCTCTTGGGCCCTATGAAATCCCTTTGATTTTTTTCCAGATTCTGTGTTTTCTGTTTTAATTTTTCTGAATTCTGTTTTACGATTTATGCACATTTTGTCATCAGAAAAAGTGTCTAATCACACACTACACTGTATGAGAGTGAAGTTATTGAAACCTCCCCCACACCAAAAAAAATTATGCAAAAGCCTTTTTTTCCTCCAAACTAAGTATTGTAGTATAACCAACAGGGGACCATTGATGTGTGAAGTGATTTTGGTGACACTACACTGTGTAAGAGTGAAGTTATTGAATATTTCTGTAGCATCTCTGGTGTTGTACTTTTTAGTTGGTCCCTGCGCACTCGTCTAACAGCCGGCTATACACAGAGACCAGTGTTATCTGCCCAGCTCGGAGGGTGCTTCCAAATGAGATGAGCAAAGCATCATCAGCCCTTGACCAGAGGCTTCAAAATAAAAAGTAAAGATCCTTATACCTTCACATGACTTTGCACTACAAATTTTTGCTGACCTGGGCTTCCTACCCACCATATATACTCAGAAGTCTGCTGTTGCTCAACCAATAGTGGGCACCACATGAAAACTTCAGGAGATGTAAAGAAGGGTCGACCCTGTAACATATTAAAAGATGAAAAATCAGAGTTTACAGGGTTTTTGCAAATTAACTTTTAATGACAAAAATAATCTAATTTGCATATTTATTTATTTTGGACCCAAAGTATTGACATTATGGATACCCTTGTTTGTTAGCTTTCCATACTGTTATGTTTATTTATGAAGAAGATATTTGTGTCTTTAGGTGGGGGGAGATCCAATATGGGTCAACTTTGAGGGTCCTTGTCTCCTCAATGGTTGGTCATTCAGGTTAATCAAGTCACGTTCTAAAACTCTGTCATATAGGTTAACATGTAGGAAGACATTTGTTCAAATCAAAAGGGGTGAGGTCAGAAAGTGGAAGTTCTGACAGGAGGTCTCTTACATTAAACTTCATTCTATTCTACACAACTTCTGCTGTATCATGTCCTCAACATTCAATTCCTCAGGCGATGTGTTTATCACGTGACTTGACAGTCTTCTTGGGTAGGTTATCCATGGCACTAGCCAGATGTAATCTTTACCCATACCCCATCCTGTCACATTCAGCTTCTCTCCATCACTTCCTCTCTAGAGACTGCTGCTCAGCGGAAGATCATCGCCCTACTGGTGGAGATCAAAGAGGAGCAGCAGAGGCAGTGGGCAGTGCTGAGTGACCTTCAGGCCCGACTGCAGGGTCAGACTGACTACGAGGAAGAGGATGTGGAGGCTCTGGACATGGAACTCCCCCTGAGGACCCTCGAGCAGCTGGATGAGATGGAGAGACAGCTGGAGGACGCAGGAATACAGAAGAGAATGGTAGTTAAAATGGTGCTGTTGATGTGTAACGTAATGCTTAAGGCCCCAAGTACCTTGAGTTGCCTGCTGTGTGAATGGTCAGTGCCTGCTGTGAAACTGATGTTGATACCTCATCCAAATTCAAGGTGTCTTACCTGTCACGAATGGGTGGAGCTGCTGTTGATGATGCAGTGAGACGTCTTATGCAAGCTGTACTTTCATTTGCTCTTGGTTCTGAGCTCAACTGGGTGGGCCGCGGACAGAAGAGAAGCTTCAGGAACACTCGCCTCCAGGGGGTCCTCTTCCGTAAGTACACATGCTACTTGAAACTACTAAAGATAAGGTAAGATAAACATTATTGATTCCACACAGGGGGAATGAATTGCCACAGCAGCAAAAGGAAGCACAAGAACTGATGGATAATATACTGTAGATCTATTATCTTAAAGGACAAGGGAAGTCAGAAAGTAAAGAGAAACTGACTAACACATCGTTGGTTTTGGTCTTTTCATGAGATTTACTGACAAAAAGAAAAATAGAACATTGCCAGCCTTATCTTTTAAAAAACTGGAATACTACAGTGTATGCATACATTATGACCATCTACTATATCAAGGTACTTTTTACACTCCGGATATCCTGATCAAGTTATTTTGGTCCCGATCGGGATATTATGGTTTAATAAGAATGGTAAATAAATAGCACTGAGCTGTACAATGGATAATCTCTAGCTTCTCCTCTTAGGTGCTCTGAAACGAACACCAGTGGGTAAGGAGGCCACACATCACCAGTACGCTGACGTGGTGAAGAAATGGCTGCGGTTTGCCCCATTCAGACAGGGAGGGACCGGCCGCCGCTGCTGCAAACCTCCTGTGGAGTTTCCAGATTCTGAGGAAACTGACAGTTTTAATCAAAGCTGCACACACTGACATTTATCTCACTTATTCCCAAGATACCTAAACATTAGGATTTCCATTCTGGCATTCTGGCATATATATCCACATGTAAAAAACCCACACTGTGCATGAAAAGATTGCTGTGATGATAGCAATATCTTTTTCTTTTGTCTTAAAGACAGCCGCACACTGTACATTTTTGGTATTTTGCTTCCTTTAAAGTGCTACTAGTGCAAAAATGTCCTTTAAAGAACAGAATGAGGAGACATTTTCTCCATTTCAGTGAGCTGTGTGAGAAAGAAACCTGGTAAGGGAGTGCCTTGTGTAAAAAAAATAAATAAAAAAAGTAAACATTTTATAAGGATGCAATCTTTCTTTTTAAGATATTGGTAAGTGCACGTCAGTCTCAACTATTTATAAATGGATATATAATGTCCTGGAAAGAAACCATTAAAGGATTGTTTCACCTCATGTACACCAATAATACTTTTCCCTTTTTAATTGCTTAATGAAGCTTTGTAATTCTACTGAGACTGTCATTCATGTTTAGCTGTGGCATCAACAAGTTATATACAAACATTCTCCAAACGTTCTCTCCATCTTGACTCATTTTTGAAAAGGGCATCTCTCTATGTTGTTATTGCTCTGAACTGAAGAGGGAAGCTCGAGCTTTGGAGAGGGACCTATAACATTTTCCCCGTCGAGACACGTGATATGAAAGTTAATGCGGAGTTTGTTTTTGTTTCTTTGCGGTGGTATGGGGGGACGGGTGGCCAGTTAGAAGAAAATCTCCGGAAGTAGTGCGGCTTTGCCTTTAAATTAAAAGCATGGAATTTGACGCTTAATATTAATTCAATTAACAAATTCAATTTATTATGTCATCTTTTGTCATGTACATATATATGCACAACGTAATGTCTCACACAACTCTATTCTGATTGCTGTTATTTTGTGCTGATCAAGTATTTTTATCACTGAACTGATTTTTTACTGAAGTTGTCTTACTTTGTTCTAGTGTCTCGTCAATTAACTTGAAAAAAAAAACAATAACTGGATAACTGAGCTTACATTGCACTGGGTACTTTGGAGTAACTTCAGAGAAAAATAAATATTGGAAAGAAAAAAGTTAGCACATGAAATATAAATATAAATAATAAATGACATTATTAACAAAAAACATCTAATCTAACTCAGTTAAACCATTTAGTCTATAAGGTAGTAAAGTCTAGATGGCATGTACTCATTGTAAATTGAAAATGTATTTTCATTTTGGATGTTTTTTTTTTCTTGACAGTGATAAGTATTTTATTTTGAAAAGTATAAACGGAAGTCCTTTCTGCTTATGGTTTGTTTTACACAAAGAGCAACGCAGCCTGCTAACAGCTTCTCAGAAGAGTTTAGGACCATGTAGGCAGCCGGCGCTGGACAGATACTGGTCACTTGTTTTCCTCACCGAAACTGTAAGAATTACTTTTTCATAATCACTACTTGTAACAACTGGAAGTACCCGGCATGAAGCTATAATGATTTATACATATCCAGCAACTCTTCTGAGCAGTTCTGAGTTTTCTTTTTCCAAAGTGGACAACACTCACTCCGAATAGGTAAGAACCGTTAAAGTTAGCTATCCTTTGTGTTTACAGTCAGCTCTGGCGATACTGTATTTTTGCCGTCTGTAGCTAACTTACAAACTCAAATTTAGCTCTGTCTCCGGATAAATCAAAGCTCCCAGCCATACTTACTGTTGCAACCTCTATAATAAAGCAGCAATTTGTGTGATGAATTCCGCGGTACGCGTTGTAACGAAGTTATCACCACCTGTTGCGCGAAATCAGTGTTTAACCAGCCCCTGTGAAAGCGAATGCACCTATTTTACACATAACATTTTGCATTAAAACAATATATGTGTTGTTTTGCGATGTCACATAGTGCACAGGCTGTGATTAAATCTCCGGGAACCACTCTTCAGTTCGGCATGTAAATAATCCAACCCAAACGACATAACATATGCAAATGTTCAATTCATTTGAACAGCCCAAGACCGCAAACAGTATACTTAGTGTGGTTTATGGTATATGAATACAGTCTCGAGATATTTTACAGCCTATTACACACTGTTTGTTCCTGTACCATACAGTCCAAGGCCAGTATCGATAGCACAAGCTCATTAAATAGACAGATTTATTCGTGGAGTATTGTGTGTATACCGTAGCTGGTGACTCAAGACTCGGCATTCTTTGGCCCTTTAATGTTTCCAGCTCACAGGCTGGTGTGTCATCTATTGTTTGCATGGTAATTAGACTGCTGTTCAGAAGTTGCTGCCAGGCATTTGCAGGCTTCTCGGACTGTAACCTTACCTATGATCAACAGCCTCTCACATCATATCGTCTCCCTTCAAACGGTTTTTCGTTGGAGAAGCATGAAAAAGAGCCAAATACTCTGGTTTTCCAATCTCCTCAGAAATCTGCTAATGTGCTTAGTGCTCAGTGTCGGGACCAAATCAGACCAGTACTGTTGTCTACCTCAAACCTGAGTCACAGGTCAGGAATTCAAGAACAGTACATTGTACTGGCAGCCTGGTTTGTTGCTTGACCACCTCCCTTTGAATGTCAAGCTCACTCTCTTTGCACAGGTGGAGTGACAGTTATGAGTAGGGGTCATAGATCATAGATGATGCTCTGGAAAGGAATCTTACTGTAAAATAAGCAATTTCAGTACAATCAGATACAAAAGTGATAATTGACAGATGTGAAAGATGCATTGGTAGATACAGTATGACATAGGATTGTGGTCATAGGAGCAGCGTTTGCGCCGAAGTAGTATGTTCCACTCTATGACTGGTTATGCCATTTCTTGCTCATAGTTAACTGGAAAGCCAAGGTAGTTTCACTTCAAGGAACCAAACAAGTTAATTTAGAACTTGCATCATATCAAACCTAAAGAGAAAGGGATAATCCAGTTCTGTAGCACATAGTCAGAAGTGGAGACTGGTGTGGGACTTTAGCCATGTGTTGGAGAATAGTTGGTAAATAGTTTGTAATAGTTTGTATTGTGTCTGTGGGTATTTGTATGTGTGTGTCTTGTAGCTCTCTGATACCTCCACTATCAACTACTGTAACCTGTGTTCACTCTGTCATGCCAAAACCAATCAGTGCTGCCCAACACAGTGATGCTGAGGTCAAACCTGAGTTGACAGTCTATCTAAATGGGTCAGCGCTCATCAGCCGCCCCCTCCTCCTGACCAGGGTTGAATGCAGGTTGGACACTGTGGTGACTTTGGTGACTGCACATTTCTGTTAAGGATGGAAACTTAGAGAGAGAGAGAGATACAAGGTACTGCAGTTACTAGGAGAGAGGTGAAACTGAAATGTAACTTTGAGTTCATAGTTCTGTAATGTAATTCAGTGTAATTCTATGGTTTAGCAGTGAATTGTATGGAACTTTACTGCACACTAGAGTTTCAGCTATTGCTCCAATGTGGGTTGAACATGTGTCTTATTGGAAAAGGATGTCAGTTCTCTGTACTGTACATTGTCTATTAAACCCTCTCATACCAGAACAAGTATCTTAGGAATAAGAAGTACCACAGTGACACCGAAGAGTGCTGAAAACTATTGTTACTAAGTAACAGGTACTGTTCACAGCAGCCCTAGGTTGTAAAATAGAATTACAAGCAATTGAGCTCTAGAAATTTGTCTTGTCATTCATTTCTTTATGATTTTCCTAGTAAAATGTCACCTTCACCCTGATCTGAATATGTGGCTTCAAATGGAGGGATATTTGCATTATGTTATCATTTTACATTTCTATCAGCACCCCATCTGCAATCATTTATAAGTTTTAGTGGTTTCAATGATTACACTAATCGGTTTCTAAATACAAAATAGTATTTAGCATTGCATTCTCTTGGTAGTATGTTAGATGTCTTTATCTGTAAACTCACCAGTGAGAGTTCAGGCAGGTGTGTATTCTGTCTAACAGCATATAAAATAAAATAATATAAAAATAAAATAAGCATCTTTATTGAGAATTCCCAATAATTCCTACTGCAGAAATTAAAGGGCCTTAGTAATGACTTGACACTTGTGCCTATGAATGTTATGCCTTCTTGATTTCCATTAAATCATCATTAAGCATTGCATATTTACTAGTTATTTGTGTTATATCTAGTAACGAGAAACACATGAAATAATAAATTGTTGCTTCAATCCACCATTTCCCACATTCAACTACATTTCTTTCTGTCCTTTCACAAACCTCTTTAATGACTCATTCTGGTTAAAGCTCAATTCCACAAAATACCCAGGTCTTACAAAAAGAACAGATAGCATTAGACCAATTTTCACTAGGATTTTATTTCCTAGTCATTGTATTTCCTGCTCCAACAAGACAAAATAGTTTACAGTAAATGGTATTGTGATGAGCACTGCTCAGAAAACGTTTCCGTTAACAGAAGGTGAAGGGAAAAATAGGAAGAAAATGCAGTGAGCTCTAATTATGTCCCAGAGTCCCACCAAATAAGTACAAATACATATTTAATGGGAGAGGGCATCAATGGCGTGTTAAGTGGACCCAAGGCAAGTTTTTGTCATGATAAATTAAATCAAATGGACCCAACCTGCATTCTGAAGCTTTATTTGTCTCTGTTGGGAGGTGATGTTGCTGTTAAAGGTGTTAACTGGAGTGTTTTGTAGTGTTGCCCACATGGTGGGAGGAGTGTTTCTATAAGTTTTATTATTACTGTTTTCTATTCTGTTTCCTGCTTCGATGAGGAGAGTAGGCAAACCTTTCTGTGTCAGGAAGGTTTGGGTTGAATGTGAAGTGTATGCCAGAATTGTTTAAAGGGGTTTGTGATAGACGCTGTTTACTTGGTTTTTATTAATTTCTAAGAGGAGCTGTATAGTATCACTTGTGTGATATATCACAGCATATGTTTATCACTTTCAAAAACGGTCTCAACATATGGAAAGCATGCATAGAGTGTGCTATTTCAGAGGAGTCCAGTCCTAATTCTAGGCCACATTTTATATCACAGAACCCATTTTAGAGCACAGGGCATTGCCCAACACCACAGAAATGTTGCCCAATTACATCTCATTGACTTCCAGAGGGAAGAATGTATTTTGGAAAAGCTGCAAGAAAACAGGGTCCAATACCTTTTATTATAACAAGGGGAAACTGCTAACCTGGCTTTAGCTAAGCTAGGCTAAACACACATTACATGTTGGAAATGTAAGGTTTATCCAAATTGTAAAAAGCTCCCGAACCTTCTCATGTAACCACCTCACTCGTGCATTGTTCCTCCTCACTCCTGTCCTCCTACTCACAAATCAAAAACTCATTTCTAAACTATAGAGCTCCTGTGTGGTTTTTCATTTACTCCAGTTGTTCATAAGATGTGACTTGTTTTCAGATTCTCTCTCCTTCATCATGCTTTGTCAGACATGTATTAAACTGTCATCAACTCTTCCTGAGGTAGTTTCACAGTAAAAGCCCACCACAAATACATTCCAAATAAAACATTTTAGTGTGAAGCACTTGCAGGAAGTGTTGAGTTAGTATCAACAGCAGCTTTATGCATCAACATAAACTTATAGCAGCATTTTCCCAAATGTTTGTTGAAGGCAAAAATAAATGTCATTCTGTAGATATAAAAGGAATCTGTTTCTCTACACAACTATGCAACACAAAGTATACAATATATAGTATACAGTAGGAGTAATATGCTAGTAAGGGTTTATAAGCTTAACTCTCGATTAAACCGGCAGAATATTCCCCATTTGGCAAGCAGCCACATTGCTGCTGTCAGCAGTTGATAGTGGTCCTATCACAACAAGACACCATGAACAGGTCATAAAGCTTTATTCCTTTACCTGTTAAACTTCACACACATACTGGCCAGAACTCCTTATAAGTAGCATGTAATTGAGTCAGCTGAAATGTTGTATGTATGGTGGGCAGTTACCCTGTTTCCAGTTTCAGCACATATGCAAACGGATTCATGTTGAAAGCGTCCTCTGCCATCATGGTTTTTGAAAGAATCTAAAAATGTAATTATAGACTCATGAACTTGTTCTTTATCAGCAGTTATGGCACAGTTGATGCAGTTTATTACTTGGAGGTTAATGGGGTTAAATGTGAGGAGTATTTTGAGTTTGAGTCTTAATTTAGGCTGATTTTCATGGAGGTAGGGTGTCCACCATGTGTAGTTAAGCTCTTTTATTGAGGAGGTGTAGGCTTTGGCTTGGAGTAAAGTGTGTGTGTGTAGGTGTAATGTGCAGGGCAAATGTTTTGGTAGCTGTCAGAGTCCTCAGTGGTGAGTGTGTGTGTGTTTACCGAGTGTGGCTTCAGAGAACTCCCTCTCTTGTCTAGCAGGATATGTGTGTTTGTGCATGTGTGTGATTTCACAGCTGTGTGATCGGTTTTCCATGGAATAAAACTGCAAAGTGGAGACACACCCAGCCAATGTAAGGGGAAATGGAATGCATTTAACACACTTCTAGGAGCTAAACATAGGCATTATATGTGGAAGAAGCTAAATGGCTGCCATGCTATCCCACAGTTAAACCACGACCCACAGGAAATCCTATCAGACAGTAGAGAAGCACTCAAAAATGGTCAGGTGGTTCATTTTCACAGACATTTTTCAGAGGTGCTGTTTCGAGTTTGGTGCACTGCTTCACAACCCAGCCAGGACTTTTGATTTAAGGGGTCAGTATACTCTGCCAGAAATGCTTGTCAGATGATCAAATATCCCCACACACCTTTCCGACATTGGATTAAGGGGGCTGTGTCCGACCAAATATCTGTAACTTTTTGAAACCGACATTCACACCCACTTCAAGCCATGATTGTTCAGCTGTGTGTCTTCTCTTTCAGCTCTTTTTTTCATTTACACAACTATTTCTGTCACTTTTCATGTGAACAACCGAGTGCAACACTATGTCTTTCAGGGGAGACTGTCTACAAATGCGCACTGTTATCTCCATTTTTAAACGTTATTGCCACCAAGCAGCTAGCTAACTAACTAAGCTACCAGCTCCAGTTGACTTTTTATGTTTCCAGCTTACTGGTTTTAAAACAAGAATCCTGTCAGGGGTCTTAATGATGCATTTGATGGCTACCTAAATGATATTATTACTACATGTCTGAGGCAAAAAGTTGTTGTTCTTGCATTGCAGCGTAGAGTTAGTTAGCACTTGTGTTATAAGTATGATATGGAAAAATGTGATTTCATTCTTAGCTGCAAAGTCTTAAAATGTGGAGTATCACTCCTACGCAAGCACACCACTTCAACATTCAGAGAAATCCAAAACTTGACAGACCTGCCTTGCTTACTTACTGTTACTAAGCAATGATTGGACAATCGCTGGTTCGGGGAGGGGTTTAGTCACTTGACCCTGGATAAGGCTGACAGCAAAATGGGTATAAAACATTACAGCAGGTGTCTTGTACTTAGAGTCAAGGTGATATTTTGACATCTCCACCCTAGATGCCCCTCCCCTTCTGGGGCACTATCTGGGAGTAACTCCATGCCCTCGGGGTCAAGGTCTGGAACTGTTTTGTGTTCTGTTTGTGTGTAAAGGTAATAATGCAACAAGATGATAATGAGAAAAACAGAGGGAAAAGAGGTCACACACACTGGGCCAAATGGCCTTCTCATGTACTGGGAACATTTGTTTCAGAATGTGCATATGTACACTAGAGATGTTATTAGAAAGCTAAAAACCAATAGTAATTGTGAAATTGTAATTTGAATTTAGATGTAAAAGATCAGGAAGTCACCTATGAAACCTAGCATGCTACAATTGTATGCTAGATTGGGAGGTTGGATAGTATGACACAATTGCATGTGGTTGAAATAATATTTGTGCAATCAAACCTTACACATTTTAACCCAGTTGCTTCATGTCTCAGCAGACAGGTCTGGACATGCTGCAATGGCCTCAGGCCGCATTGGGCTGTAAGACACAGCCAATATTTGCCAGTATTTATGTGAAAATACAGGGCTGTCCTTATTTAACAATTAATGGGTTCTGTGCACAGTTTGGCAGTAATGGGGCAGCTTATTGTAGTAGTTCGTTGTAATGGCCCATCATTAGGGCTCATACATCAATCGAAGTGCTTGTCAAGGTGTGAAAGGAGGCAGGGTTTGAACTTCTCCAGGTATCCAGGTTCACATGACTACTTCCGTTACTTTTGTGTTTATAACAAGTGCAACACAACAAATACCTTCAAACCTTCAAGGTAAGACTATCCTAAAGTGTTCACCATTATCCCCATTTGTATGATTAATTGCGTTGAGACTACAAAATCAGGCAAAAGACACAGAGTTCCGCCACCAGGAGATGTTCCAGGATAAGGGGTGAAACATCCAAGAACGCTGGTCCCTGGCTGTTGACCCTGCGGCTAATGAATGGGCACGGATCAACACCTACCTGTACAAACCAAATGCATATCTGGAGACAGTGACTACTGTGAATAGGGCAGTTGAAGTCCTGGGAAGACTGGAGAACAACTGGGAAAGACTAGTGGCAGCAGGATAGACTGCACCGGGAGGGGGAGGGTGTCAGTAACCCTACCCACTAGTTTCCCTGGGGGAGACAACCAAACCATACTATGAAGACTAATCAATGGAAACAGCCCAAAGGCCCTCCGAGAGGTGAGGTGGAAGAAGGGCTGACCAGGACGGACCAACTGGTAACTAACATGAGGACAATGACTAACAAGATGGGAGGAAACAGCAACACTCAGGGGACTTCGCATCCACATGGGGAAGATGGAGGGTGGTGGCAGTAACCGTAAGCAACCTTGCAATGGCGGATCAGGAAACCAAACTAAACCTGTTGATGAAATCCTGTACGAAGAATGCAGCGGCAAGTATGGCGTGGTGACTGTCAGGAAAGCAGTGAGGAGGACAAAGTGAAGGAGGGAAAAGGAAATTGATTACCTGGTGTCAAGCGAAGGCAGCTCTGCAGGTGCTGGAGGAAAGCAGAAGAGCTAGAAAAGGAGGGTCTGAGAGCCCTCTGGGACGAGATCAGAGGGAGACACCTGCAACTGACACAGCACATCCAACAGCGGAGGAAAAGAAAAGGAAAAGGCAAACTTCTTCAAGAATCCTTTCCGATTCATATGTGGACTCCTTGAGGAGAAAGACAACGGAATGATTTTCAAGATCTGAAGGAACGCATCCATGTTCAATACAGCGACCTTGCAAGGAACAAGCCTCTGAGCCCAGCAGGCTACGTGCAAGCGCACAGAATCATCAGCCCTTTTCAACACATAACACAACACATAACAGGTGATCCTGTGGGCAAATTCAGCGTCAGCACCGGGGCCAAACAGAATACCGTTCAAGTTCTATAAGAACTGCCCAAGAGTGCTGAAACTTCTATGGACCCTGATGAGAACTACTTGGACCACACTGATCATCCCATCAGAGTGACAAAGGGCTGTGGCAGTCTTCATTCCCAAAGAGCGGAACTCCAAGACCATCAGCCAATTCAGGAGCATAGTCCTACTGAACGTTGAGGGTAAGATTTTCTTCTCAGTCACAGCAAGAAGGATGACCACCTACTTGATGGAGAACAGGCTACATCCATGCCAGCTGCCTGAAGGCCAGGGTCCCAGGTTCATCGGCTGCATGGAACATGCCACCATGATTTGGGAACAGATCCAGACCGCTAAGAGGGAGAAGAAAGATCTGCACGTTGCATGTCTAAACCTAGCCAACACATATGGTCGAGCTCACAGTGTCTTGGGAAGAGGGGTTGGAGACAGCCCATGAAAGGAAGAAGGCAAAGTATGCAGGCCTGGTCATGGGCTACAGGGAAGAGGGCTGCACAAAGCTGCCAGGGAGGTATCCGAAGAGGCAGCGAAGGCAAGCAAAACACTGGATGCTTCTGCTAAACACACACTATTGTGAGCAAGTGAACCACAAAGTGACATGAGCAAATAAATAAACAGCAGCCAGGAGTTTTAGTAAATTATATCCACACTTCAGGTTAGTGGTCAGTGACTGAAGCAAACAGCATTACTTTAAGTTAATACAAAGAGTCGCTGTTGGTTTGTAAACTACATTTGAGCTCCAGTATTTTGTTCATGCTGGAAATGAAGAGAAATGTCCAAACCATCCTCCCACAACAGCTCCAAACTGACATCGGTTCAGGACTTGGTATCAGCAGATAGATAGAAATGATGCAGAATTTGATCAGTCGTAAAAAAACCTAGTCAGTAGATCCCTTGTGAAAAGCCTTATTGTTGACCAATGATGACATGGAAAGGCATGCAGCTTATGTGTTTGAAAGTAGTTTGTATGAGTCAGAAGAAACTGAATATGAGAAGAAGCAAAGAGTTTTTATTGGCATGACGAGGCCAAAGATCAGGAAGCATTCACCATTCATATAGATTACTCTAGAGAAAAGTAGTACCACTACCACACACGCATACTAAGGTGTTTCATAAGTGTGTAACTGTAAATTCGGCTTAGCTGTGATGGAATAAATGAAGCATTCAGTTCCTCATAGTCTGACCATGCTGTCTCACATTTGTTATGAGGACTTAGTAGCTAAACCAGCTCATTTGTCTAGACTCCTGTGATGTTTGTCTTTTATTTCGTGTGCTGCAGGTCTGTGGAACTTCACTTTAGCAGTGATGTTAGTAGTTGTGGGTTTTTTAATCAAATAAGAAGCGATTAAATGTTTTAGGTTGTGGAGAATTTTCTGAATGTTGCACAGCAAATTCTAGTCTAATGAAGAGGACAGTAGCTCAGTGGTTAGTGCTGTTGTTTAACAGCTGGTAGGTCTTGGGTTTGAACCAACCTCTCTGTATTGAGTTTGTGTGTTTTCTCCATGCCTGTGTGAGTTTTTTTCTGAATTGGGATCTGTCTAAAGAGATGCAGATCGGGTAAACTGGTGTCTCCAAATTACTTGTGGGTGTGAATGTATTTGTGATAGACTGGCAAACTGTCCAAAGTGTACGTGCCCTTGCCCAATGTGTGCTGGGATAGAATTCAGCCCCCTGCGCCCCTGCACGGGATAGGTGGGTATACAAAATGCTTTTTGAGTTCTGAGATTAAAGTCAGAATTCTGACTTTAATCTCAGAACTCAAAAAAAAAATTTACATGTGGCCCTAATCCTCTTCTATAATAATAAGATGTGAGATGAAGGCCAGGTAAAATTTCAAAGTAAAAGACTGAGTTATTGCTCAGTTATTAACTTTCAAATTTGGTTGTGTTGTCAAATTTAAAATCGTAAATTTAAACGTGATACTTTAGCTTGTAGTGTTTCCGCTGGTAATGTTTTGTCATGGCGGTGCACCAAAAGCAAAATCTTTGCCACC
>NTHP01000257.1:726169-751624 GCA_003416845.1 Oplegnathus fasciatus | reverse complement strand
AAAAAAAAAAAAATCACAAAAGAAAACAAAACATTCCACGATCAATCATCAGACCCACTTCCTCAATACATACACGGTTGTTGTTGCTGCGCAACACTTTTGTTACACTTTTGATTCTGTGAGTAACGTGATTGCGTATGTTACCTTTCCACATCTGCAAATCAGAACAGTAGTTGGGAGACCTCCGGTTATAGGCTGTTTTGATTTACCTTAGCCTGGCTCGTAGTTGTTAACTAGCTTTTCACAGTCCGTACCAACTCCGCTGTGAAGAATGCAGACACCGTAGTAATGTGCATGAACAGGGACTTCTTATTTCTCTTCTGTGGCAGCGAACACAATACATGGCCTTTCAGTAACTATTATGCTTCAACCTGAAATCTAGACACTTTATGGCTGACCAAAGTAATTTAACTACCCCTAATAGTATGCACTTTTCTGTGGCTGCGGCAACGTGCTGATACTTCTCTCACACACTGGGAGAGACTCACTTCCCACAACAAACCCGCTAGACTATGTCTCATATACAGGATTCCCACAAGGCTACCTTCCTTAAAGGGGAAAGCATGACCAGTAACTCATAGGTGCAGTTAGGCTGTGGGTGTGCTAACCTAGCCTGTGTAAAAAATGTAGTTATTACTGAAAAATAACTATATTAATACATATAATTGTGTGTTTGTGTTTGTTTACCTTGATTGACGGAGAGGGGACATGGATTCAACATGGGGTCATGTCCATGTCCCCCCCACCCCCGAATTGTAACATTGCCCCCACAGCAAACCTCTTGTTCCACAGGAAATACTGGTCTGATAGGTATGAATGGCGGAGACAGGAAAAATGACATTTAGCTCATTCATGCTGCCAAAAGGATTAATATTAATAACTTTGGTGTACCCTACACATGTTAGCTAGTGCCATCAGCCAGCATCAAAGTTTTCCCTTTCAAGTAAAATTTTGTTCTGACATTCATGATTCCCAGACAATGTATCCCACTGACTTTAGGTATTTCCTGAGTTTTGATCTAGCACCACCAGCAGGTAGACCTTTCACTTGGTCCAAAACTTTGGTTTACAAAAATCCTACAAAACTTATGACGTTCCCTTCAGTCTCAGCTGTACTTTGTGTTTAGTGCTACTTTGCAAATGTTAGCATGCTAACATGGTAAACTAAGATAGTAAACATGTGTTAAACACCAGCATGTTATCATTGTCGTTGTGATTATGTTAGTATGGTGTCATTAGCATTTAGCTCACAGCACTGCTGTGCCTATAATTACATCCTCACAGAGCCGCAAGCATGGCTGTAAACTCTTAGTCCTCTTATTTAATGAGTAAGTGTTTATATGAAAATCTGGTGTAATTTTTTTGCAAACCTGCAACATAGTAATCCTCCTGTTAATGTTCTCTAGAGCAGCTGAGAGTGAGAGTTGCTGGGAAAATTGATTTTGAAAATGTAGGATGGTTTGCAACACTTAAGACAATGTATAATTTGTGATACGTCTTTTAACTTTGTTTAAAATGTTGGATTTTTTTATTCTCTTTCAAAGCTCATTAGAAGGTTCTGCATTTTGTATGATTATCAGTAAACGTGGGTCTGGGCCTTATGAGTTTAGTGCTTTGGTTTTGAATACCCTCTTAACATAGTGGACTAACATGCATGTGCCTTATCACAGTCTAGCACAAGGATTATCCAGCTAATACCAGGACCCTGACCACAATACATGTGAGAGATGCGTAGTTTCTACTATAAGCCTGAGTTGTAAAGGGAATTTGGCTTGTAGGTAATAGGATATGGCCATGATTGTAGAATCAGGCATTGCCTAGCTGGTATTTCTCAACACACGGTCACCCAGAAGAGGCTCATTTGTTGACTAATGGGTTTTCTTCAGAAAAGGGAAACATGGAAACCACTTGTACCAAACACAGGTGTAAGAATTACTCAACATTTTACCTGTAATTTTAGACATTCATTAAGCAGTCAGGTTTGCTTCACAGCTGAATAAACAAAAAAGAAAATTGTGGGGCACTGTAGATGTTGCGCCTGTATAAGTGTCTGGTGGATGTTTCACTGTGAAGAGGACAGAGTGACACACACAGGCATGATTCATTTTCTCATTTCCCCATTTTGTGTTGTGGTAGCATTACAACTGTAGGGACCAACCAGCTTTGTCAAGCTTTATCATTGTGGGGGCCTATACAACATATAACTAAATGTCACAGAGTGCACATAGTATAATCCCTGTGTATGTGATGGATGGATGACAAATGAAAGGAAAAGATGAGTAAACGAGGAAAATAACAAATGTAGATGCTTCCATACAGATCTACTGTATGATACAATAAAGCAAGGGGTTTTCAAAGTCTGACACTATAGGCCCTCCTGGGACAGAATTTAAATTTTTTTGAAGTTATTATTATTAGATTTTGTCACTCCTATTATAATTCTTCGTCTTACTTTTGTTTGGGATCATGGAATCAGTGTGTTAGCTGTGGGCATGTAAGCAGGCCAGTTGATCGTGATTTTTGATTAAGACGGCAAGAGGAAAAAGCTCCAATAACACTGTTCAGCCTCTCTGACTGGGTCAGTTCATGTCAGTGGGCCCATCTGAGTTGAACACAACATTGCCTGGATTTGGTGATGAGGTGTCTCTGTGGATGAACCTGGTTTGAGCATGAAAGCAAATAATCTGGTATCTGGTATAATCTGGCATCTTGCCGGTAAACCTGTGCAGTAACACTGTAATGTACAGTATGTATAGAACTTTACTTATTTTGCCTGGAAATCCGTCCAGGAGATCTAGTATGCAATTTTCCATGTTGAAAATATGGTTATCATATGCCAAAGTTTTCAACAAAATTGAGTCCAGTTGAATCCAGTCCAGTTTTGACACTAAAGAGGTTGTAAATGTATACGCTTATGATGGACCATAGCCATAGGAGAGAAATTGAGTTGTGGTGTGAGGAGAACCAGTGGAGAACTGGACAGGTGTGTTGGCGAGTGACCGGGTAACGANAAGTTAACGCTGTGTTCACAACATTGTAAAGTTTGCTATCACATATCAGGCTACAACAAAACTAGTATTGGTTGTTAACTACTGGCAGGACTATTGATACTTAACCACAACACACACACGTTAATGTGCAAGTTTCAGCTTGTATCAGTCGTATCTGGCTTTGCCAAATATAATCCCACGCTATGTTTAATGGTGCTTTACCACAGGGGTGAGAGAGAGAGAGAGAGAGAGAGAGAGAGAGAGAGAGAGATAATCTATTACTCTATTGAGTTCTTTCAAGTACCCAATTGTCTATACAATTAGAATAAAACCACAGTGGAACAAGGTACTGATGACAATGCACCTGGTGATGCAGCTGTGTGTACTTAAAGAACCGCACCAGCTGTCAGCGGGCCTAAAAACAAGCCCTAAATTTCTGGAATCATATTAGAACAAGTGACCCACTCTCCTTTTCTTAGAAAGCCCTATGCTGCCAGGAGTTCAACCCACAAGGGAGTCCCATCTGCCTACTTGTCCTCAGGCTGGCTGAACCGTCAAACACTAAGCTCATTACACCACTACCACCTGCCCAGAGAGGAGAGGTTATTGGTGAGGTTGCTCTTACTATGACCAGGGAACAATAGAGACAAAGCTGCACTTCCTAACTCAGTGCAACCAATATGAAAGTCTTTGAGACTACCTTCTATCTATGCGACTTGGAGAGACTTCCGGTACTACTTCAGTAACAGGCACTGTTCACAGCAGCCCTAGGTCAAAACATGGAATTACAGGGAATTGAGCTCTTGTAGAAATTTGTCTTGTCATTCATTTCTTTATGATTTTAATAGTAAAATGTCACCTTTACCCTGATCTGAATATGTGGCTTCAAAGGGAGGGATATTTGCATATGTCACAGGGCTCTAACTTAAATGTTTTCACCACCGTCCCAAATCGAAATACAGTTTAAACCGTCCCGAAGTAAATGCTGGCCGTCCCAATCATAAAATGGCTGTTTTTCTACAATAAAGTTATTTCGATAATTTAAAGTGATGCGTGGCTTAAATAAAACACAACTGAAATTATTATAAATTAGCTCACATTTTATTAAAATATTTGTGACATATACAGTACATATTCATTTATTTATTCATATCACATTCATTAGTGTGCGTGTGTGAGAAGGCCACCTGCCTGCCGTGGTGAGGAGGTTGTGTAACTTTGAACTAATTCACACTTCCAACATCCCTCACATGGGCCTTCCTGTTTACTAGGCCTTCTCTGTGAATCACACACAAGCTTGCAGTCACACACATGAAAACACGTGTCTTGCTCCTACCAAAACAACCCCGAAAGCCCATCCCACTACTTTGTTTTGACAAGACGGTTTGCCCAGCAGAGTTCCACTTGAGATGTGAAGAGGGAAGGGGGAGTGAGAGAGACGGGACGTAAAAAACAGCAAGGTTGCACACCTTCTGTCACTCTGTAGCTTCCTTTGCAGGAAATAAACCTGTTTCTCTCAACAATAGTGGCAAGATTTGTGCTTTCACAACAATCTTCTGTCCAGGCACTGTTGTTGAAGTGGCTGGGGACAGGAATTTGTTGTCAGTAAACGGATGCTGATGGTGTTTTCCTCTTACATGTGTCTTTCTTATTAGTGAGGTCTTGGGTGTGTTTGCATGCCTTTACACAGCTGGCTCATGTCAGCTGCTGAAACAAGATCCACCACAACATCTGGATCAAACATGCGTGTGTTTATGTGTACATGTATTCTGCCTCTGTTAGTGCAAAATCAGTAACAGAACTATTTTGTATGAACCATAGTCATTGTTTTGAGTGAAATGGCTGTTAGTGCTCCATCTTAGACCTAAAGAAGAAAAGATTATTGATTCTGCGAGTAAGCTGGGTCTTTTAAGAGTATTTTTAAAAGGTAATGATTTAGAAAAAGGGAGGAAAAGGAATAGAGTAAAGGGATTCCAGCTTATGTTTTATCTGTGTAGTAGAAGATATAGATGTGTACTCAAGGTGTGGTCAGTTACCCCGACTTAAATGTTTGGTGTGGTTACAGGTGAAACACAGCACACTTTAGACTACACCTAACAGTGATGCTGGTCATGTTAAACCATTACAGGTTATACATTGAACATATTTCAGGTTCAAAGTTTATTTGTGACCTTGGAAACAGCAGTTAACAAAACAATCTTAATGAAAGCAGCTCTGTGGAACTTTTCATCTTGTGTTGATTTTGGCAGTCCTTGTGGACAAAGGCGGTAGTGTTTCACCTAACGTTAGGTTACATGTTCCCTCCACTTCACTCCCCGCTGCAAGGAGACTACTTCACCGCACGGCAGCTCCGGAGACGGACCTTCAGTCAGCGGCTGAAGCAACTCGAATTCAGCCAGAGCAAACCCCAGCACCGTTTCGTCTGATATCACGGAAAACCCTGACCCGGTGGAAGGCATTAAAAATAACTATTAGAAATTAAAAGAAATAGCCAATCTTCTCACTGTTGGTCTCGTTTGCTTATGTAGGTCATATAGAGTATCGGTATTAAATTGAAACTGATTCATAACCACTTAAAAACTCCATAGAGTACTTTTAAGATAGAAAAATACTTTAGTATTAAGTATTATCTGGAATTTCAATTCTGAAACCTTTTTATAGTTAGAATAACTAGATGAGAATGTCTGTTTTTGTCTAGTCCACTAAATTAAACACCTGACAGATCAAGGTAATTCATCATGTTGATGCAAAAATCCTGTAAATCCAGTATCTACTCAGTGATATTAAAGAAGTAGCTAAAACAAAATCTCTATTGTCTCTCTAGCCTATGTACAGCATACCTATGTTACATACTTTTACTTTTGGCTTTCCTGCTTTGTATCTCTTACCTCATTATTTACACACAGCGTTCTCTGTTGGACCTCCAGAGTAATACCAGACATGGGCGATGGGAAATTTGTGACTGCACTGACTGATTAGATGGTTAGAAAAGACATAATTTATATATTTATAAATGTTTGAAATTATTGTCTAGCTCGAGCTTTATTATCTCTGGTAACAACGTCTAAGGATCTGTCTTGCTTTAGCACATGAAGTGGTTCATTGTCTGATATGAAAATAACATATTACATTTACATTTAAGCAAGTGCTGGTGCAACTGGCCAAATTATGACAGCAATTTCTTCATCTTCCTGTTCCACTCTGGCTTTTCAATAAGTGGTGGTAAGGCAATGAATACTCAATACAAGTTTGGTCAGAATAAGGTCTTGAAATTCAACATTCCTTAGAATTAGTGCACAGTGTGTCAAAGCTTAACTTTCACCAATAAGAGTTCACAGAGTTCGGCGCTCTGCAGAATGATCCGGTAAAACGTCTCATCAGCCTTGTGAACTCATTTTGTGCAAAGCGGTGAAAATTCATTGCATCTGCATTCTGATCCGACTACTGCGGTTCACCTCCACCTTCAGCACTGCTGCGAGTCCAGGTATTTGAGGGGCAGCTATTGGAGCCGTGTGGCCGAGCAGAGGCCTCCCTCTGGTCCCCGGACTCTTGCTGGGGGGAGCAGCGAGGCAGACGGGAGCTGTGCATGATGTGGGCATCCAACATCTCCAGCAGTAGGTCATACAAAGGCACCATGTTCTTCATTTTCATGCAGTGGAGGTGGTCCATGCCTTTGTTGCTGCAGGTTTGAAAAGAAAGAAGAAGAGTAATAAAGGCAGGTGATATTTCTGTGGCACAAAATCAGTATATTAGCCAAAAAAGTCCAGATTTAAGGAACTGGGGACCATTTTTTTTAATCACATGACGACATAAATGAGCGATATTGCACCAGTGTGTCACCAGAACATTCGATACTCGAGCATCATCGGCATGAAATGGGGTCCTTTTTACCTGACATGGCGGATGTGCGAGAGCAGCATGAGCAGGTGGGCGAGGCGGGTGTACTGTTGGCGGAAGGTGAGGCCGGTTTTGGCGATGGCCCACACCAGAGCGTCCGTTACAGCGTCCAGAAGACGCAGCAGCTTGGAGCGGTTCTGCAGCTCCTCGCTGCCCTCTGAGGAGCTGAGGCACATGTCTGGTAACACACAGACAGACAGGCAGGTCATTTATGCTTCAATGAAAATTACAATTCTAGCATGACTGGAGCTTTTCATCTCTGACTGCTTTTATGATGATGAGTTTCTATTTTAGTCCTTCTTCAAAGCAAATATTTTGCAACAACTGAAAAAGCAACAGGAAAGCACAGGTGTTACTAATAACATTAACGATGGCTCCTTTTCCTACTGTGACATGTCACGATGTCCTCTGTGAAAAGTCACAGTTAGGAGTGCTACTTTAAACTTGCACGGGAGCTGCTGGCGAGTTGCAAGCAAGACAGTTTTGATTCCAGCAGCCAGAAGAATCAGAAATGTCGCTGAGCTTTAGTCACTGTTATTGTAAATGAAAATGTCCTTTTCTTGTTCGAACACACAAAACTAAAACACGTATCAGCAGGCACATGAGGCAAACCCAGGCAAAGTTAGAAGCTGCCATGTAAATCCGCTCGGAAGTCATCTGTTCCCCCTCATTGCAACCGTTCGGGAAAAGTTGTGTGAATCTAAGCAGCCAGTAGAGATGGGCGGATTGATACCTATGAAGTTGGTACTTTAGCTTTTAATCCGCCGATTCCACATCTTGTTTTGAGGTTCAATACTGGCATCAATGCAATCGATCACCCTCACATTAGGTCACGTTACGGCCCCATGTCTTGTGTTTTAACATGCATTTGTCTCAGTAATTTAGTATTTATTGTTGCCAGAGGAGGGACCCTTGATCTCTCTTTAAAACATACAAAGTGGACATTAGGGTCTCAGTAGCTAACTTTTCATGTCTGAATATGTCTTTTTACATTCTGGGTGTTAAAAGGTTCAACCTCTCAATTTCATTAAAAGATTGGATTTTCTTTCTATTTTTTCATCCTGCTAAAGCACAAATGTCCAAACAGACAAAAGCAGGGATGGAAGAAATGGAGCAAAAAACATGAGCCCTGTTTCGACTACGCTGGTGGAGAAAAACAGGAACATTAGTCGGACGTTAATTACTCCTCTGGTGTAGCTGCTCAGCAGAGAGGCTCTGGCTCTGTTCATCTTCAAACAGGTACTGCCTGTTACTCCGAGCATTCAGCTGAACCAATGAGAGCGGAGACTCAAACTACACACGGTGTTCCCATTAGTAAGTTATATAGCTGGTCCCCTTGCCAACCCTGTGCAGGCTCACACACACACACACACAGATAGGATTACATGCTGAGACACCAATCAAACACTCGACCGTGGAGCATCGCACACATCTCTTCGTCTCACCCACAGACATACATCACACATGGAGAGGTCACAGGCTGCGCAAATAAGAGGCCTTACAAGTGTATGCACGCCCACACACACACACATAGACACACTCACTGGAGTTAAGGAGGATCATGGCCTTGAGGCAGACGTACTCCTCCCTCTGGAGCTTGAGCTCTCTCACTCTGGACGTGGCAGCGATCAGCATATCAAAGATCTCCGTGAAGCCCTGGACACAGCTGCCCTCCTCTCTGCCATGCAAAGACACAAACACAACTAGCTGTTTATCATGAACCACTCTTGATTTTTGCCTCAAATCATGTGACATTTTGGAAAAATGTAGCATGGATTTAACAAGTTTCAAAAGTGAGGCAGTGAGGCAGTATTTGTTTAGCAGTTAGCATTATTGTAAAAGAAAGGAAATGAAGACGTGGCTAGATGGTACAATTTTGATGTGGTTGTACTATCAACTTTACAAATAGTTCCATTTTATGCTACTTCATACTTTATACTCCACTACATTTATTTCAGTTACTTTTATATGTGAGATTTTAATCTGAAAACATATGATGAGCTTCTAAAATATGATGCACTGTTAAAGATGTAACTACTCAACAGTGTGTGAAGCAGTTAAAATTTGCTCCACGTCGACCAACTGCAACAACTTCCAACTAGACAAACTCGGACTGAGGCCATTCTGCATAATAAGTAGTTTGGTACTTTTGATACTTGAAGTACAATTGGCTGATACTATTTCTGTACTTTTACTTAAGTAAAAGTAGCAATACCACATTGTACACATACTCTTTATCAAGTAAAAGTCTTGCATACAAAAATGTACTTAAGTAAATTATCTGAATTCTTCTTCCTCCACATGATGATTCATCCTACCATGGCCCATGCACTGCAGCATGCACTTGCACTATTTCCAACATTTGATATGATGATAAGGGCCACCACAAAGGAAATGTTGTTTCGCACACTGTAAATGTGCCTTAAGTGAGAGCGCTCAGGACACTCTGTTCCAGCTCTTGTTGTAACCAAAAGTCAGCACAGATGTAGTCACTGTACTCACGCAAATTAGTTTCACATCTACATTTGTATAAACAAACAGAATTAAAAAAAACTGTACAGTAAAGTAAGAAAATGATTATTGTATGATGTCCCAACTTCCTGAAAGTTAGTTGAAGACATTAAATATTCAGCTCAGGCAATACATTTCTGAACAGGATTAAAAGGAAACGAAGCTACAGGCAGCTTTGTTATTCATTACCAGCATGATCCACTCGTATACTCAATGTGGGACGGATGATGGTCAGATTTCATACTGTACACAGATGGGGGCACATAGTAATCCAAAATCCAATACTGGATTTTTGAAGCCAATACTGATATTGATAATTGAGAGTTTGTTTGTTTTTTAAATGGATAATATAATCGGCCACTATTCTTTTTTTCTAACTATTATTTTTTTTAAAGTTGTAAGATTTCCGCCCCAGTTGATTTGGTGACACCCATGGCTACCATGGTAACAGCAAGTGAAGTTTAATACAACAGTTAACGCTCCTCGAGCAGCTACTTTGTTAGAAATAAAAGAGTAACGCTGGAATACAGACATAAATAGTTTCATGTGAATCCCTTGTGCGTGTGACAGAAATTTGAATCCAGTGTGGGAATGGCGGACTCCGCCACTACCAACAACTATCTATAGAGGTAATCACAGAATATAAATACATTAACTACCTCTATAAAAGCAGGTGACATTCGACATAACAACGTCCACAATAATGATGGCAAACTGTCCCTTTAATCAAGCTTGTGAAGTGGAGGTGTGAGATTTTGGTGGTGGTACCTGCTCAGGCTGAGGTCAGGGGAGAAGATAAGTCTCCCTGGATGGTCCACCGACCTCCACATCAGTCCGACCATCAGCACCTCCAGCCAGCAGCACTCCAACAGGTGCACCTGGTCCAAGAGGCCAAGCTCTACAAACCCTGAGGACAAAACATGATCAAATAGTATGCAACTGTGTGCTGCCAGGAATGCTCTGCACAGACAGCCAAAGACAAAAGTGGAAATTGGCAAACACATACTGTATTAAGTTCCTCAATGTGTATTTAGTTTACATTTAAATGCAGTAGCAATAAAAAGCAGGGGGGGGGAATGACAGTTATATATAAGATAATGAAAATAATCAGCCCTAACTGACTGAATGCTCATTCATGTTGTCATGTATCGGGCCCTTTCACCCTCTCGTCACTGACTGGCCTGTATTGTTATCTGATGTCAGCCAGGCTATGAGTGACTCTGCCTGTCAAGGACACACAAACATGTCACTTTAGGCTGAGGTAAAAGGTTTCTGTGTCATAATGTCTGAAGCACAAAGAGGGGACTTCAGTTTTTCAGGCCATGGCTGAAGTCACGGCATTTTATTTGTTCGAAACTTTCTAATTGTGCAGAGAAGCACAGTGCGAATCTAATAAGCAGAGACGCACTCTAATAAAAGTTATGTCACAGCTCATTGTCCACCTCCACTGCCAAAAACACTGCTACTGTTTCGCAGGACTCAACTTACATGCTAATAAAAGCAGAGACAATTACTGTGTCTGACCATTAAGTCATTAACTCAGTTACTCAGCTGACTGAGCAGCTCTGAATGTAATCATCAATGCAAAAGTCTACGAACAGTTTGAAATTTGTCTTATTCGAGTTAGACAAAAAGATGGATACCACTTTCATGTCTGTGCGTCAAGTATGGAGCTAGAGCTAAGGAGCGATTAGCCTAGCTTAGCATAATATGTGGAAGCAGGTGCAAACAGCTAACCTGGCTCTGTCCAAAAGTCAAAAACAGCCTCTAAAGTTTAGTAGTCAACATGTTGTATCTTGTTTCTTTAATCCTGACACAAATAGAAATGTTAAAACATCAAGTTGTGGTTTTATATGAGCTGCTACGAGCTGTAAGCTAACTATTCCTTGGCGCCTAGCAGCCTAGTGCAGTGACCAGCGAATACTTCAGGAAGTCACTGTGCAACATGCTCACTAGTACACTTCAGAGGTGTTGCTGGGTGTATTTTTTTTAACTTTGGAAAGACCTAGGCTAGCTGCTCCTACGTGGTTCGAATGCAGTTATTACATTCATTTGGCGCTTCACTGTGTCACTGAAATAAACCTTTCTTTCAGGCTTTTTTAAAGGGGTCCCTGGATTCCCCCGACACACACCTGGAATCTTCTTGGCCCAGCTGATCATGTGAACCAGCTCCTTGTCAGCCAGGTTGGTGAGCGACATCATGACGTTTGCTTCCGTCAGCGGCCTCCTCATGTCCTTCATGAGGTAGATTTCTGGCGGCTCCGCCTCCATTATTCGCTCGATCAGCTGCTCTGCGGTCAGTGCAGGAGGGTGGGGCGCGTTTAGCGGACCCGCCGTTGGTCCAGTCAACACGCTCGGTCTGTCAGTCTTGCCCTGTGAGGACAGACGGGTCACTCGCCTCGTCAGGGGGTTCCTGTAGTTTCCGCGCTCCTTTCGCATTCCTGAGACAAAGAAAAGAAGACATAAAATACAGCCTATTACAGCTATCCTGGGCATACTGCACCATGCATATTGGTGAAACACGGCTATTTGTTTACTGATTTTCATGGTTGAAATTCTACTTAAACCTGCAATCACTGACATATCATCAAAGCTGATATGGTGAATTTATTAGTCAACAGTTGCTTATTCACATATTATGCAGTTAAGGAGCAACAGCTAACAGCAGTCCCCTCCACTTTAAACAGCTGCTGAACAGATTAATTTTACATGGAAATGAACAACAGCCTTTCCTGGCTGGGGTCCCTGAGTGGGATCATACCGCTCTGGATATGAAAAGGAGGGAAACTCTTGAACAAATAAAGCCACAGGGAACTTGTGATCACCTGAAGTTTCATATGACAGATGGCATTTAACAAAAGTTACAACAGCATGTTGGTTACAGTTTCTTGTTTACTGGGGGCAGAAAAAGAAAATACAATAACCTCTGATGGGAACAGAGGGGCAAAACTAACACAAATAAGAGAACACAAAGACACTAACCACACTTGGTCATGCCAACTTCATAACATTTGCGAAGGCGACACGCCTGGCAGCTCTTACGGCGGTTCTTGTCTATAGTGCATTGATTGGTTGCTGGGCAGAAGTAGTCGTTGTGTCCTGAAACAAAGAGAGGAAGAAAGAGAGAAGATGAGGACAAAAAGACAAGAGAAATGAATGTGTGAAAAAAACAGACAAAATGAGAAGAACAGAAATAAAGAATGGCTGAATCCCTGTGTTGAGGACCCAACAGACTGACAGACACACTACAGTTCAGCTACAGTAAATGTCAGGCACCAAAAACTCAAAGTTCATGAATTAAGCTCATGAGTATTTCAGGGTGGGATTTTTGCACTTGTTATTAATTTGTGATGTAATTCAATCATGTGGGAGCTCATAAATATGTATTACAAGCTTCTGTGATAAGGTGCGACAGTGTTAAACTCCTCATAGCGTTCAGTGAGAGGTATTGACATGCATGGATGTGTCCATGCATTTATGATGCATGACTCCAGATTTTAACAAGACGAAAGATCTACAGCCATGCTAGCAGCTCTGTGAGGCTGGGCCTCTAGACAAAGCGGTGCTTTCAGCTAAATGCAAACATCCTCACTGTGACAATGTCGACATACTGATATTTAGCAGGTATAATGTTCATCATGTTCACCATCTTAGTTTAAACACAAAGTGCAGCTAAAGTTAGTTGGAATTTCATCCGTTTGGCAGGCATTTGGTCATAAAATTAAAATGCTGACCTCATAAAGACACCAAAGTAAAAGTTAAGGGATCAACAAAGTTATCTTAAGTAGGACATGAATGTCCGTACCAAATTTCATGCCAATCCATCCAATAGTTGACGATAAATCTCACTCAAAACCACAAATGTCAACCCCATGGTGGCGCTAGAGGGAAAGTCAGGGCAAAGTTATTAGGATCCAGCTTCTGGGCACCATGAATGTCTGTGAAACATTTTGTGCCAATCCATCTAGTAGATGTTCACGTTTTACGGGATAAGTTAAAATTTTCACCTGCAGGTGGCGCTGGATGAAATGTCAGGGAATTCATCTTCTATGGACCACAAATGTCTATACAACATTTCATGGCGATCCATCCAATAGTTATAATAGATAGATTTTAGTCTGGACCAAAGTGGTGGAGTAAGTCTACTTTATGTGGTCAGGGGAAAACTCTCAAAAGACACTAAATGACTTATTTGCATAAAAGAAATACCCATTACCACCTAAAAATGACCACAGAGTTGAATGAACACCATTGACACTCAACAAAACCCAACCAAAAAACCAGTCTTGGGTTTTTCCACCATACACGCAAAGATTCTGTATGTTTTTGTGTCTTACTTTGGATGCTCCTCTTGAAGAAGGCCTTACACCCCTCACACGACCAGACGCCGTAGTGGTAGCCTGAGGCGTAGTCGTGACACACAGCGCAGTAGTGGAGGTCCGCCTTCATGCCGGAGGACACCACGCCCACCTCGCTCTCCTCAGAACGCCTCCTCGCACTCTTACTAACAGATAAGTTTGAGTCAAAATTTCTTCCCAAGACAAAACCATGTGGAATAAGCAATCTGGCCTCAGTATGCAAAGCAGTTTAATGAAGTGTACTACATGTTCCATTTTAATAAATCGTTAGCACATCAGTAGTATGATTACAGATTCTTCTGGCTAGCTGCAGCTTTTGTTGAGCAGGTAATAATTAAACAAGACATGAGAAGATTTGGAAAGACCATGTACATATAGAACAACTTCATCATATTTATGATGGCAAATGCTATCAATGCAAATGTGAGTAACTGCTGCTTTTCTCAGTTTTACATCACTTTAATTTAAAGGTTCTGTATGTAACTTTCGGACTATCGGACTACCCTGCACGTTGGAAAATGACACCATGACCAGTGCGTTAAAAAATGACGCCAAGGGGTCCTGACCAAGCGTCCATATGTGACGAGTTGGGAGTGAGAACGTGTTGCATTGGAAGGTCTCATTTTAGTAGTAAGTAGTGAGTAAGTTATGTTACAATCTGTTCACACATTGGCAATAAAAAGCAATCAAAAAACAATCAAAAAACAATTAATACATGTATTGTTACATACAGAACCTTTAATATTTTGGGGGTTTTGGACTGTTGGTCAGATAAAACAAGCAATGTTCACTATTTTTTTGACAGTTTTTGAACTAAACATTTAATCAAAGAATCATAAAAATAATCAACAGATGTAGAAATGATCATTAGTTGCAGCCTTACTACTGACGTCAGGAAGTGATGCACCATCCTACCTGGTTGTCAAGACGCTGTCCAGCGGCGACAGCTCCACCCACGGACTCTGGATTGGCTGTCCGTGCTGGGGCCGGGCCTGGGAGTGGTGCAGGGGCATGGGTGGCCCCACGTGGCCATGGCTGGGCCAGAAAAGGGAGGGGCTTAGCGACTGATGGACGGAGGGGCAGTCTGAAATGCCCGGACTGGCATAACTGAAGATAGCTGGACTGTAGAAAGGTATGGCGGTGAAGTCGTGGCCGAGGTCGGTGTAAGGGGAGGGGATGCAGATGGGTTGGCTTGTTTCCAGGGAAGAGCTGAGGATCGGGGAGAGGACATGATCGCCAACCCGACTGGTGTCCACCTTCTGGAGCTGGAGGTGGGGCTGATCCTTCTCTGGAGAGGAGGCAACGGCCATCGCAACTACAGCTGGTCTCTGTATCACTAGATTTACCACATCATCGACAAAGAATATGGGCCTAGGATAGAGTCCTTTTCCCCCTGCTGTCAAGTTCACTGTGGTAATGTCATTATCTTCGAGCACTGGCCTTGAAATAGAATAAAAAAACAAAGACCAACAGATCTATCTACGCAGGCCAGGGTGGTTTAATGTCACTGGTGAGCTCACATTGTAAATTCCCAGAATGATGGATAACTCCAATCAAACCTGCGGCTGACTTTGATTTAACTCTGCTCACTGTGAAATGCCAGTGTTGGCTTGGATCACTTGATCATCCCGACAAGCAGAGCGAGTCGATGCTGTGAAATGATCCAGAGGATGGCGGTGAACAACCGGGGCCGCAGTCCGTCGTCCCCGGAGGAGGGAGGGTGTTCAGTGCTCTGTCTCAGTCCAGCCATGAGTCTCACATCATGAAGTGGCACCACGTGCAGTCAGATGTGTGGCAAACCTTTCCACCTGGAGGACAAAGAGAAAAGGAGTTGAAGTACTGAAATACTGGTTGTGAACTGCAATGTGGGATTTTCTTTTGAAGTGACACTTCATGAAGTTTGTTCTCAAACTCTGCAGCAGCGTCTGCCAGTTCTTATTGTTAAAATGCAACATCTCAGGTACGACGACTTGTTCTCAACCTCTTATGTCATGTGATGACACCTGAGCAAGTTCCATTTGCTAAAGATGATATGGGTTAAAACTGATTACGGTCATAATTCAGACACACAAGACGAACACTGTAAGAGAAGTAGAGCTGCTAAACGTGAAAATCCAGGCTTCCAGTTGGATTCAAATATTAACACTGCAAGGTGGTTTCACTTATTTTGGAAGAGTGCAGAGAGTGAAAAATGACAAGAGAGGAAATAGGAAATGAAGATTTATGATGTACTGCAGAGACAGCTGGTGGATCAATAAATACAACACACACACACACCAGTACAGTCTAAGGACATATTAGTTTACTCTTACGACATCTGATACAGCAAATGCAGCAGCGTTAATCATTCCTGGGTGGCAGGGCTCTGTCTTCAGGCAAAGTTGGTACACACTGTCTCCACCTTTCTGGCATAAAGCTCACTTCTGGAAGTCATTATTCACCCCGAAGGAAAAGGGTCCATTAATCTTGCCAAATGGCCGAGAGAAGCCGCGGTTTGGCTCGCCAACAAAACTCAATAATGCGTAGGAGTCTTGAGCTGTCAGCGTAAAATGAACAGTGCTAAAAATTGGAAGTAATTAAACTCACGAAGCTGCAACGAGTACAGGTGACCGTTAATTGTTTTGGATACTGTGAAAGGTGCCAAAGTGAATTTGTGAAAATGTTTTTATGATATCAAATTAAGATGTTACAGGAGAAATCACTCTTCCAGCTGTGAAAACACAAAAGGAGCTATGTTGAACAACCTTCCAGATATTTTATCCTTGCCACTAGCTAACTGCTACTTCTTGCAAGAGTTACTGATGTGAACGTCATGACCATCAACATCAAACTACATTTTTCTCACACTCTTCAAACATTCTATCACTGTGTATTTTTGCACCTCGAATAAAAGACCATTGAACCATTGATGCTTTGCAAACAAATGAGAGAGATGCCTTTATGATTGCAGCCTTTGCACAGGCACATTTCCCCAAAGTATCTTGACACGCAATGAACCTGGCGAATTCGACTAGCTGGTGAACACAGTGGAGCATTTAGCATTTAAACAGCTAGAGTTGGAGTTGGAGAGTGAAGACTGGATTTACATTCATCAGGTGGACACAAACACGACTCCAAATGAATGCTAATGTCGCTCCATATCTGCTGGAGCAACCAAAACAGCAAAGTTGCGTGCCGTAAAACCAAAACAATGTGTGGAAAAATTGCTATGATGATACAAAAAGCTGAGGGGAACTGCGGGATTGGGCGATAATTTTATGTGGATTTGTCACTACAAAGTCTAGCTGGTGAACAGAATGGAGCACATGCCCGCTTAAGAGCAAGATTGGCAGAGACCAAAAACAGAGCTAAAATATGATTATTATTTGCCAGGCGGCCAGAAACACAACTCCAAATGAATGATAATGTTGCTCCATAACTGCTGAATGTGTTAATAACCAACTGTTTGCTAACAAGTTTGCCATATGAACTGTATAAAAGGTGATAATGTGTCATTGTTGTGTTCACAGCTTATTGCACTGCCCCCAAGTGGCCAAAAACATCAGTTCAGGCAGCTTTTAAGTTTGAAATCCATTGTCATTTTCACAGAAAATCTTAAGATGCTAAATGCTACTGTTTTTACAGTTATTAGTGATGATTAATGACTCTCTGATGTTTCAGACACATTATCCTTCACACACAACGAACAGTTTGGAAGTACTTCACTCTCAGCTGTTACAACAGCTCTAAGGCAACGTTTGCTGAATATTTGGGGCTTTTTAATGACATTTGGTTTGACAAACAATCCATTTCTGGCTGATAATACAGAGTGTGTCCTGGCAGTGAGAGGATGGCTTTACCTCTGTCTCCTGTGGGTTTATCAGTTCTTACCTGACGTCTACACTGATGAAATGCCAGGAAATTAAAGAGTTTGAGCTACCCTCTGTTTGAAGTTTAATTAACTTGCCAGCTCATCTGTTTCTGCTTGAATCAAGGGGGAGGATTGATGACTTAAAAGCAATACGCTGCGTCACAGAAACTTCAATTACAACACCACTTAATCACACTTATTGTGAGAATATTGTATATAATCTACAGGTTATATGTCGCCAAAAGCATAAAAAAGTGTTGCAGCAAAGAGCGCTCTTTAGTTTCACTAAGTTTCCAATAACCGTGCGTCTGTAGCCAATGAACTGACTCCTAAAACAAATGAGTCACTTTAAGAGAAGAGAAAAGAGATTGTGGCAAAATATTTCACTTCTTCAATTACCATTTGGGGGTAAAAGCAGATGTGGAAGGGCTTTTGTTTCCTTTGAAGCTTCGACCTTGCCTTCAAACCTCCTCTCCTGTCACACTCTGCAGCAGCTGGCAGCTCACTGTGAGAGAAAACCTCCCAGCTCCCCCACAACGCTGCTCATCCTGCCGCCACTAATACCAGCTCACAGAATATGCAGTCAAGTCCCAGTTCCTTTATAGAAATGGACTTTTAAGTTTCAGCTGTGGGTTAAATGCCTTGCTGGGGAGCACCACAACAACCAGTTCCATGCCCCCCGGTCACTAACCATTACTGCCTTACAGGGCTATCGCACCAAACGCACATTATTTCCAATGCAGAAAGCTGCTACGGCAGGTTGTGCAGCCAGTTCAACTAACTTTGAGCCCAAATACTGACCTCCACAACACGCGTCTAATGGGATTCAGGTATTGACAGAAGTCATATAAGCAATAATTTTACTGCAGAAGACGTTTTTTCTTTGTACGCCTCTGAATTAACCGAATTATGTAACTCTCAAGGACTACAGGGACTTTGGGCAAAAGGAAAACTTCAACTTCAACTTCAGTTAGCTGCTTTGTATGATTATATGCTTTCTTTATTCTGCGCAAAGTATTTCATTTTATATTTTAACATAAATGTTGTATTATATTTAATCAAAGGCACATAGCAGCAGCTCCAGAAACATGGAGAAGAGAAAAAGTTTGAAGGTTCGTAGCTAAACTGTGTATAATCATCGTCACAGACTTTACATTAAGCCTAGAAAAACATTTGGATACACTCTTTATTTGGGAAATCGAAAGGGCACCAACAGAAAACACATTTCTTCAGGTTTCTTGTCTATTTGAACTAATTGGCTAGTTTAATAAATTAATCTTTAATTAAATACAATTAACTATGTGATTTAAAGGTATCTTAACATGTGATTTCCCCAAGAGTCAGAGGATGAGTTAGTTATGCTACTCTGCGAAGCTAGGCTAGTTAGCTTTTAGCATTTTATCTAGAGTTACTTCTTTTCCTCCATTATAATAAGATTTAGCTGCTGCCTTATTTATGTGGTGTAACAAGCTACGTTAGTAAGATGTTGGAGCATCAAAATAGATGTTTCAACTGCAGGAAACAGGAAAAAGTGGGTAAATTAGCTTTAGCTAAGGCTAACTCACCGGCTAGTTATAACTAGCAGTCACTGCAATTTGGAGGCTGTATTTATTCATTTATTTTAATTAGACATTTCTATTGCATAATATTTTTTATATATTAAAACAAATGTCAAAAAGTCAGATTCTGGTCTTAACTCAATTTTGACCAAATATTACAGCGTTTTGGCTTTTTTAAGATTAGACACCTGGGAAGCTCCTAATTCATGTTGGCAAACATTCATGTAGCTTATACACTCATACATGCACATGCACACACACACACACACACACATGAATGAAGCATATATGCCCCTCCCCCCCAAAAAAATATAGCCTATTATAGCCTACACAAAGGCCAAAGCCAAATAAAGCCAAATCTGAAATGACAGAACTGTTCCTGGTCATTAGCCAGAAGTGCATGCCTTTTACACAAAAGCTCAAGGCCATGTCGTTTTCCCATCCCAAAATCTCATAGCCTCCCTAAAACCAGGCGGAAACGGATGCGAAGCAGCTCTGCTTCCTATATACAGTAAAGGGAGTAGGAGTGGGGATGAGCGTGGTGGTGGTCAGCGCCAGAGAATGTGAGAAATGAATTGTTTGCACCGCTGCAGAAAAACCTCAAGCCGACACACGAGAGGTTTATGAGCTCGATTCACGCTTTACATTTACTGCAATTACTTTTACAAGACAAATTCAACTTTACCACTGAATATAAAAGGCTGCATGATATTTTATGTCATGTACCATCCTGCAGGATCACACATCAGTGGGAGCTGCCCAACTAAACCTCAGCTGATTTACCTGTTCATGAGGTACACCTGTACAATCTGCAACACATCACGCCTTTGAGAAGTTCTTTTTTTTTTGGCTCTGGGATAGAAAATAATTAACTCAACTAATTCTGGAGACTGTAGTTAGTGGTGGCGTTAACTGTATTGCACTAAAAGATGTTTCTAATGTTTTACTACAGTCAACTTAGAATTCCTGCGATCCAGCCTATTGTAAAAACTGTGAGGTCTCCTGAGGAAAGGTTTTGGTCTGGACCGGAACGTAGCTTGAGATCTGCGTTATTAAAAGACTTCAGCAACAGTGGAATTTGTGTGCTTCACTTTTTCATTCTGTTTTTAAAAAATGAGAATATCTGCAGGTATTGTGAGCAGCAGCTACTGTAATAACAACCACAGCTGGGGCTACGTCACTGACACTGACAAGTGACCCCTAAGGACACGCTGTGTAAAAGCAACGATGGTTAGCTCCAGAAATATGTTTTCTCTATCCATCTTGAAGGACAGAAAAATCTTCTCTCTCTACGCTCATTTGATAAAAGGAAAAAAAAGATCTGTAATTACGGTTCTGTAAATGTGGCATCGCAAGCACGTTCTCTGTGATAGTTGTGTTTTTGTTTCCCTCTGTGCAGACATGCATTTAATCTTATCCCTTTCTTAATGACAGTAATGAATTCTTTAACTTTGCACACATAAATACACAGTAAGAGGACAAATCAGGTCATCACTCGAGCCAGTACAACTTCTGAAACTCACAAAGTTGACAATGACAACCTCCCTTAATCAGTTTATAGCACCATCATCTTCATTTCTTTTCATTTCCTGATCTTTAGTGCAATAAAACTCTGAAATACACTGTGCTATAACTCTCTCTCTGTCTTTAAACAAATCACATAATTGCATGAAAATGATGCTGAATAGAAAAGAAGTTGAATGAAAAGTTGCTGCGAGGATTATTTCAAAAACTTATCTATATTTTCTGTTTTGGCGTTGTCCAAAATAAATATAACAAGTATTTTAAAATGTAAAATGTTGCAGTGATCCACCATCAGATGCACAGTTCAAACAAAGGAAAAGGACATTCTTCCTGTGAGCTTCTTTATACCTCAGCAGCTGGCTGATAGCAGCTGCTTGTTTACACGGTGATGAAATACTTTTTCAAGTAGCTCTTATTCACATTAGACTAAATTTAAAAACCTGACACTTAAACCACATTAGAGACACACACAAATAGACACAAAAACCAGGGCCTGGAGTCCCGGTGATTCATGCTCATATTGATATGATTACAACATGTAGAAGATAATTGTGATGAAACACATTATAAGCAGCATTAATCATCTGTCTGCACAATTCAGTCACACTCCACATGACCCTTGTCATCTAGATGCATACACAGGTCTTCAAGAAGCTGCTAAACAAAGGCTGATCAAATCCAGTTAAGATCTGGAAATGATTGAATGAGCCAGAGCCTTCTATAATAAACTCTGGATTCAAATCTCACCGTGCTGGTTGATGATTTTTCTTGCTGGAGTTTATTCTGTCACCTGTGAAATGATCCAAGTAAAAGGCGCAGTTGAAGTCTGATCTGGTGTTTGATGCACGCAGTCACAGGCCTTCTACTTGTTGCTTGTAGCCGAATATTTGATGATAAATCAGTGGGACAGTCGGGTTTTCATCCTAATGTCCTGTCTGCAGCGCTGCACGTCGCCTGCTTCAGTACAAATATGAATAAGTTGTATTTAGAAACATATTCTTACCTCTTCTTCCAGATGCATCAGTTGCAGACAAAGTTGTCAGTCGGACATTGTGAAGTCCCGCTGCGGTGCCGTGTGTTGGTGAAGTGGAAATAATCAGTTTCTAAGAGCTGTTATGAGCCGCACAAAGGCCGAGCGGCGAGTAAGTCCACAGCCAGACAGCGTCCATATAAGAGTCGGCTGTCCCCTTCAGTCCGCAGGCAAACCACCAGCTGCGTTCAGGGAAATGGTGCAAAGTCAGAGAGAATAAGGTGCACAAGATCCGGTCAGTACCTTCAAAATAAAATCATCCCTTTTGAACACTCCATGGGTCCTGGCTGGGTTTTGTTCCTTTATATTTTTTGGAATATGTACTTCTACTGAAGTAAAAGTAGCAATACCACAGTGTAGAAATACTCTGTTGCAAGTAAAAGTTCTGCATTCAAAAAATATTACCAAAGTATTAACATCAAAATATACTTAAAGTACCAAAAGTAAAAGTACTCATTATGAAGAATGGCCCATTTCAGAATCATAGATATTATATTACTGAATTATAATGATGCATTAATGTGTTCATCACTTTAATGTTGCTACTGGTAAAGGTGGGGCTAATTTTAATTACTTAATATACTGTTGAGTAGCTTAACCTATATTATAATGTGTTAATTGATTCATATAGGGTTAGGGTTTGTATTAATAATCAGAATCTGCAAAGTAACTAACTAAAGCTATCATAAATGTGGTGGAGTGAAAAATACAATATTTGCCTCAAAAATGTAGTGAGTATAAAGTTACACATGTATATATTCAAATAAAGTACAAGTGCCTCAAAATTGTACTTGTAAAAGAACTTAACTTACTTTCCACCACTGGAAATCATTCGACATCAACACTGACATCCACCACAACATGATGAAAACTGGTGCATTTTTCAATTTGCTCATATTTTTCAATTAAAATAGACTGAAACTTTTTTTCTTTCCTATCAGTAGATGATTTAGGAGATGATTTTGGTTTGTAAACTGGTTGTGCTTATGGCATAGAGAACAAAACAATCTCCAAGGGGCCAACCTAATCCTGGTGGCCCCCAAATACTACATTAAAAGCCATGCTTCCTTTGGCTTTCTCTTCATTTTACATTTGAGGAGGGTTGTATACTTAATACTGTATGTTTTATATATTGTCTTCTTAGTCTTGCGTTTAGCGTCATCAGCATCAGACACAATAATAAACAGATATTTTGGACAAATGTTTCGACAGCTGGGCCTCCGAATCAAACTTTCACTGAGGGCCTCAGAGGGCCGAGAGCAGCCCAGCCCTGATCGTCAGTATGAGATTTTCTTTTCGTACTTGTAACTTTGTGCTTTTATTTTGAAGGAAATACTTCCGTATTTTATATTATTACGTGAACTTGACGCTGATCAGAGAAAGTCGCCCAACGACGTCAGAGTAGACCACACCTTCCTGGCTGTTATTACTGCCCAGTACATGTCAATCAAATCCTAATTGGGGCTATTTAGTCAATTCAAGTGTTCCCACTCAGTTAAAGTGAGACAGGAGCACAGACTGCTCAGGTTATTCTGCACAAACCGCACAGTTCCTATAACTGTTATACATGTAAATAATCTTTCCATTTTATTATTCGACTTTGCTCAATTTCAAGTTAAATCCACTGCACATATTGGAGACTCTCCAGACTCTGTCACTATCAAATAACTGAAAAAAGAACACGGAGCCATTCAGAGTGAACATCAGCAGCTGGTCGGCTTAATCGAAGTGACTTTTGATGTTTACTTTGGTATTTTACAGCACCACAAATCATGTCAAATGTAAGAAAAGCAACATGAAGTCCAGTGGACATTTTAATCTTTCCCCTTGACAGTCCTGACATTTAGAGTTGATACTCATCTTCAAAAACATGAAGACCGGCAACACCCTATCATTGAATTCTGAAATATTTAGACACGACAAAACATTTTTTGTATTCACTTTCCTGGAGATCGAATGCATTGCAGCCGAGACATACGAAGGCACATCACTTCCTCAAATCACACCAGGTGAGATATATCTTGAACCAAATGAAGTTAGTTTCATTTCTATTTCACTTCAGCATGTCTGGGAGGGAGCTGCTCTGCATTTTGATCTACTGAGGCTGTTGTTGTTGGAGACACTGGAGTCTCTTCTGACTGTAGGAAGAAACTCTTAGTCTTTGACTCTGAGAGGCTGATGTCTGCTTTTTGGGCAGCTATGAACAGAAATAAGGCAAATATATTAACAGCTGATAATAGATGGTAACATTTAATTGTCTTAGGATTTAGATTTTATTAAAATGATAACTCTATATGTATCGCCTCACGCAGCAGTGACCTTGTCAACGCATGGGTTATCCACCAGAGTTTGCTGTGTTAAATGCCACCACTCACTGAGCAGCACAGCAGAAGTCTGACCTCTGCTTTCCCCTGAGCTCATTAGCAAAGAGTCCACAGAGGAAATTACTTCTGGTTCTGCAGCCAAGGCAGCAAACAGCCTGCAAAGAGGTGCGGAAAACAAACAATGCCGCCCATACTTTATTATTTCAAGAGGGATGATGCAAAGGCAAATTATTTAGTTAACAATGTTGCACAATCAGGGCTCTACTGGACACATCTACATCTCATATAGAATATCAAGCAAGTTGCAGGAATACATTATGACTTAACTAAAGACTTAACTGCTCGTCCTTAATACATTTTTTTGCTCTCTTTTGCTTTTAGAGCTGTTATAAAGGGCGTCTTGTTCCTCAATGCAAAGCTTTTTTTTTTCAGAAATACTGGTGGTTGTTCTGGAGACCATCATCAAAGGCAATATTTCATTATGAGGTATAAATATGTACCACTTACTTTTATTTATTTTTTTTACTTTTTATCTGTACTTATTTCTGTCCTTGTGCTGCTGCAACAACCGCATTTCCCCTCTGGAGACCAATAAAAGCTTATCTCTTACCTTATTAATGGGGATTTGCAAAAACAGTGGATATGAAACAAATGTATACATATAAAATGCAAGTAGGGCTGCAGCTAATGATTAATTTTATCATTGATTCATTTACAGGATCTTTTTTTCTATTATTTAATATATTGTTTTGACTATAAAATAACGCAAAATGTCCATCAGAATTTAATAATTCCCAGAGCCCGAGGTGACATCTTCAGACTGACTGTTTTGTTTGGCCAACAGTCCAAAACCTGAAAATATTCTGTTTACAATAATACAAAAGAGAGAAAAGTGAGAAATCATCACAAATGAGAGGCAAAAACCAGAAAATGTTTTGTCTGTTTGTGTGTCCTTGAAGTCTAAGAAATGTGTTGAGTGCATTTTTCTAATTCTGCAGAGCGGATTATTTTAATCAAGAAAAAAAGTGGCCACCTCGGCGTAGCTTTTCAGCCCTCGAAACTCCTTCAGCTGACTCCAGCGAGCAAAAGCTGAACCAGTGTTCACCCAGGTCCTGCTCCTCCTTTTGTCACTGAGCACTTGGGATTGGTACCTAAGTGAAGCCAGGCGCTTACCGCCAAATTTTTCCGTTTCCAAACTTTCCATTTTTTCCACACTAACTGGCAACTACTAAGACTCTTGACCGNNNACATAAAAATGTTATCAATAACACCTTTAACTTACATGATTAACTGATTATGAAAACCAAACATCACCTGCACTTTTGAGTTTACATGATGTTTATGTATCCCTTCAAAGACAAACACAGAGTACTCCACCCAACTGAGATAAACACTGTGTGACAAACTGTCGCG
>NTHP01000257.1:714169-726035 GCA_003416845.1 Oplegnathus fasciatus | reverse complement strand
TGCAGGGCTTCTATTGTTTATGTACAATAGAGTGAGCTGTGATCAGCAGGTTTATCGGTGCTGCAGATCAGATGCAAAATCCTTACAGGAAGAAAAACGTGTTGCAATTAGAGAAGTAATACAGAACAGAATATAATGCACCATTTATTAGCTTTAGAAGCTGGAATACTTTCTCCAGATTCAATTCCCCCTCCACACCTGCTCTCCCAGGAGGCAGAAGGACAGAGCAGGTGTGTCTGAAAGAGTATTTTCATTCTTGCAATTTTCTTTAAAGGAAAAAAANAAAAAAAAAAGAAGAAGCTTTTTTTCCAGTCATGGACCACCGGTGAGATAATCATCCAGAATTATGATGCGCTCATTTCTCGCCTCTTAAAATCCAATTTCAGTGATTACATTTCGTCTCTGCGCAGTCTGTCAATGCTTCAGAAGCTCATTTGACATTGCCAGGTAATGGACTACAGTCTTCACATTCTGACCAAACTTCCGTGAGTGCACCGCAGGTTGCAAGGTGCAAATTGTGCCAGAAGATGTGACAGTGGCTTCTCTCGTCTTTCTGTCATTTGGTTTACGAGGACCTGAGGAGCAATTTGCCCTTAAAATTGGGCTTTTAAACCTCAGTTGTAATGATGACATATAACAAAGGAACATTACTGAGATTTGGACCACGGTGGTTTCATAACATCGCCACTTCACTGCTGTGGCAGAAAGGTAACAGTCAGCAGAAAATGACTTTTTTGTACTTTCATACCCAATGTGTATTATTTTTACTCAAATCTTTCTTGATAATCTTTCCAATGATGGCGCTGTGCAGAGTTTAGTGGGAAGTATCAGTCTCTCAGTCTCTATTTGCCAAGTCAGTGGCTCAAGAACTAACCTAACTCTACCCGCTGGTCTGGACTATGAGCTCGCTTGTTCCATTAGTGTGCAAACTGGGGTGAATGGATACAGAATTCAGAAATCACAGCTGAGCAGAAAACCTCAGTTTGTGCCTAAAAGACAGAAGAGCAGTTATAGTTTGTGCATCCTTGTTAAAGCCTTGTGGAAGGGCTTCATCCCAACTCTCTCTCAGTGCCCAACATCGGCCCTCATGAGGGGAAACTGGGAAGACTGGCCTTCCAAGATAAAAGACGGCATCGGTCGTTTCAGCAAAATGTCCCAAAATTACATTTTTACGAAGACGTCATCACCTTCAGGAGCAAAGACGGTCATAGTGTGTGATTCCCAGAAATGTGTCACTAACTTTGCTACCTCCCTTATAGCGATTCAGGAAAATGAGGACTCGCGCAAAACAACGTCTAAGCTGTGCGAGACTCCTGCAGCTTTCCAAATAAACGTGAATCATTTCAAACCCTTGTCTCAGAGTCCGACCCAAAGTAGACAAAGAAAGTAGCCGCCTGGAACGGCCATTATGGCTAACAGCATAGGGATTTCCATCCGACATACCGGCTTTTTCTCTCAGCTACAATTGTAACATCGGATAACAGTGGGTCAAGGAAATGGTGTAACCGGATGCTAGTGTTAATTGCTGGTGGGTCACACAATTTGTTTTATTAGCCTGTGTATTACAACACCTGCGAGTCACTTTAAAAGTGAGCAGGTTCAAGTTGTGTGTTGAATTTTGATGATGGAGAACAACTTTTGATCAGGGAATGTGCCTTTAATTGATGAGAATATGGAGTATTACAGTATAAACAGAGCATGGTGCACTGCTGACATGGACACCATGTTATAAACACAGTGTTGATGTGCATGGCGATATATGATGGTGGGAGGACACGTTTTTTTAAGACAGTGATTTTAGTGCGGAAACAGCTGGCACAGAGAAAGGAGAAGTCCTCTGTGCCTTGGGAGAGATGGATCCATCAATAAGAGGAACACAAAAGTTATGCCCCCTTCAAAATTCATAACCCCAACCCTCCATTTCACCGCTGGCTACGTTTGTTTATGTCTGAGATGTTGCATAAACTGCAGTATAGCTTATACTGTATATGACGCTAAAGCTCCAAGGACTTCAGGCTTCAGGTCACGTGATCCCAAATATGAGTCCCAAAGTCTCTGCGAAATGAGGCCTAACAGCATCTCCACCAAACAAAATAAACAATCTGGCTATAACAGCTCATAAACAAATTTGTCAACCACTGTTTTCCCAACGTTGAGCATCAAAACAAGGAATCAAAACCGCCTGACCTCCGAGGCTGGAAGGGTCTTGCCAAGGTCAGAGGTTCATGTTGACCTCTCAAGGCATGGGACAGGGCAGGCGTCACATGCTGGCAGCTTTATAGAAGTGAGAGTGGGAAGTTGTTGCTCTTATTGTGGCAACCTGGCACACGAGGTGACACTGAGGGCACTGCTTTGCATTTTGGGTAGCTGGTTTCACACGCTGACTGGTGTGGGAACTGTTTATTTGCTGTAATTTAACTGTTGCAGGGATGAGTCAGGGCACAGATTGATTCAGCTGGTTTTGGTAGACTGATGGTTTTGGATATGGGGATGATGTGTGGGGAGAGGATTATAAATGCTTTTAGTTCATCCCACTTTTACCTCTGCAATGATCTGTTCGCCTACTTTAACCAAAAAGCACTATTGATTATTGATATGTTCTACTAAAACTAAGAGTTATAGGATTGTATCTACCCCAGTTTGGTATCTGTTTTTGTCATGAATTACCTTTCTAAACTTTGGATTTAGTGCAGGTTTGATAAGCTTGCATGCAACCTTGATCTTCAGCCAGGGCCTCTCTCTCTGCCTGTTCCTGTGTCCAGACTGAAGGCTGAAGATGATCTTTTCATTTTGGGCCGACATGCCAGAGAATCTCGAGCTGACAGAGTCAGTATCATCTTTTAAATCACTTCTCAAAACTTTTCTTTGTAAGGACGAGACAGGAGGAATTACTTCGATCAGAGGAGTCGAGGTCGGACAACGCTGGAATCTAAAGATTTATGTCCTCAGACTAACAGCTAGTTCATGGCTGAATCTATCAGTCTTTTGTATCTCATTCATCCACATGCAACGTAAGCACAAGTTAACAACGCAAAGACTTTGCAGGGGTGACCGAGTGGAATTAATAACACAGATGTTGAAAGGAAAACATGCTAAGTGGTTTATGTTTTCTGTAAATAAGCAAAAAAAAGGGAAGATTTTTAGGCCAGGACTAAGATGAAAACAAACTAAATCTGTTGAGAAAACAAGCTCACCACAACATCACAACTACTGATGAAACCAACATGGACAAAAGGACCAAAACAGCCTCTACATAGACCTTGTAGATTTCTCAACTCCTGCCAAGGTCAGGAATGAACTTTGAACGTTAAACTAAACAACAATTAGCTGAACTTTCCAGTTTTTTTTGTCCATCGTGCAAAAATGTGCGTTATTATTAATAACAGGATGCACCTATTTTCAGAGTTTTAATGAACGTAAAAAACACCTGACACGTTACAGTGAAGCACTGACGGCTGGTAAAAATAGATTGCTTTAAATGCATTTCAAGAATTTACATGCTGTAACTAAATTAGTCCACTTCTCAACCAACCACTGTTCCACAACTTTTTCATAAAGGTTTTTGGAATTTGGAAATCTGTAATATTGGGCTACTCTGTTCATATTCCAAGATAAATACTGTGGGTGTTTACAACTATACTTGCAAATGAAACCACAATTAAAAATACAAAGAAAATTATTCTCTAAAAAAAACGACACGACCCATGAGGTTTCGACAAGCTCCTTGCTGGCTCCCATATTCAAGGTCCACAGATAAAAGCAGTTTCTTTCCTGGCTGTGTTTTACCGCATGGTGCAGTGACCAAATGAAGAGGAGAAAACACAGGTAGGTGTTTTTGTATTAACCAAAGTATTAAGGATCAGCTCACCCAAATCTATCGGGTGTGGACAGTGAGCGTAGTGTCAAATTTACACCAGTGGCATCGAGCCGTGAAGGTGGTTTTTACTGTTATTGTATTGTATTGTTGTTATGTATTTGTATGGCACCTTTCAACAACAAGGCAATTCAAAGTGCTGTACATAAGACATGAAGGCAATAAGACTAGATATAAAAAGGACCACATGGCAATGTAAAAAGACACACATAAATACGATTTAAAAAGGATTAAAACAAAGTAAAATAAAATATTAAAATAAGATAAAATAGAATAAGACAGATTACACAGTAGAATAAAGATGACAGTGCAGTGCAAGATATGAATAAATAGTGCAAATTTCACTTAATAAAATGCAGTGTTTAGGTTTTTACTGTAGTTTTCTTTTTTAATAAATGTTGTTCTTTTGGATAAAGCATGGCGCACTGGGGTGAAGGATTTTGATGCCTACAGTATATTTGTGTCATTGTTACACAAACCTACTCCCATAACTCTCAATTCAGTTTTGGAGAGGATCGACATTTAGATTTCAACGTCCGATTTCAAAACATGTTGAGTTCTACAGCTGCTTGTGCAGTTAAGACTTCTTTCAGATACACAACGGACTAAACAATTTCCCAAAACTTTCTTCTGACAGTAATAACAGAGGGAGAAGATGAGAGACTGGCTGTAAAGGTTGAAGAGTGTGTGAGAGGCTTTGTAGGTGTGTGATAAAGATAGACAGAACAGAGAGGTAGGCTGGGTGTGTGGGTGTGTGTGTGTGTGTGTGTGTGTCAGTCCCTTGGATTTTTTGCTGCTGGTTTCCTGTAACAGGCTGAAGAGGTTATTTATTGCTGGAGAGTGCCGTGCCTGGCATTCTCTCCTGGTACACGTTGTGATGTGGGAGTAATGCTGCTCCTCTGAAAAGCAATTAAAACCATGTGGGATAAAAAAAATAAATAGCTAGCAGCCCCAGAGCCCACGCCATTACACAACTTCGGATTTAGAAAGATGTTTTTTTATTCCGTAGGTTGTGTATAGGCTTGGGTGAATTTTTACGAAGATTCCGGTTTGACGTTCAATGAACTCCATTCATCTCTTCTCCAGCAAAGCCACATCTGTCAACCTTCTTCCAATGAAAGACTTAAAGACTCAGCCGTTAAATCTCATTGACAAAATCATGTTGCTTGACCAACAATGTCCGCTCCTTTCAAATCAGATTCAGCTTAATGAGAGATTATTTTACTCTGTTACAGAAGCCGTCCTGGGAATCCATAAAATCGAGTGACTGCGTTTCCTCTGAGCAAAGTTAAAAGTCATTTAACGGTTTGGTCAAGTTTCACTTTGCAAATGAATCACGCAGTCCTGACTGCTGAGAAGGAGTGTGAGACTCAAGATGAGTTCATGTGGTTTTATTTGGTTTCATGAGTTGCTGCTCCTCGACAGATTAAAAGCCTATTGGCCACAGTTTAGTCTCTCGCTTCATACTTGGGTTAACACAAGAGAGGGTCAGCAGGTCAGGACACAGACATTATATCACATTATATCATTAACTTATTCTATTCTCTTCATCTCCTGATTTGTGCACTTTGTACAGTGGAGGCTCTGGACATACGTCAGACTCCGACTAAAAACTGACCTCAAATCACTTATTGTCAGACTATCTAAAGTAGGCCGTCACAAACTCCCCTCAGCTCAGGACAAGAAACACCCACGATCATACATTCAGCCAAAATAGGAAAACAGATCTAGTGATGTAGAGCCCAAATCTCTTGGGTGTAGAACTCATATTGCCTCAAGATTGGTAGATGGGACATAACCCATATCCCTCCTCCTAAAGCACATACTGTGCCTTTGTAAAATAAAAATGTCCTGCTGGTTTAGAGTCAGAAACATACATAGAACTTTTCATTATATTTGTGAAAAGAATATAGAGAAGAGAGAGAAGGACAGTTGCAGATATAAGGGAGAAAGTTAGTGATGGAAAAGGTCACTCTGTTTCAGTTGCACTGTTAAACTATATTACTCACACCTGACAACAATTGATGTTTTGGCCACTTGGGGGCAGCGGAAACACTGACATATCATCACCTTTTATGTTGATATGGCGAACGCGTTAGCAAACAGTTGCTTATTTACACACCCAGCAGTTATGGAGCAACATTATCATTCATTGTAGGAGTAGTGTTTCTGGCCACCTGGTGAGTGTAAGTCCAATATTTCCTCTCTTTTTGCTCTGTTTTGGGTCTCTACCAACGCCTGAGGGAAATATCTGGCTCTTTAGCTGCTAAATGCTCCACTATGTCCACCAGCTAGTCTCTAATTGTGTCTGTCTGCTGTTTGGTACCGAGTAGGTAGTGTACAGAGGGTTTCTAGAGCTTTTTTTGCTGAAAACAGCTCCCTGCTGTGAACGAAAACGATGCTATGAGAGCGGTGAGAGTGAACCAAAACAGTAAAGTTGCAGCCAGACAGATAAAGCTCCGTAAAGCCAAGGGGAGCTGCAGATTCAGGTGATAATTCTCTGTAGGGCCATCACTACGAGAAACACCACATTCATATTGTTTTCACATTGTCATTTCATACATTGGTATTACATTTTTATATTTATATACATGTAATGTGAGAGGTGTCGCTTGTGGTGACAAAATAACACATAAAACACATAAAATTATCACCCAGTTGAGTTCCCCTCAGCTCAACTGTCACTGCCTTGTTTCCAGCTGCAGCAGGCAGCTGCTTTTTAACAAAAAATCTCTAAAAACCCACCGTACACTACCTGCTCACCACCAAACAGCAGACAGATGCAGTTAGCGACTAGCTGTCTGAACATAGTGCAGAATTTAGCAGCTAAAGAGCCAAATATTTCCCTGAGGAGTTAGTTGAGAGTGAAACAGAGCTAAAGGAGAGTGAATAATGGATTTACATTCGCCAGGTGGCCAGAAATAGGACTACAAATAATGATAATGGTGCTCTGCATCTGCTGGATGTGTAAAGAAGCAACTGTTTGCCAACAAGTCCCCCATGTCAACTGAAAAGAAGATGATATGTTAGTGTTGTTTACAGCTTGTTTCTGCTGCTCCGAGTTTAACTATGTAAGAGAGTAATTCTGTGCAGGACTAAAGTGGCAGCCACATATTTGATTTTACCATTTAAACATGTACGAATTGTGATTTTTTTTATGATATCAACTTGTCTTATCAACATCAATAACAAATGGGGGCTTGAACAGAGAGGAACAACCAAACTTCATTTCTGGTGGCAGATGTGGCCACTACACCCACAGGTAACGACAAATTAAAACTTAACAGCAACAAAGGAGCAGTTCCATTAAGTGTTGGGTTTACTGGCCGAGTCCCATGTGAAAAGCATCCTGCACGGCTTGTAAACTATTTGGATATTTGTCCTTGAACCTCAATGTTTTCATGTAGAATGACAGTGCACCCTAGTGGTCAGTTTGCTCACTTACACTAAATTTGAACCACTTTTCCAAGTATTTTACATTGTCTGATAAAGTTACAAACTGCACTGGTTGACTCAGAACAGGCTTTTGAAGGCTGAATAATTTAGTGAAGCAGCCCGAATCCTGTGGAGATTTGATGTGCCTCTACAAACATTTACATGTCGAAACACTGAAGTGTATTTTTGTCAACGTGGAAAAGCTTCTTCGAGCATTTACACTGATATTAAATGATATTTCTGTCTGTGTTAGCAACTCTGTAAGGTAGGGTGACTTCCTGAAGTTTTCTTTACTGCTTTGGGGACATCAGTTTTATTACACCTTTTATGTACCATATAAACTAAAATTAATCATTAAAGTAGGAAATACAATATAATGCAACACATAATAGGTTGTCGGTTGAACCTTTTCAAGCTTTGATACACATGTCAATAGAGCTTAATGTTCAAACTGGATGAAAAGACCTACACGTCATCACAGCACACCACTCTACACTTCATTTATTTTAATTCACCACTAAAACACTAAGGACAGAAAACTGCTGCTACATCAGCTTTGTGGGAAATAAACTCTTGATCTCCTGATAATAAAGAACTGTTTGTCAGAATTTAAGGGAAACTTGAGTTTGGTTCCAGACATCTGAATCGCTGCACACATCTCCAATTTTCTCAGTGATTCGAATATAATTAATGAACAGTGAAGTGAAACCAAGTGGCAATTCAGTCTGATATTGGAAAATTACAGTCAATCAGAGGAATAAATGGTTCTAAATTAGACTGGATTCATTTTTACTTCATCACGTATACTTTAGCTTCCAAATAAAATGATGCTTCGATAATCTTTATCATAAAATTTACATCCAAGATACTCAGTCTGCGTGATTAAAGCTTCTTATATAGAATTCCCTATTTGTCTACTTAGAATATTGTTTCTGCAAAACAACAAGCTGTGTTTTGTTACTGTGTAAGGGGCTTGAAACTGATAGTACCATTAAAAAAAAGCTGTTTGAGAGATAAATAATTTTCTGTGTGCCCATGTGGTGAGCAGACATCTATATTCTTCACACACACACACACACACACACACACAAGATGTTGATACAAAGGGAGGAGTTCAGTGAACTGTAAAAACACTAAAGGGATCCTGACAATATAATTAACTAATGAGGCTGATGGAAATGACTGCTCTCTGTCACCACACACCCACACTCCTCTCCCCCAAATCTTCCTCCCCCCCCCCTCTGGATGCTCTCTCCTCACATCTGCTGCTGCTCTCTGACTCAACAATCCTCCCATATACAGATAAGTTTATCATGTATTTTGAGATATTCTGTCAGAGTTGTTTGCATGTTTTAGAAAAGACAACAGTCACTCATAAAATTGAAAATTGATCTATTACATTACATGGAACAGCGCCCCTTTTCTGGTGGTTTTGATTGTCAGTTCATTTTGGTCCTTTGGCTCTTGGCAGTGTACCTTTAATACAGTTTGATGTAAGGTAATTTAAGCTGCATTGTATGTATGAAAAATGCTATAAAATAATAATAACTGTTACTATTGATGGCCGTATTCAATTGCAGGAGTATACTGTAGTTTTATTTGCAAAATAACCATAGAAATTTCATAAAAAGTTGAAGGTGTTTTGTTTTATTGCTTTGTTTGTGGTTGTTGTTGAGGTGGTGGTGTCCTGTGTTGTGCATGTCCTGCATTAGGACTGCAAATAATGATTATTTTTATTCTCAAATCTACAATATTGCTTTTTTGGTTTGTTTGTTTGTTTAATTTAATAATAAACTAATTGCCTAAAAAATGTCAGAATGTCACAAAATAGTGAAAACTGCCCATCTCAACTTCCCAAAACTCATATTTATCTTTTTCAGGTTCATCACCTTCAATTGATTTTGTCAGTAATTTGAATCTTAACTCAAATCTTTTAATTTAAAATGATACAAGACAGAGAAAAACAGGAAGTGCTCACATTACAGGGGCAGACTCCCGAGAGAATATTTGACATATTTGCTTGACAAGTGAGTTAAATAAATAATGTTGATTATTTTATTGTCAGTCATCTAGGGCTGCAACTAACAAGTAATTTCATGATCGATTCATCTGCCGATTATTTTCTAGATTAGCTTATTTACCATTTTGTCTCTAAAATAATAATTAGAATTTCCCCCAGTCCAAGGTGATGTCTTCAAATGTCTTGTTTTTTCTGACCAACAGTCCAAACCCCAAAGATATTCAGTTTACAAAGATATAAAACAGAGAAAATTTGCAAATCATAACATCTGAGAAGCTGAAACCTGAGGATGTTTGGCATTTTTGCTTGAAAAATGTTGAAATGATAATTGAGTGTCAAAATAGTTTGATTAGTTTTGATCGAATAATCGATTTATTGGTTTGCCTCTACAATCATTAGTCTACTAAACGATTAATTGTTTTGTCAGTGGGTTTTATGTGAGCCATAACACCAAATGGACCTCTGATGATAGTAAAGTCTGGTGTTTGCTCCAGTGCATTTGTCCCGGAGCACTTCCTCATCATTTAAACATTGCTTGCATTGGTTTGGCTCCATTGAAATATATCCTTTAGATTTCTTTCTTGTTCACACTTTCAGCACTTGACCAGCTGGTAAATAAATCTCCTGCTCTGATCCGTTTGATCCGCTGCTTTTACCACCTGCCCGTTCCGATTACAACCTGCACCCAGTGGGACGACACGTTTGGCACAAAGATCGGCCTGCTGTGAGTGCATGCGTGTGCCTGAGTGCGCTTTCTACCCCTCTGAGGCTTAAACTGCAGGTGCACAAGTTAAGTGAAACCTAATTAAAATTTTCTTCTGTTCAGTAAACAAGATGAAGATTAAAATAATTCAGAAGGCCTCACATGGCTTGTCCATTTTTAATTTGATTCATATAGGCCAAGTACAAAAAAGAGCTCAAAGTAAAGAAAGAAATCTCTATAAATGGCTTCTGTTCTAGCAGACACTGGTACATCCATCTACATGACTGTTGATGAATGGCAACGTTGCTGCTGGTTAACCATTAACCTCTCTTCGTGCTTGATTTTAGTGCAACAATACCTGAAAATCAGTACACTAAGGAGGTCAGAAATGTGTGATTGTTGAGTCGCCACCGTGGCTGTGGCCGCTGCAGAAACATCACTGTTACATTGTGTTGAAGTGTCACCGACTGACTGCAGCCACTGATTTATTGCTGAGCCACAAAAAGGCTTCCTTTGTGTCCCAGTATAAAAGCCAGGAATGTTGGACGCTCCATTAATTAGGCGGTTTGTTGTGCTTTTGCATGGGGACACTGGTAATGATTAAGCAACTCTGTAGCCCCCACAGTGTGAAAATACTCCGTTACAAGTAAAAGTCCTGCATTCAAAATCCTCCTTAAGCACAGAGGTATTATCAGATAAATGTACTTAAAGTATCACAAGTAAAAGTATTCATTATACAGCAGGATGACCCCTGTCAGAGTTATACTATCATATAAAATATTACTGGATTATTGGATTATTATTATATACCACTGGTGCATAAGCATGTAAACAGCACTGTGATGTTGAATCTAAATATTTTATATATAGTTGGGCAGTATAATCTGTAACGTCATGTCATATTTTATTAACTGATCCACTATTGTCAGTGTAAAATCTGTAGTAACTACAGCTGTCAGATAAATGTGGTGGAATAAAAAGTACAATATTTCTCTCTGACATATAGTCGAGTAGAAAGTATAAAGCAGCAAGGAAGAGAGATACTCAAGTAAAGTCCAGTACTTCAGTAAATGTTCTTAGTTACATTCCACCACCCGCAGAGGGGTGAACATAAAGTATTGAAAACCAGACAAGTAATATACTGTAGAGCTAAGCTAAGGTAAGATGGAACTTTATTTATCCTGAGGAAAAAACAAATTATATATAAAAAAAAGGTGCAAATGCCAAATATATAAAAGGTTAATGTTAAGCTAAGAGTAGTTTCTTTCCTTGATCCCTTTTCAAATTATTTCTACCCTTGAATCCTAAAGAGAGACGTTTCTGTCGAGCCAAAGCGAAGTGCATCTCTAGCTTACTTATGGCAATGAAAGAGCTGCGTAGAGGAAAGTTGTATGGACCATTTTCCAACAGTAGGGGTCAGTATAAGTATGTGTAGTTGCAACATACAGTATGCTGGCACAAGTGCATGTACTGTAGATGAAATCTAATACCTCCTAACACCCTCTCTCTCTCCATTTTACACACACACTTACACTTACACCTCCATCAGTACCATGGCTGTATGTTGACAGTGCTCTCTATACTCACATCAGTGTTACGTCTACACAGCAGTCTCCTCCTCTGTCTGATGATTAGCAGCAGCAGCAGCAGCAGCAGTAGTACTGACCTGCCTGCCTTCATCTGCCTTGTGCTGGACAATCCAGGCCTGACCTACACTGGACAGTGAGCACATATACAAGACAAGTACATAAGAACATCTGCTGCACAGCGAAGTTATGGTTTAAAAACAACTGTGCATGTAGCAACACCTGATACCTCAGACAAATATCTGCTT
>NTHP01000257.1:676086-707265 GCA_003416845.1 Oplegnathus fasciatus | reverse complement strand
GTTCATCCCTCCAGTAGAGTTCAGAGACTTGTAGAATCAATGCCAAGGAGCACTGAAGCTGTTCTGGCGGCATGTGGTGGCCCAACACCTTACTAGGACACAGTTTTTCCTTTAATTTGTCACAAGTCTATATGTATCTATCTATATCCATCTACCTATTGATCTATTGTATTGTATCTACCATATTGCATCATATCGTATTTACTATCTATCTACCTATTTATCATATTTACAGTATTGACAGTATTTAGACATCAATCGACTGCATTGATTTGTAACAATACAATCATATGGTATTGTAACTATCTATCTATCTATCAAGCATAGAATATCTAATTATCTATCAACCGCATCATATTGTATCTGTTAACTACATCATAGCTACAGCCACAGCAGCCAGCCCATACAGTATCAGAATCTTGCAAGAACTGTTACGTCCTGCAGGACTGTCTTAATTTACAGAATCTAGTTCTGCAAGATATACAGTACAGATGTCCTGCAGGACAGTGTAGACTCGACCGATACTGGATTTTTGAGGCTGATACTGACATAGATATTTGAGTTTACACATAACATAAACAAACAAACAATCTTGATACAGATCCCTTACATTTGTTTGTTTTTTTAAGAGTTGTAAACAAGAGACAAACTGCATGGAACATTTTACAGTTGACACATTAACTTGTCTGGTGAACAAACTATGTAATGGAGACACTATTACTATGTTTTTTGTTATGCACCAATATACCAAGGCAAATCCCTCATGTGAAAACTTACTTGGCAATAAACCTGATTCTGATTATAAATCTATCCATCGTAACCATCTACCATATCATATCTCCTATATAGACAGATAAATAGATGCCATCATATCTACTGTATCTATGGAACACATCTATCTATCCATTACCCATATTGTATCTATCAATCATATCTTATTGGTATGTCCAATTGGTATCTATCTACAGTATCAACCACATTGTATCATGCCTACATGAACTGTATTGTATGCATTTACTGTATGTACTGTTTCATATCTACTGTATCTATGAACTGTATTATATTGCATCTACCGACTACATTGCAGCTCTCCATCTATCCACCAGATTGTATCCATCATATATATATTGACCTTATTGTATCTATCCACCTACGGATCGTATCAAATCTTATCCTATCTATCTATCTATGTGACTTCAGGGCACTGTTTCCTCTGCAGTACGCTATGACTAAACATTTGTTCTGACATGTTTGACCCTCTGCCAGGTACAAGGTGGCATTACTGCACAACAGATTCACCAGCTCAGGCTCTGGAGAATGAAGAACCTCCTACAGTACATACAGTATCAGCACAGAGGCAGGCAGACAAACACACACACACACACACAGGCACGCACATGGATTTTCCCTAATGTCTTGCCTCACGGCAGCAGTCAGTTGGAGCTCCACAGAGGATGAAATCCTGTTACAGCTGGCTTTTCATGATGCCTTTAACCGCATTACACTCCCCTCTCAAGTCTAGATCCAATTTCCCTATCAAACAAGGTAGCACACACAGCCACACTGTGACAAGGCTGCCTGCCTTTAATGTCGTAAAAAACTAAAGTACGTTTTTCTTCTCTCAGTATCTCCAGTGGCTGGGCTCTCTGGGAAGATGGGAACAGGAACTCTGTCAGACAGACAGGGGAGGAAGGAGGGAGCAGTGGGTGAGTGGATAACTCACTTGACTCTGGTGGATGTCTGTGTATGCAGTCCTTGTAATAGTAGAAAGATGCAGAAAATCCTCCTGAGTAAGGACATTTTGTCAGTCCTCACCTGTTCAATTAGCTTGTTTAGGATTAGAACTTGGGTTATGGGTCATAATAAGGATGTGAATTAGAAATAAACTAGATTAAGGGTCCGGTTTAGGCCTGTAATGAAGGGGTTAAAGGAGAAAAAACACTCCAGTTCAATCTTGCCTAACTTGCTCTGGGCAAGTATTATTGGGTGGTGTGTTTTTTCTTGCTTCAAGTTAGCTGACATTTCTAAAATATTTTGAATATTTAATATTTTAATATTTTTAATATTTAGAACATTTGGGGGGGTTTTAGACTGGTTGTCAGACAAAACGAGACTTTTGAAGACATCACCTCTGGTCGGAGGAAATTGCGATTGGTATTTTTCACCTTTTCCTGGCATTTTATAGACTATCCTATAAATTGGTTAATAAAAAAGTTGACAATTAAAGCTGCACTAATATTTTTATATCGACAACAGGTCAAACCCACAGAGAATTACCACTTGACTCTGCAGTTTCCCTCAGATCTATGGAGCTTTTTACAGTCTTTAAGCTCATTGTTTTTAATTTTACGGCCCACAAATTCATTGTTTTCAGTCATTTCCAGCTGCAGCAGGCAGATGTTTTCAGCAAAAAAAGCTCTGATAAACTCACTGCACACTACCTGCCCCGCACCAAATGACAGACAGACAAAGTTGGCAACTAGCTGGTGAACATAGTGGAGCATTTAGCTGCCGAAGAGTCAGGTATTTCCCTCAGGAGTCGGTGGAGAACAAATCAGAGCTAAAAGGAGAGTGAATGTTGGACTTTCAATCATCAGGTGGTACAAATAAATGCTAATGTTGCTCCATGTCTGCTGGATATGTAAATAGGCAGCTGCTCTCTAACACATTTGCCATATCAACTTTATTAGGTGATAATATGTCAATGCTGCATTTATAGTTTATTATGCGGCTCAAGTGGCCAAAAGGGGATATTTTTAGTATTAAGATCAAAGGTAAACTTCACATTTTAGCATCAGTGATCTTATATCAAAGACCAAGGGCTTCTTTAAGACCTCACCATTTTGCTCCAAAATTCAGTATTCATTCATCTATATATTTTTAATATACAAGACAGATATCTTCACTCTCATTTCAAGGTGTCAACGTGGACAGGTGTCACCTACTACAGCAATATAGCAATGATTCAACATATAAACGCTTTTTGAACCTTTAAATTATTTTAGATTTTTCTTGAAACAAAAAAAATCACGACAGAAATAAAAAGAACTGGATAGTTAGAATAAGCAGAAAGAAACATTTTTTTCTTTTCACTTCTTAAATCGGGTAGACACAGATTAAGCCAGATTTTAACCTCGAACTGGTCACTCTCAATTTTACGGTTGTCGTTTGATGTGCCTGAAAGATCACCGATTTGGCTCTTAGGCTATCGGTTGAATTTCTGGCACGACAGAAGTTTTGGTCAGCTGTCTTGCAGTTTCAGCAGTTCCATGATTTCCCTCGTGGCTGCAGTCAAAAGATTCGTTCTAAACTGTAGTGAGCTTGTTTTAATATTAGTGGAGTAGTACTTTACATGTCAGGGCTAAAACTGCAGTCTCGACTGAGGCTGCTGTGAAATAAAACTGAACTGTGCTGCAGAACAGACAGACCAAACTGCATCTTCAGCCATCTGTGGCTCAATATTTTTCTTTTTTTCTTCTTGCTTTCTGCTCAAAGGTAAAATTGCAAAAAGTATTGCTGCCTTAATGTCTATTATTAACGAGTGTACGACAGAAAGCTTGAATCAGCCAACAGAAGAGGATGAAATCTACATATAAAAAGCAGATTTTACTTCCACTGCCTCTCTAAGCACAGTATTCATCATGTGAAACTGATATAATGAACAGAGTGGCACAATCAGCTTTAATGATGAAGGTGGGTCCACAGCAGGTCACATTTCCCCTCCCCCCTGGTCCCATCAGCAGAGAAACCGCCTGTCTGTTAGAAAGGCTGCTGCAGCATCGGCCACATGTTCGTCTGCAGGATAAAAGGCCTTCCTTATTAAGTCAGCTGTCACATCGGGCTCCTTGCCAAGCGACACATCCATCCACTCGTTATTCCCAGCTGTGCCCTTATCGCTCAATGCCAACGCTGAGTCCTCGCGTGACCTCACACAACCTCAATTTAGAGATTCGTACTAACACAAATACTCCAAATCTGGACTAATAAATGTGAAGAAAAGTCTAATTATTGAGCGTCCTCGCTCATCTGGTGGGTCCTTACATGAATGAACAACAGTAGTTGCAACCAAATGTAACTTCGACCCACGATCCTACAGAGTTTTACTAGATGAAAAGGGATCACTGGCCTTAAAAAATACAATTAATTATCTTTACATGGGATTCCCCCTGTAACTTTCAATTAACCTTTCATTCAGGCATTGCAATTGAATTGATTGAGTACAGATGGAGTTGACCTCTGATCAGCTTTCTAAGGTCGAGTCTGTCAAGTGTCAAGTTGAGAATTGATTAAAGTATTGAATGGGTTTCTGATGAATTGATTTTTTTCTTCTGGAGAGTGTCACTTTCACCACTTTCCTCCAACACGGAGAAACATTTCAACATTAATCAGTCTTCCACAGCTGGTAACTGCATTGCTTTTTGAGATCTAGACCTTAAGACTTTTCTGCTTTCAGTTCAGAAAGATTTCCAAAAATGTCTTCTTTGATTATTTTAAATGATTAACTAAGAGTATTATCAGTTTGTTTTGGTTGCATGCACTGTATACTTAATATTTACTGCGTGTGAGGGAAACCAAAGTTTGTCTTCTATTCTGTAACATAAAGTGTATTCCACAACTGATATCATACAATATTTATTCCTTACTCATGCAATTCAGGGCTGAACTGGTTACTCTTTTAATTGTTGAAATCAGCAAAAATGCCAAACGTCACCTAGTTCCAGNNAAAGCTTCAGATTTTCACAGTTGAGAAGCCGCAACCTGCCAATGTTTAATTTCTGTCGACCAACTAATTGATTAATCGACTAATTGTTGAAGCTTAAAACTTAAAACAGTTTTTAAAAAGTACCAATCGATGCAGCAGAACCAGAGATATGTTTTTTTAATTTCACTAATTCTTTATCCTTGTCGCAACCTGGCGCCTACATTATCCACAATGCAACTCTATGGTCCATTCAGGTGTGTTATGCTAGTAGTGGCTAAAGCTGAGATGAGTAACGGGCTACAGAGGTCAGGACAAAACAAAAAGAATTCACTTTGGGCTCTGAGCTGGAAATTTTAACATTTCACACTACTATCTGACATTTGAGAAACCAAACGATTAATCAGCTAATCGAGGAAGTGAATGATAATGAAAATAATCGTTAGTTGAAGCCCTGCGTTCACTCATGACCCTGTGCTGGTTAACTGAACGTTAAAAGAGCACACTGTAAGGCTGTGTAAAGGGAATGCAGGAAGTTAATAACATAAAATACCCTTGAGCAAGGCATCAAGCCGCTACATGCTGCAGTTGGGCCACTCACTCGCTTCTCAATGACTGCGTTCAACTGTTTAAATGTGAAACTTTTCTTTTCATCCTCTCTATTTAGCGGAATAAAAGCTCAGTAACGAGTTTCAGTATGTTTAATGTGCTCACTTTCTCTTCTGCATCATTTCTCAAACACACTGGCTCACCCGTACTTGATGACATGGCTCAAGGCAACATATTTCTATGACATGCCCGAACCAACCGAGGAATGTGTGATATTACAAAATCACTCATTCATTATTTTCTTAGTCATTATGGACCAAGTGAGTCAAGGCTGAGTCACACAGTAGGCGTGCCTGCATGAAAATATTCGCTAAATGGTTTATGTTCTCTTTAAAGAATACTTGTGTTTTTCCATTACCAAAACCTAACCCACGCTAACATTCACACAACTCTGGATGTTCCGCTCAAGGTCCACTTACGCGCTTGTTCGTCATCAGCAGAGGCAGTTCACTAAGTGTTGTAGCTGTTCGAAAATCATTTTTCCTGAGCAATTTAAGGACTTCTCTTTTAAACCGTGTTGGTTTAAAAGTTGATGTTCAAAGTTCATCTTTGACCTTGGAAACAGCAGTTGAGACAAAACAGGCTCACCACAAGGTCCATTTAGTAGCAGTTCTGGAGCTTTCGATCATCTCACGTGATCTTTAGTGGCAGATGAACCGCAGCTTTTAAGCCAACATGGACAAGAAGTCCTTAAAGTGTTCCAAAAAAATAATTAAAATTTGACTTGAATTCTACAATTTCATGGCAACTGCGAAATTTCCATCTGCTGATGAAGATCGTGCCATATGATCGAAAGCTCTAGAACAGCTTGTAGACTTGTGGTGAGAATGTTTTCTCAGTTGGGCTTTGAACTGTTTTTCGAAACCAAACAAGAATTAGCTCCCACTCCGTGGTTGTATGCCTCCGCCAACCAGTCAGGTTGCAGTTTACATCCATGTCTGTCCAGACTCATATAATATATGTAGTGAAGACTTTGAGGGAATTTAATAAAAAAGGTATTAAGTGCATTTTTTGGCAAAATGGAAGTTATCACTATATTGACAAGTTTGATTCCAGGGAATAATTTCCAGTGAGAAACATGCTGTCTTCACTTAGAGACTATTTTTACAGAGGAGAGGACTGAGAGAGCTTCGTCACATGGTGCAACGACAATCACCTGAAGCTCAATATCAGCAAAACCTGTAGTGGCCCCCTGTCCTGGTTGTCATCCAGGGAGAGAAAATGAGCTGGACCATCGGCCATCCTGGGTTTTCTCTCTCCTGGCTGTCGGTGCCTCATTCCAGATGTTTGGATCTGGATCTTCGTTCTCCAGGAGATTCGGTCTCTGTCTCTCTCTCTCCTTTTGTGCATGTTGTCTTTGTCTCTTTCTCCCTCAGTGTGTTTGTTATTTTTTACTACCTGTGTGAACGATGTGCTTGAGATTTGCGCTTGTGAGTTTTTGCAGTCTGTCCTCTTCCAGGTCTCGATGGCTCAGATCTGTTTGGTGACACCCGGGGTTGCTCATCGTCCTTCCGGATCAGTTCTTCATGTAAATGTATTTATTATTTATTTATCTATCTGTGCTTTCGTCATTGTGATTGTATACCGTATAATGTTGGTCTATTCTGTACATGCGACATCTATTGCACATCTGTCTGTCCTGGGAGAGGGATCCCTCCTCTGTTGCTCTTCCTGAGGTTTCTTCCATTTTGCCCATTAATGGGAGGTGTTCCTCATCCGAGTCGAGGGTCTGAGGATAGAGGATGTCGTTTGCTGTACAGATTGTGAAGCCCCTTGAGGCAAATGTTTGATTTGTGATATAGGCTAGGGATATATAAATAAGACTGATTTGGCTTGACTTTGTCAAGCTTTGTTGTCCTTGTTCTGCTGTATGTCTATTACTGTGTAAGTTCATTGAGAGAAACAAAAAACACAGTCAGATTCCTTGTATGCATTCTAGGGTTGCAAATTTTGTGCATTTTACTTAATCGATAGTTGAACACACTAACAATCGATTATCGATTAATCATTATTAATTAATAAGATACAAAATGCANGTGCTGTATAAAAGGTAAATAAAAAATACTCCAAACCTCTCCACAATAAACGTAAACCCTACTGGCTATCGATTAATACATTTTTAATCAGTTAAATTCTTAACAGCGATTAATCAATAAATGATTAATCATTAACATCCCTAATGCATTCACATGCTTGGCCAATAAAGCTGATTCTGAAGTTGTAGCCATGACAGTAGACAACGCGTCAAATATGGATGTTGCTGCAAAGAAGCTACAAATTCTAAAACATGGATGCTTCACACACATCTTCAACCCGGCAGCACAGAAGATCTATACAGTCACCACAGTTTCAAGGTGAGCACCTATTCAGTATCCAACCAAATGTGAAATATGGTCACAATCTCCCCTTCTGTTCCTGAGTTATGGCGTTGAATAATGGCCAAAAAAGTGTTTCTAAAGGACATTATGATGTCACAGTGAAGTTGACCTTTGACCACAACCACAAGAAAATAAGATCAGCTGCTACAAGAGATGATTTCACAAGTAATACAAATGCCATAAAACTGCTGAAATAAACAGGCAGGAGCAACAAGACACCAGCAGAACTAGCAGAGAACAACAAAACAGTCAGCAGCAGTGTTACATAAGTTAACTCACTGATATTACCAAGCCCATAAACAGACTGAACAGAGACAAAACTTACAATGTGCATGTTAGCACAAGCAGCATGTACTTACACTTGGTGGAGTGAAGCTGTGAACCTCCACATCTCAGCAGAAAGTAAAAACCTTTGGGAAGACTTCACAGCAGAACAGGAAACAGAAGGAGTAAAGTAAGCTAGGTAGCTAGCAGTGAGTGCGGCTTCAGCATGATTATGTCCTCCACAAAGCCGTCCTGAAGCAACATTATCAGACTGTTGGCAGCCTAGCTTGACTTTAAAATGCTAACTGCTGTATAAATATTAGAAACAAGTGTTTACAGCAATGTTACAGCAAAGTTAGCAAACAAGCAGTTTAGCAGCAGAGCACACCTGGAGAGAGGGCAGCTTCAACAGGCCGCCATATTTGAAACGGTGCGTTTGATGTACAGCATGTTACAGCCAGAAGAGTGTGCCACATGTGAGTGTACCAGTGGTGAAATGTAACTAAGTACATTTACTCAAGTGCTGTACTTGAGTACAAATTCAAGGTACTTGTACTTTACTTGAGTGTTTCCATTTTAAGCAGTTTTGTACTTCTACTCCACCACATCTCAGAGGTAAATATTGTACTTTTTACTCCACTACATTTGTCTGACAGCTTTAGTTACTTTTCAGATTTTTCATACCCTTCCTGTCCAGTAAAAACCATATATCTCCAAATTTGGTGATTTTGAATGTTTCTGATAAACTGAAGGATGAAGTGTCCCTCTATGGGTTGAGAAAATTCTCCTCCTAAATGAACTTTTTTTTAAACCAAAAAACGTTGCATCAGCTGGAAAATGCATGGTCACACAGCTGAAAACAGGCTCTTTTGACTTGAAGTTGACTTTTTAGAGATACTCACAGGACAGCGACACTACAAACATATGATGATCTTATAGACCATGATGCATTGCTGTAGATTAAACTACCTAACAGTATATAAAGTAGTTAAAATAAGCTCAACCTTAAACAACTACAGCAGTAAAATGCAACATACACATGAATGCAGCAGTAATATTAATCCAGAAACATCAGATATAATAGTAAAAAACTGACAATCAGTACTTTTGCTTGTGATACATTGAATGTTTTATGTTCTATGTGGTACTGCTGTCTTGGCCTGGGCATCCCTGTAAAGGAGATTTTTAATCTCAGTGAGGCTCTTCACTGGTTAAATAAATTTGGTCAGATTTGACAAAAAGAATTTATTTAATTTAATTTATTGTCTTTATTCAGAATATAGTTCATACTTTGGATAATGCTATACTCTCTCATGGACACTAAACACTATATATGCTTAAGTGTTGCCAGAAACACAGATGTCGGTTCTCAGATATTGGCTCAAAACACAGAGAACGTCAGTGTAGCTTTCTCGCTCTGCACATATTCAGTAGCTGTTCATTTTCTTGTACCGTACATACTGTAACTTGCTTCGGAGTAGCTCCTGAGGGTATTTTACACTCCCTGATGCCACTCAGGCTGGGAGAGGTGCAAATTGACCTTGCGTATCACTGTACAGGGTGTTGGGTTGCACTGCACACTGTCACTTGAGCGTGTACAAACAGACATGCATGGAATATGTGGAGGCAAACATAAGAGGGAAAACTACATGATGAAATCTCAAAAAAGCACACCGTCTTCCCATCTGTCTGCTCACGTAAACATAGGCTGTATGTGTGTGTATTATACATGCATGTATTCAGGATATATGAGCTCATGCTTTGGTTTCCCCCACCAGCTGCTAAAGGCCAAATTCTCACCAGAGATATCCAAACGACCAATAAGTGCACATGCGTTGGCATCACGCCACTGCATGAATATGTGTGCAGGAGTGTGCATGTGTGGACAAGGGCTGTGAGCGGAGGTAGGGAAGTAGATGCAAATTCACAGTTTGTTTACCCTCCTCTGACCTTTGACTTTTCCTTCTGCCCTGCAAAATCCAACATGTGTGTTTTGAAAGACTTCCATGGCTGTGATCTGCCTGTTACAGCAGGATGGCAAAAGAGGTCGGGCCATTAATGCTGATACTGGCAGCATTTTTAACATTAATATGTCCCTGTCAGATTAATTGTGAGTCTTCAGTATGATTATAATTAAAACCATGCGTGGAAAGACGATTTGTAGTCTCTACTAAACACCATATTGTGAGTGTTTATAAAACTTTTAGAAAGATATTATTTATAGATTTATAAATGGGACGGCACAGAGGTATCATACAAGCAAAAGAAGAATGAACTACATTCATGAAATATAGTATTTGAAGATTGATATCATTAGGGAACCCAAAGCCCAAAAGACAGAAAATAAAGTAAGCATTGCTTTGATGATAGGTACTAAACCAACCCTATACATGTGCAGCCTTTTGCACATAATCACTTAAAGTTAAAACTATTGGTCAATTAAAAGATTAGTCGTTAAACCGAAAATTAATTGGTAAGCATTGTGATAACTGATTAACTATTTACATATTTTTTAAAGTAAAAATGACAAAGATTCACCGGTTCCAGCTTCTTAAATGTAAATATTTTCTGTTTTTCTGTGTTTCCTATGATAAGGTATAGGTAAACAGAATATCTTTGGGTTTTGGACTGTTGGTTGGACAAAACAAGAAATTTAAAGACACCACCGTGGGCTCTGGGAAATTGTGTTTGGGATTTTTCACTATTTGCTGACATTTTATACAGCAAATAATGGAAGTAATCATTAGTTGCAGCAATCATTTTAACATTTTTCCATCCCCCTGTACATTTTCCACATTACCTGCAGCTATAGATAAAAAACATAAATTTCTAGATCAAAATTTTTGATTAATAAACTGATCGTCACGAGAGGCTCCGTCCCCCGGCTTTATTTTAATTCAAACTGAAGTTTGCTTTTCCATATCCAGCTACTTCTCTTAGTGTAACTGCTAAGTTTACCCACAAAAAACATTTAAGTTGCCTCTTAACACATTTGTTTATTTAGACACATGTGCCCGCACACACACACACACACACACATTGAACAGTTGTCCCAGAAAAGCTGTAGGACTCCCAGTTGCACTCCCCCCGCCCCAGCCATCCCCTCCCCTCTGCCAAGTTGATGCCCCACCCCCCCCACCCCACCCCCACCCCACCTCCTGGTGCAGAGGGTACGTGTGAGGGTTACTGCAGTGGCAAGGCAAACCTGCAGTGCCAGCCAACACACACACAGACACAGTCAGTACACTGTGGTTTGTTTCCCTGCGTCAGTCAGCCCACAGTGCCAGCTGCAGCCCGCTGTCCACCAGCACGTGCCAGCTTGATGTCCCATAAGGGCCGTGTTTGGTTTGTGACTGTGTGTGTGTGTGTGTGTGTGTGTTTAAAGGGACGGAGGGCTTAGCCTAAAATCCTGTCACCCAGCTGCTTCCACTGTCAGATGGTCCCAAAGACCCACATCAACAGATGTACAGAGCAGCGACAGGGAGCAGCAGGAGCACACACAAAATACCATCTCACAGTCAGCCAGTCTACTGCAGTCTGCCTGCGTGTACAGACAGCATGTGAGACTGCAACCTTCTCTGCTTTAATACAGTAAAATAAATGAAGCATATCGGCCGTTTCCTCTGTTTGGGAATGCCTTCGGCCATTTTGAGCTCAGTGTAGTAGTACTACGTGTTTACAAATGCAGCGCACTGAGATGTCCTTGGCTGTTGTGAGGAGCCACTTTTGGAATCTGGTGTCAGTTTACTGATGCAGTCTGGGATCAGTGGGGGATGGGGGGGTACTGATGCTGACAGGCACAAAGGCAACTTGGCATCAGATCACACGTCTACCTTGTACCAAGCAATGGCAATAAATAAACTGCTTAATGGTTACACATGAAAGAGGAATTAAAACAACTTCACAACCAAAATCTTTACTTGACATTACATTATTGATGGGATTAACAACAAAAATAGGTTATATTTTAGAGTGTCGTATGCTGTATAGATTGATTTTGGGCAATATAAATAAAATCGACTTGACTACAACAAATTTAATTTCCAATTCACCCAACTTAGTGTTAACTTTTGTCCTGTGCAAGGAAACTGGAGCAACTAGAGGAAATCCATGTGCATGCAAAGGGAACATCCAAGCTCCATGTGGTTAAAATATCCACATTAAATATCATGCAGTCACTGTTATCAATTGTTGATGATAAGAGATACAAGTTGTCCCAAAATTAGAAACAATTCAGCAAACTGCCTAATACTTACAGTAACTGTCCTCATGTTGTAAGACCTGATTTTGGAACCTGGCTGCAGAGATTTGTTCCCATTCAGCCACATGTGCATTAACGAGGTCCAACACTGATGTTGGGTTATAAAGCCCGGCTCTCGGTCAGTGTTCCAGTTCATCCCAAAGGTGTTGGATGGGCTTGAGGTCCGGGCTCTGTGCAGGCAAGTCAAGTTCTTCCACACCAAACAGTGAAAACCATTTCTTTATTGACCTCACTTTGATGGGGGAACACAGGAAAGGGCCTTCCCTAAACTGCTGTCACGAAGTTGAAAGCACACTGTTGTCTAGCATCAAGCGATTTAACACGTCTGTTTACAAGTCTTAAGGGGTACTACTGCATATGTGAAAAAGAAAGTTATATAAAGCCCTTTGTCTCTCCAGAGGGAGCTGCACGAAGTCTGATGTGTCCTCAAGTGATGTCACTTGAGTCTGTGTCGGTTAGGTCTGAAGACTACAAGTTTGAAAATGAAAAAAATCTGGGGGTGTGGAGTTAGAAAGAAGTGAGCTTACCAGACCTCTGTAGCCCGCTCCACAACTCAGCTTGAGGCTAACGGCTCCAGGCTACATTAGCCACTACTAGCATAACACACCTGAATCTCCGACCGAACTGTGCATGGCCGAGTTGCACTGTGGGTAATGTAGGCAGCAGGTTTTGACAAGAAGAATGTGTGGGGAGAAAAGAAGATATTTCGGGCTCTGCTGCGTTGATTTTGAACTCTCTATCGTGAGTCTGTCAGTGTAATGGGAGTGAAATGCTAAATTGGTGCTGAAGTAACGACTGTGCTGAGCAGAACTACACATTTGGATTTCTCAGTACTATAACCTTGGTTTGGCGGTGGTGTGATGGTCACATGTTGAGAACAGACCAATAAATGCTGGACATTCAATATTATCACTGCTAGTAGTCAGGCTGGGCCTCCATCCTATGTGAGAGTTGGCACCTACATGATATTATACAAATATAGTTACAGGCACCAAAAACAAATTCAGACATGAAGCATTTCTGCAGAAACAAAATACAATTTTCTGACATCCAAGTTGTTAATACCCACCCTATATTCCTTTATAGGATCAAATGATGCTTGGACTACAGGATCAAACCCTTCTTAAATTGAATTTACAGTCATCCATATATAATATATCCGTAGACATTATCAGCAGCCTCCCTGCTCCTCCTATGACTCCACCACTTCCACAAAGCTGTGTAAGTCGATCCGGCCTTTCCGACAAGGGAAGGTCCTATTAGCGCCGGCCAGGGGCACCCATGGGAGTCAGGAGGAAAAGTGTCCCACCCCACCACCGCTCCTCCCGGCATCATAACATTACTCATGAAACATTCAAATCTTTATGTGGCCATGATGATCACGCCAGCCTCCCATTGGCGGAGACTGGATCGGCCCAGAACAGGCGATGAGGTTCTATTGGTGTGGTGGGAGCGAGAGTGATGGCAGGACGGCGGGAAGGCTGGTGAGGTTATTGGATCGATCGATCCAAGCCGTCCTCAGCCCACACAGACGAGGGCAAGGGCAAGGACTGCAGGGTTTCAGAGGATTGTTATTGGCAAACGTTGGAGGTTGAGAGGTAATATTGAGATGATTTGATGTATAAATACATATAAGACTGTTTAGTTAAGAGTCAACATAATTAACAAATTTGCAATTGAGTTATTCAGCAGGAGCAGAGCTAAATTTGTTTGGCAGCTCACTTTTGTCCACTATGGTATCTAGCCAACATCAGTACTATGGACGTGAATGGAATTTTATTTTTGGTGTTGAAAGCATTAAAAAAATTACATTTGAAAAACTTGAAAAGTAGTATCACATTTGGTCTGAATAATCCAAAAACCTCACTGTGAGTGAACTGCTTTCACTTGAATTATTTTCTAATGAAGAAATATTCATATTAAGTGAGAAAATGTGCTTTTTTTGTGAGTGGATTCAGGTGGCCCTTTAAAGTACTGGAGAACATTCACTGTATAAGGCTATGTTTTCACTGCAGATGAGAGGATCCCAAATCAGATTTCTTTTCCTAACATTACCAATTATAATTTTTCTAATCAATGTGATCGGAAAAAGCCTGCTGCAGTTTATTTTTTTCTAGACCACATGGCCATGTGATACAAAAGTGGATGGGGGATATCTTAGATCCAACAATTTTACCATTTAAACAGTAATGACAATAAAGAATGAAAATTAAGTGAAATGACTATTTAGAGCTGAGTGGAGCTGCAGAGTCGGGTAATAATTCTCTGTGGGTTGTTCAATACGAGCAGCCTCTTACATTCGACAGTCATTTGATCAATTGTAAGTACAAAAAGACTGATTACTGCAGCTTTAAGGCATGGTGACATGACATTAAGCTGTATCTAATTGTAATCGGATGCTGGGATGTTTTCAATATGTATCATGATATGCAATTTTGTTGTGTAATTTAACACTACAAAGCAATTACTACATCAGAATTTGCCCAGATTGACTTGAGAAACTCAACTAAAATGTGATTTTCTATCTCTAAAAGATGGGTTAGGTTTTAGGTTTTAAGTGAGCATAATGGATTAAGCAGTGCATAATTAGCACCCGATCCATATTGAATATAATATTTAATATTAAGCAAGCAGACTTAAGGTAACTTGAGGTAAGTTTTGTTTTGTCTAGTCAGCTGCTGTTCCTAAGGTCAAGAATGAACTGTCCAGCTCGGATGGATGAAAGTTCCTAAAAAGTTTGAAATGGAAAGTTCGAACATCTACAGTACCATGACAACTGGACAAACTCCATCTGCTGATGAAGGCCGTGTGATATGGTCGAAGGTTCCAGGTTCAAGGTGTTTTGTGAATTCAGATTTCCTCTCACAATGTCGACATGTTTTGGTATATGGATGTCCAGCATACCAGCATCCAGTCGCTGGATGCTTATTGGACAGTAGCATTTTAGCAGCGAGTGCTTTTCCAATGTTGTGTACAGCAAACCAAATATTACAAGCGTGATCAAGATGTGTCAAAACTGCTTTAATAAATAACTGGGATGATTATTTAGAACAATGAAACATCCACTAAAAGAATGGAAACCTTTTCACTTTGTATAAAATGAACTTATGTCCCTTGTAGAATAAAATGTATACAATATGCATATTCAGCTTTTAACACCAGCAGTGATGCATCTTTAATTCTTTATTTTGCTGTGTCCCATTTACAGAAAATACGATGGCGTTTTGAGACAATGACATGATTTGAAAAGGGGCAATTTTGAACTGAGTTGGTAACTTAAAAAAAAAACAACACATCTGCATGGTAGCAAAAACATCTGCATCTGCAAATATTGTTCCCTTCATTAAAGCCTTTAAACCAAACATGAAGCTAATGCATGATGTCCACATTCATGACACTCAAAAGAGTCATGGTGGACTGTTCTTTTTTTTTTTTTTTTTTAAATCCTCCATCAAGTGTTTTATTCCAGAAATCTCCATGATAGCAAAGTGAGACAAGGATAGCACTTTACTCAGGCGAATAAAACACGCCACTATACACCACACAATGTTTTAAAGAGTTACTTTCCTTAATAGTGAAAACAAACCAACAACATAAAAAGATGACCATTGATTACACAAATAATGCATTACTCATTACATTAAGGCACCTGAAACAAAAAGGGTTTGTGGTGGGTTTAGAAATGGTTTGAGAACTTTTTAAGGCTATAATGTTGGCAGCTTTACAACACTGTCTGCCAAAAACTACTGATGACGGTTTTTTTGGGGTTTTTTTTTTTACCAAAATCAGTCATACCTCTGATAGAAAGCAAGTTAAAATGACTAGAGAGTCAATAAGTAACGACTGGATCAAATCATGTAGAAGTGGACGGCTGCTCTGCTTTGTACAGGCAGAAAATCAGGAGCAAGTCGCAATTCTGGCCACACCCTATTTGTGATGTCACAGTAGACGTTCTCCATTAGCTGTCAGGCAAAACACCTACTGTGACATCGCTGATTGAGGACCTGCCAAAAGGGCAACTTTCTTGGAAGTTTCTGTCTATAAAGAGCAGTGCAGCAGCAGTTTTCTGCCCCATTTGATACAGTTTTCACTTTCCCTTTAAATATGAATATATAAAAAAAAAATCTCATCTGTTTTGCAATGCAGTTATGAAACACTAAGAACACAGATGAACCATTTATACAACCTCCTGATGCTAATAGAGGTTTATTTCAAGAGAGAAAATTAAGTGCAAAGGAATTGGGATTTATTTGCATCCAAAAACTATCCAGGCCAAAATTTCTGCTGTCAAACTACTGTTGACTGAGACCAATAGATGATATGAAATATGTGGTTAAGATTGAGACCAGATCTAGTAATGTTGGACCACATATAGCCAGGAAAAAAGTTTTAACATCAAAATTGTAAAAAAAGAAAGTAGCAATGTTTTGTTATCCTGATTATTTTATGGTAAACACTGCATTGTTCACTGCCTGGTTCTCTCAGTATGTGCGGACTCCTGGTTTGCTGTCCTGGGCCGGGTTGAAGGGTAAGGGTAAGGGTAAGGGTATAATCTTGAAGTCGAAAAGCATCACCGATTTGCTTTGCGTAACTAAAAAGCACTAAAGACATAGCCACAACTGTTGACGTGACAGAAATGCATTCTCATGACAAACCATTTATAAACCCCTCAGAAATTCCTTCATAGGTGGTACCTCATTGTAAAGATTCTTAACTGTGGGACTCTGGATATGAAGTGTTATAAAACGTGCCTATTTCGACTGGCATAAATAAAAGGAATGGCATTGTAAAAAAAATAAAAATAATATTAATCATAATAATAATAACAATAATAATAATAAAAATGTGTGACTTGTCTTTAAGTTACTTATTTCAAATATACACAGCGACTCCTTTAGTATTTACACATATGTACAGAGTATTCATTTCTGTTTTGATTAAATACCTTGAATGGCGTTGCTGTGAAATTGAACTCTCTAAATGTACACTTATATCCCTTTGAGATTTGAGAACAAGGAGGTCAAACTGGGCAGCGCGACTTGGAGCCTCGACACGACTCTTAGAAAGGCACTTGCTACCAACTCAAATACTGCAAAAATCCTCAAACAGAGCTTTCAGCCAAGACAACTGAGAGACAGGAGAACAAAAATGGAAGGCCACATAGTAGGCACTGGGGTTTCTGTCCCCTCTCCCCTCCAGGCCAAGTGTTTTGGTAAGGCTGGCGTATGATGGCCACAGGTGGATCGGTGGGCAAAGCCGGAAAGAGACAGAGCAAAGGGAGGGTTTCCTCCGTTACTGTGGCTGCAACAGTCCATTTCCCTCAAAACCCTTCCTTTACTGTCCCTTTAATGTGTATCTGCCCGCCCCACAGACACTGAACAGGAGCCCGCTGACAATTTAACAAAATCATAATCATCTGTAAACAAAGAAAATCTTTATACAGGTTGTTTTTTTTCTCCTTTCCGATGATTCATCGTTTCTTTAATGGTACAATTCCATAAACAAAAATTGCAGAGAGCTTCTTTTGCCTCCTGAAAAATTGTTACATTTCAGCTCCTTCTGTACATAACTAAAGAAAAATAAGTGAACAGAAGCAAAAAAGGATGTTCACTGTGCTCTAGCCTCCTGAATCAAAAACCATTTCAGGTGACAGTGACAAAAACATGGAAACAAAGCAAAGAACGGCTTATTAAAACACAAAGCCTTTTTTTCTTCCCAAAAGTAGTCCAAAAATAAGAATAGTCACTGCCTTGCAGCTTCTCTCGCTTCCACATAGCGAGTCCTTTGTTTAAATTTCTTATACACAATGGTCTCTGAGGTCTTTTTGACCAGTCAAGGCGGCACTGACATTTTTCCAGCGGTTGTCTTTGGGGCTGTAGCCTGGGGTCCGGTGGGGCGCTTTGAGGGGTGAACTGGAGCTGTGCAGGGTACAGATCACTCCCCCACTGGACTGCACTGCAGTCTTAGAGTACTTACTAACTGGCTGCTTTCCCGCCTCTGCTCCACCACACTCCTCCTCGAGCTCAAGCTCGCCTTCCGTCTCCTCCTCCTCCTCCTCCTCCTCATCCCCTTCATCACACGTCCGATAGGAGGGGCCCATGAGCTTTTTGCGCTCCTGCTCGGCCTCCCTGTTGCTTTCTTTCAGCTGCTGCTGCTGCTGCTGACGTCCCACGACGAGCCGAAGTGGCTCCCACTGGTTGTTCACGTTGTCGTCGGCGGCTGATCGTGCGTTCCTCTCACGCTCTTTTCTCCGTTTGCGTGTCCACCAAACACAAACGATGATGCAGAAGAGGCAGAGCAAGCAGAAGACCACACATAGCAGAGGCACCAGGTAATCTGTTGACAAGGACAAGAATAAGGACGGAGAAATCAGTGGAAGTAGTGAGAAGTCACTAATGAGGAACCGAATGGGGCCCATAACAAACCCTTGTGGGACACCTTTGTTAATTACTACTCACCCACTGAGGGGGGCATGACCTGTGTTTCCACTTTGACCTCAATGACTGCCACCATGATGGTGCTGTTGTGCCGCTTGGACAACGTGCCCACTATGGCACTGGCTGCCTCCTGGATCAGACTGTGGTCTGGTAGATCCTCTGGCTGGAAAGACTGCGAACCCAACCAGAAAACAGGGAAGAAATGAGACATAACAGCGGGGAACAAGCATTAAGTTGTTGTGAAATATGCTTATTCACTTTTCTTGACGAGAGATCTATACTATTCACATGTCTATACATTATGTATGCTAGTGCTGAGAGATGATTAGCTTATCTTAATAACTTAGTTTGTCTACCAGAATCTCTAAAACTCACCAATAAACACTTTGTTCTTTGCTTGTTTAATCTGTACACAAAGTAATGTAAAAAAGTTATGTTTTTACGGGTAGTTATGTGCGGTTACTTTTTCTTGGTGAACAGCCGCCAGGCACTTCTTGTTTGCCAAGAAATTTTACAGCATGTACTTTCTCATAAAACCACAATTTGTCATTTTTACGTAACTGTCTGTGTACCGATTAAACAAACAAGATAGCTGTTTCCCACTGCTCCCAGTCTTCATGCTAAGCTAAGCTAATTGTCTTCTGGCTCCAGCTCCATACTTGCCGCACAAACATGAGAGTGATACCAATCTTCTTATCTAACTCTCGGGAAGAGTGAGAATAAGTGTATTTTCTAAAATTTCAAGCTATTCCCTAACCTCACTTAGGATAGCACAGCCTTTAAAGACAAAAAAAAAAGGGTCACTTTGACCCTTTCTTTACTCAAACTGACTGACAAATTCTGATTTAATGCAGGTTGTGGGAGCAATTGTAGGGTCGACTGTCCTGTACAAGCGGTCAAAGAGCAGCACTACTTGTTTGGCTGGCACAGTTTTAGTTGGTTGGGACCCAAATACCCAAAGTGGGTATGAGAACTAATGACCTCCACACTGTGCTTCTCTGCCAAAATGGGATGACGTACAAACTCATTTGTAAGTTTGGATCATTCACTTACTATAGCCACCTCTACAGCGTCCTGGTTCAAATGGTAGAGGTCACAGAGCAAGAGAAGGGCATGGTCTTTTGCCAGGGTTCGAGTGTCAGGAAGATACCTCAGCTCATAGCAGATGTTCTCCACTGTTGTTCCCTGCATATGCGCACAGACACGTACTGATCAGCAACAATACAAAAAACACTATTTGAAAATGCATTCAAGACTGCAGCAAGAAAAACGATATGAGAAGAGATGACTCACTGGTGGTACTTTGTCTCTGTTAAAAACGAGTGTTATGCGGCCACAGCTGTTGTCCAAATGCTTGCTGTTGGGCTGGCACTTGGTGGGTGCTTGTGGAGGTGAGGGTCCAGCCACGGAACAAACCCCCCATTGATGGCAAGGGGGGGAAAAGCATGTCAGGTAGCTGTGCTCCAGACACTCGCGTCCAGTCGGGCAGGACTGCTGTCTCTGGTCCTGGCCTGATGACTGGAGCCGGCAGGGACGGCGACCACACAGCACCTGGTGTCACAGGGTCAAAATATTAACCTACATGTAATCCCACAAAACATTTATATTGCTATTACCCCGCAAGATGCTTTGTTATGGCAACCAGCAAATGTTAGCTATCGTCTCATTTAGGGCTGCAAATAACATTTTCATCATCGATTGACCTTTTAGATTGTTTTCTCAATTCACTGATGAATAGTTTTGTCTATAAAATGTCAGAAAATAGTGAGAAAAAGTCGATCACAGTTTCCCAAAAACAAAGTCTGACGTCTTCAAATTGCTCATTTTGTCCAAACAACAGTCCAAAAACATTTAGTTTAACATATATTAAGACAAAAAATAGCAGCAAAACCATCAAATTTTGGTATTTTTGCTGACTCAAATATTAAATTGATTATCAAAATAGTTACCAATGAATTTTCTGTCAATCAACTAATCGAGTTATTGTTTCAGTTCTAATCTCATCAACTACTGTCACAGCATAATTGCACATTTTAACAACTTTCTAATATGAATGATGGTGATGTTTAGTGGTTGACGTGATTGAAAATGTTACACAATCATTTATTTTATGACATTTTTAGCTTAGTTTTTACATGTAGTGAAATAACATTAAATAAGCACAACAAAAACAGGAAATGAACTTATATTACCACAACAAATCTAAGAACTCTTTCAGACAATTTATCACAACTCAGCCAGTTTGTATATTTGTTTGAACTCTATGGTAACAGTAGCTGGAGATCCTCTGTCTGAGCATGGTTACTGGTTGTTGTTTTTCCATGCTCAGAGAGTTTGTTTATAAGTGAGGAGGAGCAGATATTTGCTGGCACTGCTTTTAAAAAAAGGGCCATGTTACCTTCGTACAGTCCACTTTGCCATTGATGCAATGGCAGCTGTTGCACTCTTCCTCCCAGTGGCTGCTGTGGGGAAACTGCAGCCCAGCATAGTGGCAAGTCTTCCCAATACCTATGACTACACACAGACAAAAAGAGACATGTTGAACTTCTGTAGCGGGAAGTCTGCAGCAATGAGTCACTAAATGAATGGATGAACCAATGTAGTTAAAATGCTGCATTAACAAGACAATGAGTACCAACTCTGACGACATAAATAGAGTGAATCAATGAGTGAGTATGACTTTAATGAGCAGAATAAAGATGTATTTACACTCTTGGCATCGGGCTCCAGTTCTACCGAGTGGACAGATGCAGCGGAAACCGTTGATCTCGTCCACACAGGTGGCACCGTAGGCACAGGGTGAAGACTGGCACTCGTTTATGTCTGTGAAAGAAAAGGAGCATCAAATTTAAGCTGGACAGTAGGCCCTGGATCCCAACATTTTTTAGCTAATGACCCTTTATATGTGTAAATATGTGATTTTAGAAGTTTGGTGACATAGGAACTACTTGTAGGGCTCCTGGAACACGCTAGCGGTAGTCAGTCACAATAGCTCTCTGGGCCTCTTTAGTTTCTCGACTGGGCTGGACTTGTACAAGCTTGCTAACTGACAGTTAGCTCGTTAAAAAGTTCAAAGTTTATGCAAACAACATTTTTGTACCATCAACTTCAGCCTCATAAATATCTGCAAACTATTCCTCTTTTGTGGAGCAGTTTAGATTCTGACAGAGGAGGTTAAAAGGGGATGGTACCTCCTCAATTTTGGACTCTCCAACTCTCTGTTCCCTTGAAGGTCAGCAACGTAAAGACATCTTGCTATGGGTCAACTGTGCGAATTTGCAGGTCACCAAAGTTCCCCAAAGTTGGGCCTTAATGCCTTCTTGTGATCCCTTGTCACAATATTGTTTCATTTGATTATTTTTCTCAAGTACTGAAGAGGTAAAACTCAAATTTAAGAAAAAATAAACAATGGCAGAAATGTTTTTTCTTCATATTACCAACTCTGTCAATCATCTCATGACCCCTCTGATTCATCTTGTGGTCCCTTTGGGGAAATGGCATCCAGTCAAGACCAAAAACTTCCAGTTTGGGCAAAATAAATCTCAAAGCCAGTTATTGGATAAAACAAGAACTGTATGGTTTTAATCACCACAATTAATTTAAATGTGTAAATTGTGTACGTTTAACTACCAACCCATCTGCTATTTGAGAAGCTCTTTGAGTGGCACATATCAATTGTGCCTTCCCTCCAAACTCACTGGGAACCCCGGCCATTGTCACCCAGATTCTACATGAACACAGTCTGGATGAGAATTCTCAAATTCAAGCCTGACAGAAAAGGTGAACGCTATCCGGCCGAAACAAAAGAGCAGAGAAGAAGAATTTTAGGGTCACTGGGTAATTTGTCTTCTGTGTGTGTTTGTGTGACTGTGTGAGTATGGAGGAGGGACGACCTCTGACCCCTGAAGCATTAAAGGACCAAGAAAAAGGGAGAGGGCGGCGTCCTGGTCTTTCATTTAGGTGTCAATGTGTCCATCTCCTCCTTGTCCCCCCTTTTTCCTTTAGGTCTTTCCTCGCTCCATCTATCCATCATCTTAATCATACACCGTTGCAATGGCTATGGTAGGTTGAAGAATCAGGATCTTCATTTTAAATGTTTTAGTTGGAAGTTTTGCATCAAAAAGCGCGTGTTATAGGTTTAAGTAACCTCCTGTCATTACTCACTGATTCGGCAGTCTGGTCCGGCGAAACCAGGGGCGCACTCACACCGAAACCAGTTGACTCCATCCACACAGATACCGCCATTGTAACTGAGAGAGGGAAGAAATAAAAAACGATTAAATGAGGCTGTACAAGACCCACATCCTTTCCAGCTGCAACAAAGCACATCGTTTTTGTGTGTGTGTGTATGTGTATGTGGTGGTGGGGGGGCAGGGGGGTCACAAGGCTCAATTCAACTCATCAATACAAGCCTCCACCTTTCAGATGCTAATTGCCGAGTCCAGTCCCTCCCCTCCCCTCCTCTCATCATGCCTCTCTTCCATTCCTCCTCAAAGCCCGGCTCCCCCCCAGGTCGCACGGGAAGAATGGACACGTATGCCCTCCCCCCTGCCACTCCACCCCCCACCTGCATTCACCATGGGGTAGGTGGGACTCTTGCCCCCCCACTCCCCCTCCAAAAAAAAACCTCTCTCCCCACCTCTCTCTGTCCTATTCAATATCCAAGCCCCCTCCTCTGAGAGATGCCCCTTTGAGGCTTGATTTAAGGACAACTTCCACTGCTTTTAGCGGCCCTTCACCCCTCCAGCCTGCAAGGTCTGTGTGAAGTGTGGAGATGAGGGAGGCAAAGGGATAAAAGAGGGGGGGAAAGGTTTGGATACGCCACAGGAGTGTGTGAGGCAGGAAACGCTACATACCACGGATGAGGGTTGCAGTCGTTTATATCTGTTGAAGAGAATGACACACACAAAAAAGAGACATTTAGTGAATTGTTGCAGTGCCATATTTGCCTCATATGTGCCTTTAAAAGGTATAATAAGTACATTACAGCTGACAACATGCTGACTTTTATGTTTGTTATATGCAAAGCTACATAAGAAACTAACTTTGGCCACAGGTGGGGCCTTCCCAGCCCTCCTTGCAGATGCAGGTGAAGGTGTCTCCTCCTCCCACACAGGTTCCACCGTTGGAACAGGGACTGGAGGCGCATGTGCTGTTCTTGGCTGAAAGAATAGAGAAAGTATTAGTCAAAGATCACAGAGGTGCACCAGATTCTTAAAAAAGAACTGGAGTAAACATCCACAGAGCATACTTACACAATAGATCAAATATGATCATGTTTTTGCTAGAAAACATTTTTCATGACCTTATCTAACCTAGAATCTACTCTAATTAAGGCATTTAAATAATGCCAGAGGACCTTGAAATTTGTCTAAGCCTGTAATATTGTGAAAACACCATGCCGTCAGTAATATAAGGCTTGCAAAGAGTTGCTTAACTTTGTTATTCATGGCATTTCTACCTCTAAGACCAAATTCAGTCAGTGTCACCTACTTATGACCATGATGAATTGCTTGATATACTCTTACTTTACATATGTTACAGTGGATGCCAGTGGACAGCCCTTAATCTGAATTGATTAAATAGCCAAACTTTGACTGTACAGTATTCTTGAATAGCAGTGTTAGAATCTATTAGACTAAATTAGCCTGGTCCCAGACCTCTGAAATGCAGCTCACATCTCCGATTCAAATAGGTCTGGTGTTGTGCCCATTGATGGCTATTTCGGCCAGTTGGAGAAACAGTTGACCAATCAGAGCTTTTTCCTACATAGTCAACTAGCTGCCTCTATACATTATGAAAAAATAACGAAAGAAAAATGGCAAAAGGCACAGATGGGGTGGACACAGCTTTACAGGTTGTTGTAAGTCAAAAATATCTACACTTCAACCACAAACGCAGCCTTTGTGTCGACTGAAAATGACCCCAGCGGGACTGATCTGTCACTTGTAACTGATTTACTATTATCTACTACTGCTTAGGGCAAAACAAAACAAAATGACCCCTCCTCCCAACAAGACATGAACACAATGTTGGGCTGAATGAAACTGAATATTTGAAATTCTTTGGCTTTCTTTCTACTTACAATGATCTAGTTTTAAAAGAGGCTGAATATCTGCAGTATTTTAAACTCTGCAAATCCCAAAGCAAAACTGTAAACAACACCATCAATCATCAGCTTCCTTGAACCTCGACAGACGCCATCCTGAGGCCTCACCTGTGTTGCATGTGTTTCCTCCCCAACCAGGTGGGCAGGCACAGCGGAAGGCATCCCCGTGGTCGTAGCAGGTGCCTCCATTACTGCAGGTGGTTGCATCACACTGGCTCTCGCCTGGCCAGGATTACAAAGAAACACTGAGGTCACACGCAACCTTCATACGACTATTCATAGCATCAGTAAGAAAGGACGATTCTGCTGATCCAATATACGACGTCGTGTATATTTTAGCTGTCAAAACATACAAAGATGTGTAGCCTGGTGGAGTCAGGGCCACGGCAAGCTATGAACATAAACACACACATTAACACAGAGCCGACATGACTCACGGGAATGGCAGGTCTTGCCCTTCCAGTTGTCGGCACACTCGCAGTAGAAGTCGTTCACCAGGTCGACGCAGCGCCCACCATTCTTACACGGGTTGTGTCTGCACTCATTGACATCTGAGGAAGGAGGAAGATTTACATGATTCAATCTTTACCAAACTGTGTTCTATTTAGAGCAAACAAACGTAGAACAGAGCGAGCAGACGGTCTACCCCCAGGCACGACCTCTTGTTTAAAAATGCTGCACTCACTGAGGTCACAGAGTCGACCCTCCCAGCCATCAGGACAGAAGCACTGAAAGGAGTTCACTGCATCGATGCAGGTCCCTCCATTTCCACAGGGGTTGTTGATGCAGTCATTAATATCTGGAAAAGTAAGAGGGAAAGGTGTGCAATATTTAACTCTGCATTTTTCAGGCAAAACACCAACTTTTTTCAATGGTTTACTAAACTTAGTTTCACTTTTTTAATTTAAGTTGTGGTCTTTAACAAAAGGTTAAAATCTCAAAGCAAGCGTCTCTACATACTTTCATGACAGTAGATGCCACTGAAACCCGGATCACACACGCAGGTGAAGTTGCCCGCTGGCTGGCTGATGCAGCGGCCTCGTGGACCACAGACGTTGGAGGAGATGTGCCGCACTCCAGCTGAGTCATTGGTCGCTATAGCAACAGTGCAGCTGTCAATGACTGCAAGAAAAAAGAAAAAGAAAAACGGTTCAAATTCATTACTTTTCTTTGACATACTAGATTGTTCAATACGGTTTCATCAATGCAGACGACTTCAGTCACCTTGACACGGGGTGGTTTGGCAGTTCTCCTTCAGCCGTTCACACGTCTTTCCCTCGTAGCCTTCAGGACAGGCGCAGTAGAAGTCCTGGTCCATGCTGTGGCACTTGGCCTCATTCTCACAAGGGTTTGGATCACAAGCATCTGAGGGGGACCAGCTAGAGATCTGAGAAAATCAAGAGGAGTGGGAAATACTGCATTTACAATGGAGACAATATATACAGGTAAAACTGAAATTTAAAAATGCCACTTAAAGCTGCACAAATCAAGATTTTTATATTAACAATGGATTAAATGACTGTCATCATTATGAGGACACCTTCCACATTAACACCCAACTTTGCAGTCCATCTCTTATACGTAGCATCTTAGCGTCTTTCAACTGATTATTTTGGTTTTATGGCCACAACTTTACTGTTTTGGTTTAGTCTCAACACTCTCAGCATCGGCGTTGTTTCAGCAGCAGATAGCCGTCTGAAAACCGACTGTATACTATATGTGCAGCACTATACGTGCAGACGAAGTTAGCTGGTGAATATAGTGGAGTGTTTAACTGCTAAAGAGCTAGATATTTCCTTCAGGAGTTGGTGGAGACCAAAGCAGAGCTGAAACAAGAGTAAATATTGACCAGAAACACGACTCCAAATGAATGCTAATGTCACTCCATGTCTAACGGATGTGTAAATGAGCATTTGTTTGCTAACAAGTTCACCATAATAACTTTATACGGTGATGTCAATGTCGTGTATACGACTTGTTGAGCTGCCAAATAAAGTGTCTATTATAAGTCTGTTAATGCAGGTTTGAGTTAGTCTGTTCAAAAGCAAAGTAAGTAAGCCTTCTTTTTTACATTTATTTATCCAGGGAAAGTAGTTGAAACCTAATTTGACATTCAAAACGTTTCACAAATTCACATGTGAGAGATAACCAGCACCAACACACTCCTCCACGACAAGTGAAGATGCAAGTGAAGCCAAATGAGCAAACAGAGAAAGCAGATCTAAAGCCTGTGTAGGTGAGTGGCTTAGCTTGGCTCAAGCCACCGCCGCTGTTCAGAACAAAATCGTAGGTCAGCGCACGAGCAAAGTAAGCCTCGCAAACTTTCCCCTAAGCTCATCAAGAGAATCCACGCTTTTGGTTTTACATCTCTGCCCTGCTTAATCTTGCAAGATTATTCTGAGACAGAAGCCTGGCAGAAGAGAGAGAAACTGAGCAGGCAAGAGAAAGACAGCCCATTATGAAGGCAAATATTGATTCTGCTCCAACATCATGCAGAGCCACAGTGAATATAATAAAGATAAATCATCTGTCACACCACCGTGACACAGACAGAACCCGACTAGATGCCATGGTGACATCTTTTGCCATTTCTACATGCAGCAACACAGAGGTTGGAGTGAAAAACTCTCAGTTTATGTAAACAAAGGCCTACTGTGCACCCCTTTGCCATTTAAGGTGCTGAACAAGGGAGTTAGAGTAGGGTGGGTGAAGTCTGTGGTCACACACAGTTTATTTTACCCCAAGTGTCAGGGCCAGATACATTTTTTTCTTTACCATTTGCACGTGTGTGGTCAGGGGATCGTGTCTGAGGGCAAGAGTGTCCATAAATCATCAGCACATTAATGTAACTGTTTGCGCTGTTCACAGGCAGGGACATTTTTCATTGTAGCAGACAGGTGGAGAATTTATTTAAAACACAAGGCACTGTCTTATAATTTCCTTGTGGTCAACCACAAATACATTCGGCAATGAAATTGACTTTTGATGATTGCTTGTACCGTTTAAAGGATGTTACTTGTCTTTTACAAAACAACTACTACAGGATATTTAAAACAAAACGCATTATTAAGTGTAAATCAATAACTAGGTGCTCAAACTTTACTGCATGTTTAAAGAGCGAATTGCACATTGGAGCTTCTTTGTTGTGCTTTGTTTTTTCAAAAAATCATTAGTACATACAGTCCTGTCATTCTGGTCCATTTTAAGCCAATCTTACACATGCAACAACTAAGTTTTTATGGTTTTATCAGCTTTAAAAACAGCTCATAGCGCGAGGCTCAAAGTTCATTCTTAACCTTGAAAACAGTAGTTGACATCTCATCATGGAGGTCCATTTAGTAGCTACTCTGGAGCTTTTCATACCACATAATTTTCATCAGCAGATAGAGTTTGCCCAGTTGTCATGATTAAGATAAGCATGTCACCTACTAAGAGAGCGAATGTGGCTCTTTTTTTCTGAAGCGTTTCCGCTGGGATTCACGTTGTCCTTATTTCCTCTGAAGACATGATTCAGATCAGGAATGGGCAAAGACACCATTACACAATCAAACCTTCATGCACTTGAGAGGAGATACTAATCAGGGAAATATGATGCTGAAGGCGTTGTAGTTTTGGCACTGCGGGGCAGGAATGTACACCGTGCCATAGCAGGCATCGGTGCTCTGTAGTATGTGGGCAGAAATCCAGCGTCACCTCATTCAGAGAGGCTCATATTTATAGTAGAGATGCTAAAACAGGATTGGCTCCTGACCAGCAATGTCCTCCATTCAGGGCCCAAGAGATGCAGTGAAGTGTCGGTTTCCTCACTGCTAACCTACATTAGCTTCAAACACACACTGCAAATATAACAGGCTGCAACAAGGACACCGATACGTAAAGTCTCCATGAAATAAAATGATGAATTACAACAGAAGTTCGCAATGAAACCTGGGTTTGGCTTATTGGGCTGGGAACATATTATACAACTTTTAGGCAGATCATTATTTGGCACGCTGCAGTGGACAGTTGGCTTAGTGTTGTAACGACTACTGCAGTTTGTGTATTTGCACAGCATTACAAGTCACTTTGGGTAAAAAGAATATTAACACTTGCTTGACAGCCATTTGGAAAATATACACAATCATCATCTTGTCCATCTCAATGACTCATCTCAAGTCATGGACCGCTTTTGCTTTAAAAGGATGGGTTTTTTTTAGCATCTAACTTCATGTCAAACCATTTCCTTTTCATATCCATCACAGCAGACTGCTGCTCTGTTGACATGTCGTTGGCAGCTGTATTAATGTTTTAAAATGTCTTCAGGTCCCCTAATCCGAACGCTGTTGGTCACTTGAAGAGGTTTCTTTTCTGTATTTTTAGGCCACAAAGTGTAAAAAAAAGTGCCAGTCTAAAGGTGCTCAGACCCAGAATGTGTCACTTCTTAAGTCCAAAGGCTATAAAAAAAAAGAAGGCATCACCAGCTTATAAACAGTGCATCCACAATAATCCAGCGCTGTGACCTGTGGAACATGAGACTCACCTCACACAGCTGTCCAGCAAACTCTGGTGCGCACTGACACACAAAGCCATCCAACACTGCGTGACACTGGCCGCCGTTCTGGCATGGTCTACTGTCACACTTGTTCCTCTGGATTTCACAGTGAGTGCCCACAAAACCTGGACGACACTGGCAGTGGTAACTCCTCGGACCCTCCTAAAGCAAACACAAAGAGAAATGAAGAGTCCAAGGGCAACAACAAACACAAGGCAGTACGTCTTGGGGGCGTCTCCAAGCACATCAGCTATTTTGGTCCATGTATGTGCAACAGCGCAAAGTGCGAAAGGGCTGGGCATTAAAATGAAAATATCCATACCTTGCATGTTGCTCCATTCTGGCACTGACCATGGCAGCCGTTGATGTCTGAAGAGGAAGAAGACATGAAAAATTACATTTTATTATTAAACATTATGAAGACCATTAAAGAATTTCCATATAGGAATGAACTCCTGGGTCATTTATCACTTTATACAGGTGCAATCTAGAATGTGGGATGTGCACAGATTACGTCAAAGTTTGGAAAAGAAATAACTAGTGAAGCCAAGATAGCGCCAGATAGACCTTGTGTGGATTGTAACTGGGCATGCATCGGATCCAGAGAGAGGAACTGGGCATGCAAGTTCAGTCATGATGGCAGAGCTTCAGTTTGCCAAGACGAGACAGAAACGGGTTACCACATGTGGGGAAAGAGAGTGATGTTAAACTACACCTATGCTCTGTGTCCAGGAAGTGAGAAGAAGCGTTTCAAAGTAGCCAGAATGAGAGGACGCCAGCGGAAGGACAGAAATTTAGAAGTGACTTGTAAGGAAGAAATACTGACTGATGTCACAGTTTTGTCCGGACCATCCCCGAAAACAGTCGCAGTGATATCCGCCAATCAAATTTTTGCAAGAGTAAGCGTTCATACAGGGCATTCCTGCACACTCATTTGCATCTGTAAAGGCAGGAAGTAGAAGGAGACCGAGTCCATCAATTGAAACAAACCAAGACAAGGGCAAAGAGAAAGAAAAGAGACCAGAAATCCAACCTTTGAAGCCCAGCAAACACAAAAATTACAGAACTGACACCATTGTTATTGCAGAATCAAATGTTGAGGCCGATGTTTGAGCACACATTGGAGTCAAAAACTATTGGTTTTTAATGCAATTGGTTGCATATTGGAAAATGCAGGATCCAGGGTCTTCAGAGCTTGACCTGTATTAGGGAGTAAAAGTCAGGACACCTCGGCCTCTGTTGCTTGTGAATTTTTCAAGGGTTTTTCAAATACAGAATGATTCAATTTATGCCCTTACTCGTATCAATAACTCACAAATATTAGGACGCAAATAAGGAGTGTCATTTAAAAAAAAAACAAGTGTTTGATTATTTTGATGAACTATTTAAACTATAAAATAGCAAAAAAAAATGCCACTGTGACGTTTTCCAAGAACAAAACTCAAAGATATTTCATTAACAACACTATAAAACACAGAAAAGCAGCACATATACACATTTAAGAAGCTGGAACCAGAGACTGTTTTGCATTTATCAGCACTGATAAACATATTATCATATAATTTGATATGGATGCATATTGTAATGGCAGCAAGTTTCAGCTACATATAGTATTTCCTGCTGTGTGAAGTATCGCATCAGATAGAAACTGAATTTCTTCGTGACCCAATATTATTGAAAAATGTTTTTGTTGTCAGGTCCTGTGTGCAAAACTTCACCACGAAGTGAAGTCTTCGATAAAGCTTCTCTGAGGCATCTCTTGATGAGTTCTGTGAAACAGCTGACAGTTTTCATCTGTTTGATACGGGTGAAACCTCCAAAGACATCAAAAGTGTTACAACAAAGAAAAGCACCGCTGCTCTAATATTCAAAGGAAAGGGGGGGGGGCAGT